>CM053599.1:14991028-15006028 GCA_028646575.1 Pseudocheirus occidentalis | reverse complement strand
AGTCCTTTCTCTTCCCTTTGTGATCTAAAAAGAAAAGGCCGCTCTGAAAAGCCTCTGAGGTCCCATACAGCTCTACAGCTATGATCTTATGATGGGTTGTGGCCAAAAGAAATATCTAATTTATCACGTTATGGCCGGGCTTCCACCAGAGAGCCTCTCCAAGCTTAATTAGGTCGGTCCTCAAACAAGACATACACAGTCTGGACCCAAGTCAACAAGTGCCTACTATGTGCTGGGCCCTATGCTAAATGTTGGGGTTACAAATAAAAACAAAGATCTAGAGAATGAATGGTGGCTGGTCTGGTCTTTCCTAAAACAGATTCCCCAGAGGAAAAGGGAGAAGGCAGCTCGAGGACGATGGCAAAGCACGGCTGAGCTGGACCCTTCTTCAAAGCCTGCCCAGCTTGGTAAGGCCCACCAGAGTCTGTGGCTCCCTGGCCTAGTCTCTGACGACCTCCCCATCTTCCAGCATCCCCTCCACAATCTGGTTACTCCTCAGAGGAACATTCAGTGTACTTGGTGACAGCCGACTTCTGCAGACTAAGAAGGATCCGTGGAGTGTCTGATATGTTTCTGACTCCTTTATTATTTCTCTCCTTGGTTTATCCCTGAGAAATCTCTTTTTCATTTCTCTTCTGAGATATATGATCTCTTCCCAAGGACTGTTCTCTCTTTTTTATGGGCCACCGTGCTTACCAGCGTACCATTGATACAACGTGGGTGTGAAACATCCTTTGACCTCTCTGGGTCTCAGTGACCAAGGATGAATGAGACATTGTGTGAAAAAGAAGCCCAGCGACTTGAAAGGTGCCTATATTCTTCTAGCATTGTTATTCTTAGGGCAGGAGAACTGTCAAGCTATTTCTCCCATGTCTCTCACACATCATTTCCTCTCAAGCCCAGTATATTTAAAAATGAAAAAAAAAAAGCCCTCCTCCAGGACAGAAGCCATTCTCAGACCAAGAAAACAGTCCCTCCAAGAAACAAGACTCCCCTTTCTTGTTGCTCTTGGTTTACCTTAATCTCACCTTTGGGCCTCTTTAACCACAGCCCACCGTCCTAACGGGAACAACAGAAACCAAGGACACTGGAACAATGACTCAGTTCTCTACTCCCCTTCCATTCCCTTCTCCCTAAACAGCCCCCCTATGGCCAAGAATAACTCCCATGCTTCATGAATTTTCAGATAATATTGAGGGGAATGTCAGAATGACTTCACTGGCCCAACAGACAGCATCTGTATGAAACTCCTTGGGGAGACAGACCGGTGCATAGAATGGCCTCTTGTCCCAGGGACTGTATCAGTGGGTCCCATTACCTACCAAAGAGATGGGAAATTGGACAAAGGCCAATTTCAAATGCAGGCAAGCCGTACCATTTACATGAAATATACAGGGCCGGGCCCACCACAAAGCCGGCGGGCTTTGATCTGGGGGGACTTTGGAATCATGTGTGACGAAAGAATTCTATACAAAGAATTATTTCAGCATTCAAAGTTAATGAAAAGTCAGTCTGCACAATTTATGGGAGCAAGAAACCGAGCAATGAAAGTGGGAAGAGGAAGGGGACAGAAATGTAATTTTTAAAAATCCCCAGGAATCTCAAGTGAGACCATCCTAAATCACCTATGTGGCGCCTCTGCTCTATAAGTTTCCATCAGATTTATTGGGTTTCCTTGGAATTCTGTCTTCTTTATCCTAGTTTCTATGGAAATAGCGAGATATAGACTAGATGTTGATATGGATTAGAAGAAGTTGTCAATACCCCTAGGCATAGAGATACCTACAGATATTGAAATGGAAATATCTGAATATAGGTGGTGAAATGGAACAGTCACAAAAGCAAATTAGGGAGCCATCCCTCCAAGAGGAGATAAGACAAAAGGGGACACAGGATAATGGGGTCATAGATTTAGAGGCAGGAGGCATCTTAGGAGCCAACTTGCCCAGCCCCTTCTTTTTACAAATGAGAAAACAGGGGCCGAGAGAGGTAGAGAGATGACTCCAAGGCCACACAATCTGGAAAAGACCCTGGAGGTTATCTTGACCATCTCCCACATTTTACACATGAGGAGGTGAGGCCCAGAAGATGAAGCCATTTCCCAGATATCAAACAGGTGGCAGAGCTGGAATTTGCCTTTTTCTATGACCCCAAATTAAAATCAACTTGAGTAACACAACTGTTCTCTTTTACAGAAACTACCACCAGTCACTCAGGTCACCTAAAAAACTGAATGTTCATTTCTGGGGTAACAGTTCTGCTCATTAACCTTCTAAGTGTCAGACAAAACCCTTTCAAGGTTAATTTCCTAACAATGACCTGATGGCCGTGGTCACTTTATACCAGACTCTCACAGCTTATCTTCACCTCAGAATTTTAATGACCCCAACAGAGAAGGTGTAGAGGGGGAATTCATGAAACTTGTCAGCTGACTGGAGGAAGAGAAGAGAGCAAAGCATGATTCACAGGTTGTGAATCTAAGTGCCCAGGAAGATGACAGGTCCCTCAACAAAAAGGGAGATGTTTGAGTAGACGGGCTTGGTTCTCATTTGGACAAACCGAGCTTGTAAAGACTATGAGCCATCCAGACAGAGATACCCAGCAGGTTGTTGGTGACCCAAGACTGGGGTTAGCAGAGAGATGAAGGGCATAGATTTGGAGCTATCTTCTTAGAGGCCATCATTTGACTCACAGGAGAAAAGGAGATCTCTGATCAACCTGCAATGCCTAGTAACCATTTGGGGTGTTGTGGTAGGCGATGAAGACTCAAAAAGAGAGTAAAAAGATAGTCCCTGTCCTCAAGGAACTTACATTCTTTTTTTTTTAATTTTTCAATGAGCTAGTATGAAATGCTTACAAGAATAGTCAAACAAAATAAATCCCTAGACTGCCCAGTAAAGAATGCATGTGCTAAGAAGAAAGGCTTATACTTTTACAAGGGGAGAGAAGATGGCTCAGAATGGAGCTTTAGAGGAATTTAATATAATGGGAAGTGACAGTATAACCCAGGCGTAGGGCACCGGTGGCCTTCTAGGTTCTCGGGTGTGGCCTTTTGACTGAGTCCAAGTTTTACAGAACATCCTTTTAAGGGGATTTGTTCTATAAGGTGTAGATTCAGTCAAAGGGCCGTACTTGAGGACCAAGAGGGTCACAGCTTCCCCACCCCTGGCTACTCACTCACATCTTAGGAAGATGTAATGTGAATATGGGCCATGAGGTGGCACATCAGAGCCCTGAGCCTGGAGTCAGGAACACTCTTCTTCATGAGTTCAAATGTGAGTCCAGACATTTGCTAGCTGTGTGACCCTGATCAATTCATTTCACCCCATTTCCTTATCCGTAAAATGAGCTGGAGAAGGAAATGGCAAGTCACTCCAATATCTCTGCCAAGGAAACCAAAAACAGGTTATGAAGAGCTGGACAAGACAACCACAAATGTGACTCCATGTAGTACTACATACTTGCAGTGGAAAGGGAACTTACATAGGTCACCTAGTCCAAACTTTTGCATTTTAAAATTGAGCAACCGAGGCAGGGAAGCCACTTGTCTGAAGTCACACAGGTAACAATGACAGGTAATGGATATTTGAATCCTGGATCTATGACAAAGCCTTGCACCCACACAGGACTTCAACACAAAGTGGCCACATCTATTGGGGGCCATTAGGAAATTCAGCTACGTGCTTCAGGATGAGCCCTGGAGTCACAAAATCCCAGACCCTCAGACTCAGAGGGAGAGAACTCCCAGACCGTTCAGTCCAAGTCATTCCTGACCAAGAATGCCTTCTCCTACATGTCCCCCACTGGGATGATTCAGCCTCCGTTTAGAAGTCTCCCCAGGACTTCTGGAGTGGTCTACTTCATTCTGGGAGGGCTTAGATCAGTAGAAGTATTTTCTCAGCATGCACAAAGAGGTAAAAGACAGTCACTGCCCTTAGGGAGCTCACAGTCTAATGGGGGAGGGGCAGAGGACAACAGGTGAACCACCTTTAGACAGGATAAACTGGAAATAAAGGAGAGAGAAGGGATTAGAATTAAGAGGGACTGGGACTGGCTTCCTGGAGAAGCTGGGACTGGAGCTGGTTCTAGGAGGAAGAGGAGGGAGAGCCTTCCAGGCATCAGGGAGAGCCAGAGAAAATACCTGGAGTTGAGAGATAGAGGGTCAGAGCTGTGCAACAGGAAAGAGGTCACAGAAGTGAAGAGAATGTGCTGGGAGGACGGGAGGGGAGAGAGGAGGTTATGAAGGGCTTTGAATGACAGGGGATTTTGTGCTTGATCCTGGAAGTGATAGGCAGACACTAGAATTTCTTGAGTAAGAAGGTGGCTTATGGTCACCTTGGTGCTTTAGGAAGATCCCTCAGGCAGCTGAGTGGAGGATGACTGGAGTGGAGGGGGCTTGTGGCAGGCAGACCCCCCCCCCATTCATTCATTCATTCATCTGGAGGAAAAAGCTGCCTCCTTATAGTTTCTCACTGGTGTCAAATCTTCCCTCTCCAAAGTGAGAGAAGCATAATCCCTCTTATGCCTCCAATGGATTGGTGAACTCACTGATGGGAGCATTTCTTCTAACAGTACATTCAGACTGTGAGCCCATCGAGCCTGCCCATCCTGTGTCCTCCCATGGATTCACCCACCCAGACAATGCAAGAAGACCAAAGGAGCACAGACTGCCTGTCAGTCATCCCTCGCTCTGACTCCAAGTCTGACTCATTGGTTACAGTTTGGGTTTGGTTTGGTTTGGTTGGTGGGGTTTTTTTCTTCTTAGAGTTTTCCCAGTGACATCTTTTACAATCTTCCCCAGCATTATTCCCCAATTCATGTTGCAGCCTGCTCGTGCCCACCTTATGTTGATCATTTTCTGTTCTATCCGACTCTTCATTTACTCCACTTGGGGTCTTCTTGGCAAAGATGCTGGAGTGGTTTGACACTTCCTTCTTCAGTCCATTTTATAACTGAGGAAAACAGAGGTTTAAGGGACTCGTCCAGGGTCACATAACTAGTAAGTATCTGAAGCTGGATTTGAACTCAGGTCTTCCTGACTCCAGGTCCCGAGATCTATCCACTGAGGCACCTTGATGACCATCACAATGCCTCCCACTTAACAGACAAGGAATCATGTGTGTCCCTCCCCACTCCACTCCAAGCCTTCTCTTGGCTAAACACCCTTATTTGCTTCAACCCGAGTTCCTCTGATGATGTCAATGCTCATTTTTAATCCTGTCAGTGCCACTCTCCTAGTAGGTTGTGTTCCAGATTGTTAGCGTCCTTCCTAAAGCGTAGTCCCCAGAACTGAATGAGGCTCCAGTGTGGTCCCATCTGCACAGATCCAGTAGGACTATCATCAGAACTAACCTTAGGGAGGGGCCCTTAGGGCTTTGAAGCAGGGTAACAGAATTTAGAGGGTGCAGAAATTTACACACATACATCTTCAAGAACACTTGAGTTTAGCATATAGTTAGCAAGAATAATTAGCTGAAACTGGTAATATCTCCTCCCAGTTAATTGAATTTGTCTTATCACTTCCTGAATTCTTTTCACCTTATGAGGGGGTAATAATAATAAAAATAGGCAGGATTTCTATAACAATTTAAAGTTTGTAAAACACCTCATAAACATTACTGTATTTTCATCCTAACAACAACCCTGGGAGGCAAGGGCTATCATCCCCAGATTACAAATGAGAAAGGTTAAATGACTCCCCCAGGGTCACCTCATTAAGAAGTGTCTGAGGCAGCATTCTAACTGAGGTTTGCCTGACTCCCCGTCCACAATGCACTTGGCTCAGTGAACAGAATAGCAATAAGATTGTAAATTCATTTGAGTATCTGAGTTTTTTTAATAACCTTAGGCAAGCTGGTATTTCCTTCCCTAAAAAGATTTTAAGTCTCATCAAGGTTATTCAAGAGAGCATTGGATAAAAAAAGGCTAAAAAAAAACTAGTAGGCAAACACTGTCATTTTGAAAACAGTTTTGTATGGTACATTATGAAAAAAAATTTAATTTTCTTGCCTGCCTTAGGACGCCCACTGATGATCAGACACTGTACCAGGAGATATGTCTTCCGACATGAGCCAAGGTGCAGAAGCTTCATCAGCTTCAAAGAACCAGCTGGACTGCAGAGGGAAAGTGAGGACATCTGGACATGACATTTCAGATCCAGCTCCATCAAAAAATAAAAATGATAGGAGGGCTTTCTCCTACAAGAAAAGGAGTCTGTCATTTAAAAAGAAACGGCTCACATAAAGTAGCCACTCCTTAAAAACAACCCATCCCATGACTAGTGAATTCTTTTTCATTCTGTTAAAAGTTAGTGCTATTTATTAAGGTGCCCCCAGGGCTATTCCTTTTCTCTCCTTTTCCTAGTCCAACATTCCACAAAATAAAAGCAAACTAATCTCTCAGCTCTTAACCTCTTCCAGTACAGTTTCCTAAAAGACAAAATGTCCCAAAGACTTAGTTATGTCTTTAGAGCCTACGCCCATCTTTTTGAGGCTGGCTAAAGTCAAGAGTTTCAGTGGAATTCTGGGGAATTGGGAATTAACAATCTCCTTCAGAACACCTAAGGAAATCTACCTTCTTCTCAGTAGAGAAACCAGGACTGGAGATACAGAAGATGGGGTGCACCGTCAGTTGTCTGTGCTTAAATGTCTTTCTCTGTTACAAGAAAAGATGCTTTGGTAAAGTGATTGGAATATAGTTGGCCTGTCCTCATGAAACATCCCAAGTGGAGTCAAACGTAATAGATTCTTTAAGGAGAACTGACAGGTGTTAAAAAAAAAAAGTCAACAATAAAACAGAAAGGAAGGAAAGAAGATGGGAAGGGGAGGCCAGGAAGCCTTGTAATATGAGCAAAGAGCATTGGCTCTAGTCAGATCCAGGAGACTCAGATGCAATTCTGTCTTTGATGCCTACTGTCTACATGGTGTTAGAAAAGTTACTTAACCTCTGTAAATGGGAAAGGGGTGAGAAGGAAGGAAGGAAGGAAGGAAGGAAGGAAGGAAGGAAGGAAGGAAGGAAGGAAGGAAGGAAGGAAGGAAGGAAGGAAGAAAATATCAAAGCTTTCTTTCTCCCTCTTTTAAATTAAAAAGAAACTATGTGACTGGTGGTGCCTTTGAGGTCAGGGCCAATGACACAGGCCTGAGTAAAGTACATATTTGCCCAGTTCTTATTGATGGTACTTCTTGGAATGATGCCAACTTACACGAGTTATATTGTGGATTTGGTTTCCAAATTAAGGACTATGAGGTCAGACACCCGTACAGAATGATTTGAGGTTAAATCTTAGATTTGACTATGGTCTTTGAATATTTCATATCGTTGTAGTATCTAAAGGGGTGAGAAAGAGTGAAACCTTAGACTCAGCTAGAAGTGACTCTTCCTAAGCTAGTCGGGTCCAATGAGAAGTGAATTATCTTCTTCACTCACTCACAGTCATTAATCACTAAACAGGACCTCACCGACCATGAAGAAAGTGGCTGTAGCTAACATTTGCTGTGCTTGGGGTAAGTACTACAGTATATACCTAGAGAACATACACAAAATGCTACTGGGAGACAAAAGTATGGCCAGCAAGCTAGGGAAGGGCTCACTTGGAATGAGGCCACTGCTGGGCCATCGGGTAGCTTTCTTTTTTATCTGATTATCCTTGCTCACTAGGTTCCACACTCAGCAATTTCTATGCTGCAGAAAGGTTCCATGGGCTGACAGCTCCTTCTAAATTTTGGCTTCATGAGACAAAGCCCCAGTCACTCTACCCTAGTTATAGTTCTGCAAGACTGACCTGAATAAGAGGGGAAGAAGGAAAGAAAAAAGTGTTCAAGCAGACAGTTCTGGGGATACGGGGAGAGAAACAGCAAGAATGAAATCCATTATGAAAAAGATTAAAATAATGGTAACAGTAAAATAGCACTCTGAGGTTTGTAAAACTCTTGGCAAACATTATCTCTTTGGAGTTTCACAGTAATTCTGTGAGTCAGGACTACAGATGGTGTGAGAAGACAAAACAGCACAGACTTTCTGTGCTGGGGTGGGGGCCGGGGGGGGGGCATTCCAATCCACAATTCTTTCCATTCATTGCATGCAAAATTTTCAAGGCTGATAGGTTGGGGTGGTACTATCTATCATTAGTGCCATTTCTGGATTGGAGAAGGGGCATTCTTGAATGAAGCATCTGTCATACAATCACCAAAATGATAATTAATGAAAAGAAAAACTGTTGTGTGCTTATAACAACCTGTCTTGTCCCTGTCACGGAGATGAGGAAATCCATTTGCCCTCATTTTGTTGAAGGTGAGGTTGTAGGGGTATGGAATGTTATATACACTGTCAGATGTGATCGTGTGTTAGTTTGTTCAGTCATTTTCAGGAGTGTCGGACCCTTTGCAAGCCCATTTGGGGTTTTCTTGGCAGAGAGACTGGTTTCCCATTTCCCTCTCTAGCTCATTTTAGAGCAAAGAGGGTGAAGTGACTTGCCCAGGGCCACACAGCTAGAAAGTGTCTGTGGCCAGATTTACATTCAGGAGGATGAGTCTTCCTGACTCTAAGCCAGCATTCTATCCACTCTGCCACCTAGCTGCCCCCCTAAAATCGTGCCTTAATAAAAATTCACATTAAAACTGTCCCTCTCATTGTGCTCTGAGTAACTGTCCACTTTGCCAACCTGCCCCTGGCTTCAGTGCTCATTCATTCTGTGATTGTCTGGATGAGGAACTCCCTTTGCTGTTATAATGACGTGCAACATGCTATGTTTGATCCCATAGCTAAGGTGGCAAGATTGTTTCTGGTAAAAGCTACAGTTTGGAATCCCTTCCTAGGATAACAGACAGCCTTGGTCCCTGCCCCTGTTTGTGATCAGGAGCAGAATCACAGGACCAGAGTTGGATGGGCCCTCAAAGGCTTCTGGGAACAAGAGCTCCTTCTGCAGCACACTGATGAGGGATTTTCCAGCTTTTGTCTGAATGCTTCCAAGGAGACGTGGGGGTCGTGAGGTGGCAAAGAGGAATGGAGGAGCCTTGCACCTCCCAGGGAAGCTCATTGCACCCTGGGATATCTCTAATTCTTTGGACAATTTTCCTTTCATTAATCCTGCCATTAGTCCTAGCTCTGCCTTCTGGAACACTATTGCTGCTGGGTCCTAGGCCAAAGCCGACATTTTGTTATGCAGATAATCAGAGAGATAAGCTGCAGCTGCAAAAAGCCTTGAGTTTTTCTGAGTGTTTCGAAGGGTACTTCCCTATGCCTGACTGTAGACATTTGGGTTTTCCCCAGCTAGGCTCTCCAAAAGGACTGTGTCAGCTGTAATCCAGAAACGCATTATATTTTTCAGTGCTAAGCCACGCCCTTGTGATGGATCTTTTAAAAGAACATCGCTCTAGCGGGACCAGTTATTTTATTAATATAATGTCCTCCAATTTCCCCAAATCTGCCCCTGGGAAGCTAGAGAAAGCTTTCCTGAAAGCTGAGAGAGGCGGGCACCTGCTATCCTGCCATCAACTGTAAATAAGGCCAAAAATCGGGGGGCTGGAGGCAGGGGAGGAAAGATTCGCTTAGTCTGTGCTCCCCTATTTGAGCTCACACTGAGCTGGAACTTCTCACAGGCCGGAGCTGATTTCTTTCCAATAAACCATCCGGTTGTCTTCCGTAATCCTCCACTCTTCAGAAACTGAAACTCAAAGGCAAAGATAATGACAATGGCGATGTTAATAAGAGCTCACATTTCCATCTTGAAGTGTGCAAAGCGCTTTACATATACTATGCTGCTGTATTCCCACAACAGCCCTGCAATGGATAGATATCATTATTCCCATTATACGGATGAAAACACTGTGATGGAAGGTTTAAGTGGCTTGGTCAAAGTCACACAGTTGCTAAGCATACAAAACAGGGTTTGAACCATAAGGCAGCCTCAGAGAGAGGAAGACTCGAGTTCAAATCCAGCCTCAGACACTTATTAGCTATGTGACACTGGGCAAGTCACTGAGCCTCTGTTTGCATGGACTTCTGCATCTCTAAAATGGGAATAATAATAGCCGCTACCTTCCAGTATTGTTGTGAGGATCCAATGAGGTACTGTATGGCAAGCACCATATAAATGACGCTGCTGGTGCTGCCCTTATTTAGCTGCTCAGGACCTTAGGGAAGACCTAAGGTCTGCTGAAGGAGACCCAGAGTCTCACTGCACTAAGGTTCTCCAGATCCTGTAATGACAGATGTTCTTGGGGACAAGGGACTGAGAGACCTTCTGGTCCAACATGCTCAGTTTTACCAATGAGGAAACTGAGGTCCAGAGAGCTTCAGTGATGTGCTCATGGCTTGGTAGGGAGCAAGCATCAGAGCCAGGGGCTGGGTCTAAGCCATCTGACTTCAGAGTCTGTGTTTTCTCCATTCACTCAGAGAACATATTTTCAGAAGAATTCTAGAACTTAGGGATAAATGGAATACCTAATTACACCACATACTTCTCTCTCTCTCTCTCTCTCTCTCTCTCTCTCTCTCTCTCTCTCTCTCTCCCTTTCTCCCTTCCTCCTTCCCTCTCACCCTCTCTCTTTCTCTCTACATGTTACCCCCACTGTCCCTCCCCCTCTTCTCTCTTTGTATCTTCTCTTCCTTCTCCTCCTCCTCCTCCTTCTTCTTCTTCTTCTCCTCCTCCTCCTCCTCCTCCTCCTTGTCCTCCTCTTCTTCCTCTTCCTCCTCCTCTGTCTCTTCTTCTCCCCTTTTCCCTCCCTCCCTCCTCTCTTCTTCTTCTCCTCCTCTTCCTCCTCCTCCTCCTCTTCCTCTTCCTTCTCTCCTCCTCCTCTCTCTCTTCCTCTCGTTTTCTCTCTCTCCATCTCTCTCTCTCTCATTTCACTTTATTATCCAGGTCTCACCCTCAGGTAAAAATGAAATGTTATTGCATTTGTAACCCTCTTCCTCATCTGAGGAAAACCAGCTTCCACCATGAAAGGGAGGAGCTGTAATTACATACAACTCTCCAACTCCAAGGATAACCAGCTGGCCCAGGGCCAACAGGGCAGAGATGACTAATGTCCCAAGCACCGTCCAGTCCTGCTCTCTGTCCGTATCAGCACAGAGCTTCACTTATAGCTTGGGCTAGGCTGGCCTGAGAGATAAGCCTGTACATGGATTAAGCCAAATGGAATCCTTGCTAATGAAACATACAAACACAAAAAAGTCCAAAATCTCTGCAATGGCTTCCTCTTGTCTCTGCATAAAATTGAACCCCAGCCTCATTTTTCAACATTTCTATAGTTCCATTCATCACAGCATTATCTGCTCTGCCAACACTCCTGCTTTCCCACATGGTTCTTGACATCACAACCTCTTCCTCACCCCCAATTCCTACTTTCCCTAAGAGTCGCTGCTTCTGGGCACCACTGATCTCTGTTCTATTCTTTCTCTAAGATGTGCAAAAACCTCCATGTGTTCTGTGCCGTGTTCCTGTCACAAACACCCTTTTTTGTTCTTTTTCTCTTCTTTTGTTAATATTGGCTCTGTCTGGCGGCCTCCACTCAAGGGGAGCTTTGAAGCCTCAGTTCCCCAAGGCAATGCCAGGAGAGCACAGGGTGGGCCATCAGGGCCACCAAGCTGGATGGGCTTTGCACACAAGTCAAGGGCAGACTCTGTGCTTGTTATCTGTGGAACAGATAACTCTGTGGGCAGAGCATAACTTGGCATTTGGGGGGCAAGTATTACAAATGCCTTCAACTGAAGGGTAAGAGAACATGACATGGGGGAGAAGATAACCCCGGAAAGTGTAGTACAACAAAGAGAGGAGCCAAATGCAGCCTCTGAGGCTTACTTCTGCATGAGCTCATGCAAGTCCCTTAACCCTTCTGGGCCTCAATTTCCCCATCAGTAAAATGAGGAGATTTATTTATCTGCGGTCACTTCCAGCTCTAGAATTATCCAATGATCCTGAAATCACTCAACCTCTCTGGACCTCAGCTGCTTCATTTGTAAAATGAGGGATTTGGACCAAACAGCCTCTAAGTAAGGCTGGTCCTAGGGAGACTGCCACATGAGAGACAAGATGGGGACAGAAGAGTCCCTCAGCCCAGCCCAACACTCACTGTCTCCTTTTTAAAATCCATTGTCTTGATAACTAGGTTCATGCCCCTTCACACAACCACGCCAAGGATGGGCATGTACCTCGATGACAAAAAAGGTAATTACATTTTTATTGTACAAATTTATTGTTATTTAACATATTTAACAAAACATTTAGAGCAGTCATTTTTGTGATGACAAAAAAAAATGACAAAGAGGCTGCCAGTCATGTGGGGAATGAGTGAGAACAACCCCCATCTGACCAAGGTTCTTCCCTTGACGATTCCTTCAGATGGAGCTATTTACTCCTCAGTCAGTCCAAGGGAGAAAGCTAATTACAATTACACAGGGGAAAAGTGCAAATATTCTTTCTTTCCAATGCCAATTCTAGAAAATTTTCTCCTAGATTTGCTTCTAGGGAAGGACGGCACAGTGGAGAGACTGCTGTCCTTGGTGTCTGTAAGACAGCATTTCATGTCCAGACTCTTGACTTCCAAGTTCAAACTTCCAAGCTTTCTGAATTTAAGCAAATCATTCATGTGATCTTTGTGTGGACAACAGCCTGGATTCCATGTCTACAATCCAGACATTGTGTTCTGCTTCATGTTGATAAGGACACTCATCAGTCTTCTCTCCCAGAATTATTGCTATAGATGCATTGTCATAATAAGCCCATCCCAGCATTTCAGGTCAACCTTGAATTCCCCACTTCCCCAAAGGCCTCACCCTATGGCCACCATGTGACCTTCCTGACCAGGTTCACCTGGTCCTCAGAGATTCTACTGGAGGGGCACCAGTGTGGGAGACGCAGAAGGATCATTTGTAGAACTCAGCCTCTACAAGCTCCATCACACTTGAAGGCTTTGTTTATGAGTTATTTCCTTTCAATCCCAGCCATCGGGTTCACTGAGCTCTTGAAAGCAGAAGCCCTCTCTCTTTGGGACCCCTCCCCATCTATTTGGAAGAGTAGATACCTGATAAAGCATTAAAGACAGAAAGTGCCAGCCTGGCGAGAGCCCAGCTAGTCATCAAATCTGCTGGCCCCGTGACCTGGATGAAGCCCTCTCAAGGTCTGACAGAGCTGCTGACCAGGATCTGTTGGGCCATTTCTGCAACAGTAAGCTACGGAGCTTTGCATTTTTCAGTGATGGCATTTGTTTTTTCCTAGATAGTAGCAGAGGCTCATTTCTCTCAGTCATCCAAGCTTTTTCATCTGTTTTTAGTCTCTATAGAATAGTGTCAACATAGTACACTGGTTAGGGCATTGACCTTAGAGTCAGGAGGGTCCAAGTTCAAGTCTCACCTCTGAAATTTCCTAGCATTGTGAACCTGGGTAAGGCTGTGCCTAGGACTTATCTCCTGGATCACAGAAAGGCTGTGATCAATCTGTAGAGGACTTTCCCACCTTGAGAGTTCCCTGGGTTGTGCTGTGTTTACCATGCTAACAATGTTCTTACCTGTTTCCTCTGTATCTTCTCTTATTCAGACTTTCCACTTACAAGGCAGCTAAGTGGGGCTGGAGCTGGAGTCAGGAAGGCTTGAGTTCAAATCTGACCTCAGACACTTAGTAATTGCATTGCTCTGAGCAAGTTGTTTAATGCTGCTTCCCTCAGTTTCCTCCTCTGTAAATTGGGAGAATAATAAAACCTACTTCCCAGTGTTGTTGCAAAGATTAAATGAGCTCATTTTTATGAAGTGCTTTGCAATCTTAAAGCCTTATATTATCATTATTATTAATTATTGTTCAGAGCATCAATAAAGATCTAGAGAGGAAAGACACTTAAAACTGGAGGAACTGAGGAAGGCTTTTTGTAGAGAAGATGCTTGAGTTGCACCTTGAAGGAAGTAATGTGTTCTACAAGGCTGAGGTGAACATGAAGTTTTTTGCAGAGAGATGGGAGGGAGGTTGAGTACTGAGTTAAGGAAAGGCAAGAAGGTCAATTTTGCTAGACCACAGATTTGGGATTAAGAAGTTTAGCTAACGCCACTTGAAAGCTTTGTGATAGCAGGGCTTTAAAGCCGGAGGAGCTGATGTTTTATCCTTAAGTCAATGGGTAACCACCAGAGGTAGTAGCAGAGAAGGGGTAGGGTCATATCTGTGCTTAGGGAAAATCACGTCGGTGGCTCTATAGACTAATTAGAGAGGACAGAGACACGAGACAAGATGATCATTAGGAGATTATCGCAATCATCTATGTGAAAAATAATAAAAGCTTGATCAGAAGAGGCGGCTCCATTAGATCTGCTTGTTCAGGGCAAAGGATTATTATTTTCTGTGTCTTCCTTTGTGTGTATATCCAATGCTTAGCACAATGCTTAGGAGGCAGTTAATAAATACAGGCTAGTTAACTGACTGACTGTGAGTGTGTGGAGACCAGAAGAAAGTGTGTGAGAGATGGTGTGGAGGTAGGAACAAGGTGTAGGAACGGGCTGCGTACGCGTGGTGAGGAGCAGAGGCTGCGAACCTGAGAGACTGGGAGGACGGCAACTCCAACAACGAGGAAGTTCAGAAGAGGGGTGGGCTCCGTGTGGGGGATAGTTCATTCTGGTTGGGATGTAGTGACTTTGAAATGTCTACTACATGATGGTGATGTGGGTCTGGAGATCAACAGAAAAGAGCCTGGATGGAGAGATATATGAGGTACTAGCACAGAAATGGTCATTAAACACAAGGAAAATGTTAGCTTGCCAAGTGAGAGGCTAGAGGGAGAGAGGAGATGGCCTTAACAGGGCACCCACCCATCATCTCATGATACCATGTCATGGAAATCTAGAGAAGAGAGTGTCTAGGAGGAGAAGGGAGTCACAGAGTCCAGGGCTGCACAGAAGCCAAGAAAGAAAGGGGAGAAAGAGAGAGAAAGAGAGAGAGAGAGAGAGAGAGAGAGAGAGAGAGAGAGAGAGAGAGAGAGAGAGAGAGAGAGAGAGAGAGAGGAGAGAGAGAGAGAGAGGGAGAGA
>CM053599.1:14928155-14990528 GCA_028646575.1 Pseudocheirus occidentalis | reverse complement strand
GAGAGAGAGAGAGAGAGGGAGAGAGGGGGGAAGGAGAGAGAGAGGGAGGGAGGGAGAGAGAGGGAGGGACGGAGAGGGAGGGGGGAGGGAGAGAGAGAGGGAAGGAGGGGGGAGGGAGAGCAGAGTCAGTGGAGAGAGAGAGACAAGGCCAGAAGTCAGAGATGGTTTGAAAAACAGCAAATGGAGGCAACCAAAGAGAGAGATTTTTCTGAACTTGAATTTGACTCCTGGCAATGGTCTAAGAGACACTGTTGAAGCAATTGGTCTGTGAGCATCACCAAGAACAGCATGGCTTCATTTAGGAAGCATTTATTAAGCACCTCCCATGGTCCAGGTGCTATGCTGGGCTCCAGGGGAAACAGGCAAAAATTCCAAAGTCCCCACGTGAAACTTTACACTCTTTTCATGGAAATAGCATATACACGGATAAGTGAACATAAAATACATACATATTAAATATAGAGTGATTCCAGGGGGTGGGGCAGAGCACTAACAACTGGGAAAGATCAGGAAAGGCCCCTGGGAGGTCAAGGTGAGCTTAGAAGGCAGCTAAGGATGCCAGGAGGCAGGTGAGCAGAGAGGACAACCCAGACATGGGGTGGGGGAGAGGAGAGCACAGCCTCTGCAAAGGCAGAGAGTCGATGAATGAAGTGGCATGTAGCTAATGTGTTGGTTGATCTGGAGACAAATGTATGAAGGAAAGAATTATAAAATGAGTCTGGAAAGATAAGCCAGTTTGGAGGGAGAATATTGAGTTCATATGCATTTGCGATACCTCTGGGACATCCAGGTGAAGATGTCTAGCAAGGGATTGATGATTCAGGACTGGATGTCAGGAGAGAGATGATGGAGAAATATGTAACAATGGGGCATGCCAAACCCAGCTCAATTCCTTTTTGGCAGCATAACTAGGGGGAAATGCTACAGACATCGTTTACCTTGATCTCAGCAAAACACTTGACAGTCTTTCATGCTGCCTTTCCAGACAAAATAGACAAATGTGAGCTAATAGTTCAGGTAATGAAGATTTCGAATTGACTGAACAGTCTTACCTAAGGGTTTACTGATAACTACCAATGCTAAGG
Source organism: Pseudocheirus occidentalis (assembly GCA_028646575.1). Lineage (NCBI taxonomy): Eukaryota > Metazoa > Chordata > Mammalia > Diprotodontia > Pseudocheiridae > Pseudocheirus > Pseudocheirus occidentalis. The sequence goes on along the minus strand of CM053599.1, from coordinate 14,989,443 downwards.
GCTGAGGATGAAAAGGAAGGCAAAAATGAGGATCTTACCCCCAAGGAGCTCACATTCCACCATCATAGGGAGAGAAAATGCAAATGACTCTATACAGTAGTCAATCCATCAGTCAACAAGCATTTGTTAAGGGCTTTCTGGTACCAGGCACTGTGCCAAGTACTAGGGGTACAAAGGAAGGCAAAATGTCAGTCAGGAAGAAGGATGCTCTGGACAATTTCCAGAGGGAGGACGAGCGAGCATAGTAGCGAGCAGTCTCAAGACCAAACCCATATGAGGACTGGCTGAAAGGACTGAGGATCTTCAGCCTGTAGAAGGCTCAAGGGACACACAATGGTTGTTTTTACTCACCACATACTCCTGTTTCATGTATCACATATGGCTCCTCTGACTGCTACTGCAAACAGCCCAAGTTTAATTCCTGGGCCTTCAAACAATGATTTCTATATGAAACCCAAAATCGTGTTTGGCACATCTGCACACATTCAAATGCAAGTTAAGGAAAGTTGTTCTCAGAGTGACCCAAGAGCATGTTCCCATCAATGCTGATGAGCCAGTCTGTCACACACAAGAATCGTGGGAATATGCAGTAACTGTTTCCCCCTTAGGATCATCAGCCAGAAGCATCTGTAAAAGGATTCTCCAGAGTAGAGGTGTCTTGTGGGTCTTGGGGATATATACATAACTTTCAGGGTACAGGCCAAAGTTAATGTGGTCACTGATCAATAACTCTGTTGATGAATTTAAAATACCAGTAGAGAGCATGAATCTAGTCTCATGCTTCCTGTCATTGGCTGGGTACTTCTCCAGAGGCCCCACAAGTGTTTGGAGAACATGATGGGCTGAGCTGGTTCTATGAGGTCAGGGGTGAGAGTGGGTGGTAGGGAGGAATGTGTCCTTCAGTCTTCCTGTCTATGTTTAAAGTTCCTATCACCTATAACAGGCCCCTTTGTGCCAATTAGCTCTCTTTGAGTTCCTTATAAATGAAACATAATACATTACTTGGATAAATTTACACTATCTATTCCCCAGGTATCAGTATTTCAAAATTGCTTTTTCAAAAATATAAACCAAGGCCAAAGGATCATAGGATCCTAGATTGGAAGCTGGAAAGGCCAGCTAGTCCAACCCTCTCTTTTTAGGGAGATCATGACTTGCCTAAGGTCATGCAAGTGATAGGCATCCAAGGTGAGATTTAAGCCAGAACCAACGTTCCCCACTATACAACAGGAGCAATTTTCAAAAGAAGAAATGCGAGGTATGATGCTCCAGATCACAAGCCCAAGAGAAATGACCATTACAACGACTCCAAGGTTTCACCTCAAAACAAGAAAACTGGCAAATGTGACAAGTGGAAACAATCAGTATTGGAAGGATTATGGAAAAGCCCCCACACTCTTGCTGGAGCTCTGACTCGGTCCAGCCCTTTAGAACTAGGCTAGAAAGGTGATGGAAGTGTTTATACTCTTTGACCCAGTACTGGGCATTCATCTCAAGGAGGTCAAAGACAGAGGCCAAAACATTTATAACAGCCCTCTGGGGTAATAAGCAATGGGAAAGAAAGAAAAATTGTGATGTTCAAATGCAATTGTTTTGAGCCATAAGAGAAATGAGAAATAGAAAGAATTCAGAGGAACAGAGTAGACCTCTATGAAACAATGCAGAATGAGGAGAATAATGTGTGCAGTGACCACAGTCCTGCTAAGTGAAGACACTGAAAGATAACAGAACTCAGACCAATTCAAGAAACCATCTTGCCCTTGGAGGCCTGATAATGAAACAAGCTCCCCTTCTCTTGGTAGAGAGGTGGGAGCCTCCAGGAGCAGAACGGATCATACCCAGGCAGATGTGGTCACTTAATCACACTTCTCTGTTACAAGGAAGGATTCTATTGGAGGGGGTTGAGGTGGAATGGAGGTGGTATTGGTAAATGACAGAGTAACTCCATATTTACAAGACAATTTAAAGAAAATAAAGAATGACCAATAGATAGTGTACTTCAACTCAAGGCACACTTTCTTGAATTAAAAAGCAGCTCAGAGGCCCAGTTTTTAAAGGGGGGAAACAAGGACCTTACTCTCTTTGCCCTACTTTAAAATCTAGGCCACCCTGAGTTCAAGAAGAAGCTGAATATGAGGACTGAACACGTGCCCCACTTTGTCTAAGTACCCCTAAGAAGCGACAACACTGAGAAAATGAACTTTGGCCACTGAGCTTAGATTAAAATGATCCGCCTGATTTTGAAATCCTTTTAAAAAAATTAAACAACATATACATTTAATCTGATTTGATCATCCAGGGAGGGAGCCAACAATTGCAGAAGTCTGGGGTTTGGTGCCAAAGAGCAATCTCATCCAAACTGAGGACAGCGTAGAAGGCTAGGAGACATTTGGCACAGACCCCGTCTCCGCATGAGCCCAGCGTTCCTGAGAATCCAGAGAGCTCTTTGTGGTTAGATTTATCCGGACTGTTGACTCTCTGTCATTCCAGAAGAGGATATTGGAAATAAATGAAATCCATGTCTAGCCCCAAAGCCTCGTTTTAACCCCAGATTCACACACACAAAAAAATCAAATGGACCAATAACGTGAAAAGGAACGAACCTTTATTGTGTCTTCTCTTCACCCACATATGGAGGCCAAGGGCCCAAAATAAGACATGCAGGAATAGGGGGGATGTTCAGTAATGAAGGAAAAGAGATCTAGGGAAAAGGATACCACTGGGTCTCAGTCCCTGGAGCATGGTACAAAAGCTGGGCCTCAGGTACCAAAGACCACCGAAGAAAGAAAAAAGGGAAATTCTCTGGTCCTTTGGAGAGACTGCTCTTGGACTTGGCCTAGCCAGGTTCTACCAAACCCTTCCCTTCTTCTTCATCAATGCATAAGATGCCTCCATCATTGCCTCCATTCCAAGGCAAATGGAACAGCCAAAAGTTATTGGTTGATAGGAAAGGGGAAGGTTCTCTCTCCCACATATCAATTCATTTCCCATCTCTGATCTCCCAGAAAGGGAGAAGCTAGGTATTGACTGGGACTAGTAGGGGATGAATGGGGGAGGGAGAGAGAATGAGTTGGGGAGGGGTGTTGCATCTGGACAAGTACAGGACACCAAAATTTTCAAAAAAGAGTAAGACGGGAATAAAAAGATCAAGAGGAGGGGGCAGCCCTGAAGTCCCTCCACAAGTCAGCTCTCCAGATTTCAGAGGAACCCTCCCCAAGGCAGAGGGCCTTTCTTTAGACCGTCACAAAGAGCAAGTGGTCATCTAGCCAGAGCAACAGTATCCTTACCACCCCTTCAGCCAGGACATGCCCCTTCTGTTAATACCAGGAATAACAAAGAGGCTTAGAGTTGGTGGGGTAGAGGTACCCACAGCTAGGGTCCTCCTTCCCTACACTACATTGAGTTTATCCTGCGCTCACTCTATCTGCATACACAAGTGTATACCATAGATGACTATCCTATTACTTTCTTGTAGGTACATATGAATGCAAATATGAATGTGTGTGTGTCCATATGTATCTGTATGTGTATTGGCCCTCTAGGTTGAATGTAAACTCTTTAAAAGCAGGGGCTGCTGTATATTTATCTTTGTCTCCTACTATGGAGCCTGGCATATAACAGAGGCTCAATAAATGAGTGCTGGCTGATTAAATGACTCGTTGCCAACCACTTAGCAAGCAAAGGGGGGGAGACTAGGGCAGATTTTCCTGCCTAATGGACCTTGGACTTAGTGGGCTCCTTCCTCTTCCAGACCAATGCCTCACAGGGTAACAGTGACCAGAGCAGGCTCTCTTCTCGACTTTCCAAGAACTCCCCATTCCAAAACCCAAACCTGCAATGAGTCTATGAGCTCATCCATTGGCTGGTATGGTACAGTTTGCAACCTATCCACATGGGTCACTCTTCTGTAGGACTTCCCATAAATTCACCATCAGGAGTCCACCCAACTTCCTGGGGACCCTCCTCCCATTCTCTGGATGACCTCATCACTGTTCATGCTCTGGGATCCCCAAACGGGACTCTACCTGGTGTCACCATGCTTGGGCGTCTCTTGAGTGATGCTTTCCAGACCACATCCAGTGGCTGATGTCACAGCGGTCTTAGTTAGCAAGCTTCAATTTCTTCCTCTTAGAACTTCCCATTTGACCTCTGCCACCGCTCTATTAGATTAAAGCCTAATCTAATATGCATGTATACATTATACATACAAAATATACACTAATGTGCTTTATTAGATTACAATGTGCTCTGATTCTCAATGAACTCTCTGGGTGATTCTGTATGAAAACAGGCGCCCATGTTATAAAATTCTTCATGCTTTCCCCCTACCTGGCGCTGAAAAGAGGACGTGTCGGGGCACCCATTGGGAAGGAGGTTCTGCCCGTGGTGGCAATGAGTCTTGCGAATATGTGGCATTTTGGTGATGTTGCTCCTCATCTTAAATCAGATTGCAGGAACTGCCACAGACTTTTCCAGCTGGATGTCTGATGCACCAACAGACTGTGATTCCCAGTCCACTCTCTCTGAAATGTGCAAAAGGAGGTGGGAGAGGTACTGCCGCCTGTCTCCCACCCCCAGTCACCTGTCAGCATTTCCAGCCTTGCATAAAGCATCTTTTTCACGGCAAGCATCAGCCTAGCTTCTCATGTCTGCTCACACCCCAGCAAAGCTGGTTGGGAATTACTGAAGTACGTGCTTATACAGAATGGGGAAGAGCCCTGCATTTGTCACATGCAAAGCAGGATAGATGGAACGATTGTAGACTGTAAGGGACCTTAGAGGTCATCTTGTCTGGCTCTTTCATTTTACAGATGAGGAAACTGAGGCCCACTTGCCCAAGGTCACACCAGTAATGTCAGAGCCAGGATTTGAACCCAGTTTTACTAATCCAAATCCAGGGCTCTTTCCATGGGAGCACATCAGGATGACTTATTTTGTTTTAAAACAAATATATACAATCAAATAGACAATAATAAAAGGAAGTACATTTATATAGCAATACAGAATTTGCCACGTGCTATACATATGTTCCCTCATTTTATTTGTCTCAACCACCTGGGAGCTCGGTGACATGATTATGATTACCATTCCTCACCGTACAGGTGAGGAAACTGCAGCCAAGAGAGATTTCAGGTCTTACCCAAGGTCATATACCTGGTCAATGCCTGAGTCAGGATTTGAACTCAAGTCTTCTGAGTCCAGATTTAATATTTCACCACAGCACCACCTTCCTGCCTGGATATCCCATTGGATATTCACCACTCTTGTGATTTGGGGCAAATCATTTAAAGTCTCCCAGCCTAAGTTTCCTTATCCATAAAATGAGGGTTTTGAAGTGGTTGGTCTCTAAAGACACCCTGAGTTCTGAGTTCTGAGTTCTAGAGCTATGAGGAAACCCTCAGAGGCCAGGGAGGCAAGGGAGTGGATAGAGTCAGGGAGACCTGTGTTCAAATTCTGCCTCCGATACTTAGCCCCTTTCTCTCTCTGGGCCCCAGTTTTCTTATCTGTAAAATGAGGGGTTGGATTTAATGGCTATTAGATTTCTTTGTAGTTCTGAGTATATAAGTCTTTGATCCACAGGCTTCATCCCATGAGGTGACCGACTGCTCAGCTCCCTCACGGGTTTGACTCTCAGAGGCCATGACACCTTCTTCGGAATATCTGTAACAAATACTTTATCTGTCTTTTATCCTCAGTGGTGGCAAATTCTCCTCTTTCAGGGGTGAATTTATATTTTTTTGAAACAGAAAAAAAATCAGACCGAATCAAGTCTGGTAGAGAAGGTAGCTGATCTCACTGGAATTCTCATTTGTAATAAAAACAAGATGTGACTGTGAAGTCAGGAAATCGGAGGACTCTGAGTGGTTCATAAGCTGCCACTTTTAACAACTTCAAAAAACGACCCCCAGAAACAGTGTGGGCAAGGGAAGTATCACGGAACTCGGTGGGCATCTGGCCAAGGAGACAACTGCCTAGGATTACAGGCACTCAGTGGGATTCACAAGCTCTGGTATGTTTGGGGAACATACGAGACTCCCTCTTGGATGCTTCTCCCTCAGACTTATAAGACACTTCATTGTAGTACCGCAGCTTGATGTGACCCATTAACTTACCTGTAAAGAATAGTGTTAAAGTTAAACTAACATAGACTTTATGTTTTTTCTGCTAGCAGTCACCTCTGCCCTTCCTTTCTACATCTTCCCCTTACAGTGTTTAAAGTCATTTCATGGAGCTAAACAGCCTCCCTTTAGAGTCACCTTCAGCCATCAAGGCCAAATGGTCACAAGTTTTGAACACATTTATTCAGATCAAATAAAATCAAATGAAATATAATAAGGATAAATGCAAAGTCTTACTCTTGGGCTCAAAAAATCAATTTCATGAAAATGGAGGAATCACAACTAGACAGTAGCTTTTCTGAAAAGGATCTATGGGCTTTATTGCTCAGTATGAGTTAACAGTGTGATTCGGGAGACAAGAAAGCAACTCTGTCCTGGGAATGAATAACAAGATCAGTGGCTTCCAGGACAAATGGCATAATGGTCCTCTTGTTTTTTACCCTGTTCAGACCACAACTGAAATAATGGGTACTCAGGCCCACAGGTCACATTTTTAGAAGGGTATTGATAAACTGCAGAGAGCCCAGAAGGAGTCACACCATTCACCACATAGCACTTAATCAATGTCTACTGAATGACTTGTCCAATCATGTCACCTCCTCATACCCAATAAACTCCAGGGGCCCCATATCACCTCTAGGATCAAAAAAAATATTTTGTTTGACATTCCAAGTCCTTCATGATTCAGGTCACTCCTACCTTTCCAGCCTTCTTATATCCCATTCCCCAAGATGCCCTCTTCAATCTGGCCTCCTGCTTGGTTCATCAACAAGACCCTCCAGTTCCTGGCTCCAGGGATTTTCTCTGTCTGTCCCCCCTGCCTGGAACACTCCATTCTTGTGCTCTGATTTCATTCCCTGGCTTACTTTAACTCCCAACTAAAATCTACCTTCTAGAGGAAGCCTTCCCAAATCCCTCTTAATCTCAGTGCCTTCCCTCTGTTAATTATTTCTTATTCACCCCATATATATCTTGATGATATATGTGTACATATGTAGATGTGTGTATATATATATATATACAAAAACATATAAAACACACACATACACATACATACACACACACATAATATATGTTTGTCTGCATGTTGTCTCCTTGAATAGATAGTAAGCTCTTTAGGGGCAGGGACTGTCCTGTCCTTTGCTTCTTTTTGTATCTCCAGCACTTAGCACAGTTCCTGGCACACATTAGGCACTTAATTAATGTTTGGTGATGGACTGAGTGAAGGGCCGTGTGACCATAGTTTGAAGGAGCCAGCAACGTCCAGCCTGGATAAGAGAAGATCCCGAGGTCCCATGACAGATGCATCTGAAGACTCAGCATAAGGTAACGGGATTATCCTTGTTCTGTTCGGCCTCAGAGAACAGAACCAGGAGCAAAGAGGGGAAGTCCCCATTAGGAAGACTGAGCCTTGATGTGAGTGAGAACTTTGAAGCTCCCCACCAGTGGAATGGGCCGCTCCAGAACATAAGGGTTTCAGTCCCATAAGGTTCTGCAAGCAGAGGCTACTCAGTCATTTGGTAGGTATACTGGGGAGCGAGGGAAGGAAAAAGAAAGAAAGAAATGTGTATTAAGCTCCAGCCAGGTACCAGGCCCTGTGCTAGGCACTCTCCACTGTTACCCCATTTGTATATTGTAAGAGGGATTTGTTTCGGGTATGGGTTCAACTGGATAGATCTTAGACTTGAAAGGACCTTTTTTTCTCCCTCTCTCTACAAGTTTCATGCCCTCTCCCTCTTCTGGTCATTTGCGCCAGAATTTAATTCAACAAGGGCCTTCCAACCCTTGGCTACTGTGATGTTTATGATTCATTTGATGGGTACGTCTTTGAGTCTAGTTATGTAAAGAGAACTAAACCCAATCCCTGCACCAGAGGCAGGGGAGATGAAGGAGGGGAGGGAGAGAGACGGGAGCGTTAGGTGCAGAGAAGGCAGCCCCTCCAATGCCTCACAATTAGAGCCATGCAAGAGTGGAAGTGACCGTCGAGGGGTTCTCATTCAGGTACGGCTTGCACAAGATGACCACTCAGGTCCCTTCCAAGTCTAAAGGTCTCTGATTCTTATCTAAAGGAATTTTCATTGACGTTGGGTAGACTAGAAATAGCGTGATCTGAAGAATCAGGTGCTATTGTCCATGAATGCCTCCCATTAAACTCCCAGGAAACTCCATTTCTGATGAAGTAATCTGGGGTGGGGGGCAATGAAGGAGCTCTTCGATAGGAAATGATTCACTAGACAGAAATAACTGATAGGGCAACGGGTACCAGAGGGGGGAAGAGGGAAAAAATAACACAAATAAACTTCTGAAAAGACAGACAGCAGACAGACAGAAGCACCAGCCCACTCCACTACACAGATTTCTAGCAGGTGCAGCATTACAGGGTGCATATGTACAGTCTGTATATATGTATAGTGTACACTGTACATATGTGTATAGTGATTCTGGTAGTATCTGCTTATAATGTGTCAACAATGTTATTTTGGTGAAACCATCAGCGTTGTAACTTCACGCAAGCAAGCCTGTGTATTCATTTTAATGACGCTGTGTCCGCGGCTATTTTTTTTTTTGCATAATCTCAAAGAATACCACATTCTAGGGCAATCTTGTAACTTGATAGGTTAGAGTGACTCAGAGAACCTGTAGAGTCTTAATTAAGCTATCACACTAAGTTTGCTGCAAGCAAAACGCTTATGTAAATTTAAGAAAGTGACGGAAAAATATTAATAATGACAATTAACTTAAAAGTGTGCCATGCATTTTCAGAGAGCTGGTTGTTAAATATATACCAACATGCCCCTGGCTATATAAATATGTGACTGACAAACTGTGGGACATTGGGTAAGTCACTTGATCTCTCTAAGGTTCAGGTTCCTCATCTGTAAAATGGGGATAGGAATCTTGTATCCTTAATGGAATTATGAAGAAAGTATTCCACAAACCTTCCAGTCTATAGAAATGGCAGTTATTATCTGAGATGCAAGGTCTGTTTTGAATTTCTCATTGACAGGACGACATGGATTAAAATTTTATTTTGGAAAAGGGTGATTCTCAGAAAAAGGGGGTGAAAATAATGCACTGACTTTGATGTTCCCAAACCAGACCCAGACGCTGGCCTCTGGGGAGGGCTTTGAATATCCAAATCTGTCAGGGTGAGTTTATATTCCCTCACACACAAGAACGTGAGACTGTGGTTCGGAAGCAGCCGGCTGACACTGTATTGGATTTCAGTCCCTGGTTGGGGTAATAAAGGAGCGAATATTTACAATTGCATGTTTTCACATATGTTTCCCCAACTCCTGTCTATTTGTGGCATTGTTTCAATATGCATGCAATGTGAAGCTTGGGTAAAGTGTGTTTGACAAGTCAATTAGCAGGAAGAGTTGAGATCAGAGTTAACAGGGCATGCTTGGGGTCTGCAAAGCAGCATGGAGTAGCCTTCTCTAAATGGTCCCTGTAGGTGACCCACTTTATTCCTCTCAAGAAAAAATTCTACCCAGCCAAGACCTTAATAAAAATAAAAATTCTATGAAAATTCAGAATGAGATCTGCAGACTGGTCCCTTTATAAAACCAGCATCTAGCCTTAACTTTTCTTTGCTAAATTGTATGCAGTAGACATTAGGAAAAAAAGAATATCAGATTCTGCAGAAGGAATATTTGGGGGCCACTTTGGTCAAAAGTGGTTCGTTCTCTGCTGTTAGTCCAAGAATCCACACAAATAGTGGAGGACTCTGGGAGAGAGAAGCAATGAGTATGGTTATAACTCTGGAAAGAAAGAGAACATTTGGAGTGAGTAAAGGGGGACCTGAGTTTCAATCAATTTGGACAAACTGAACTAAGAAGAGTAGGTCTAGCAAAACCCAAACTCAGATATTAAAGACAGAAGGGAGCCCAAGAATATAAGAAGAGGGGGCAGACATAATGGTCCCAACATTACAGGACCAAAACACTGGGGGAGGTATGGTGGTCACACCCTTTTCCTTGCTTTTCATTTGCCTTAAAAAATGATTGGGATTTGATATTCAGATTCATTGTTTCCAGGCTTTGCTTTTTCATAACCAGGGATTAATATGAAAAAAAGAAACGTTGTAATCACAAGATAGCATTGAATTTAACATCTTTTTTTTGCATGTTTGCCCTTTGACCTAATTACTTTTTTCAATTTTCTGAACATATGGAATGACTTTTCCTAAACATGTCAGAGAGGTCAAAGCTTCTGTTTTCTTTAATAAGATTACAGAACTTTTCTGAAAATTGAGAGAATTTGCCTCATGTGGTAGAGAATCCTTTTTAGGCATTTGATCCCATCAGCAAGAGAACTGAATCATGCCAGTTTCATTTGGAATAAAGCATGCGGTACTCTATGAAATAAATGCATAGAATTCCAGAAAGCTGGCCAAGTAAAAAATCTCAGAAGACTACTCCTCAATATCTCATTGCAATTTAGCCCTATCCCAAAAGAAGGAAGCTACCATAAATCTTCAAATGCAAATGTACAAATCACTTAAAGAAATGAGTAAACCAAAGTTTCCCAAAGCAAGGGGAAATTACTTAGAATTGTAAACAGTAAAAGCAACAATGCTAGAAGAAAAATGTACCAAAACAACTTCAATTATAGTATCAGAGAGAGAATCAGAAAATGTTTCAGGGCACAACAAATGGATATTAAACACACTGTAGGAAGAAATAGAATTAGCAAAAAAACCTTCAAATGAAATAAAGCAGAAGCTTAGGACAATTAAAGAATCTCCTAATAGACAGCTGAAGCCCAGTGGTTAAGAAATATCAGTGAAGGAGGGCTAAGGCAAGGTGGAGAATGAAGGGCAGCCAGCCAGCTGAATTCTCTCAATATTCCCCTCCAAACAACTTTAAAATAATGTCTCAAATCAAATTTTGGAGCAGCAGAGCCAACAAAAAGTCAGAGTGAGACATTTTTCCAGCCTAAGAAAACTTAGGAACTTGACAAGCAAAGTCTGTGATACCAAGATAGAGGCCTGTCCAAAGCTCACACAACCAGTGGTGGCAACAGTGGTCATAGCAGCAGCAGCAGCAGCAACTGCTATGGGAGCTCTCAGCTCAGACAAGAGATTACAGGAGACCCTCTGCTGGCACCAGGTGCAGATGGCACTAACTGGCAGCTCTGTTGCCCATACCAGTTCTGAGCCACAGTTCCAGGGTAGAAAGGAGTGCTTCTGGCTGGTCACAAGGGAGCAAGGACCCTAGTTAGAGTTGCAAGGCACAGAAGAGGAATCCCAGTGCCTGTAGCTTCAGGACAGCAGGCACCCTTCCTAGGTAAAGACCAGAGTAAAGACCAAGACAGCAGTGACCATACCTCTCCCTGGATCACACCACCTTGGAAGCACCAAAAACTTGCAGACCCCCACAGCAACATGAAAAGAGCTACAAACAATGCCAAGTAAGCAGAGCCTAACTTTAACATAAAATAGAAAGTCAAAAAATTGGTTGAAAAAGTAAGTAAGCAACAAAAAAAAAATTAACTTGAACACAAAAAACTACTACACAAAAAAGCAAGGAAGACCAAGACATAAACTCAAAACGAGACAACAATGTGAAAACAACTACAAAAAGAGCCTCAAAGAAAACTTCTGATTGGACCCAAGTTCAATAAGAATTGCTGAAGGAATTAAAGAGATGAGTAGTAGAAGAAAAACTGGGGAAAGAAATGAGAGTCATGCAAGGAAATTATGAAAAGAGAATTAACAGCTTGGTAAAAGAGAAAAAGAAAAAATATTGAAGAAAATAACACCTTAAAAATCAGAGTAGACCATTGGGAAAAAAGAGGCACAAAAATTCACTGATGAAAAGAAGTCCTTAAAAATCAAAGTAAGCCAAAAGGCACAAAAATTCACTGAAGAAAAGGACTCCTACAAAAGCAGAATTGGCCAAATTTAAAAAGAAGTACAAAAGCTCACTAAAGAAATAATTCCTTAAAAATTAAAATTAGGTAAATGGAAGCTAATGACTCCATGAAACATCAAGAAACAATAAGATAAAGTCAAAAGAACAAAAAGAAAAGAAAATGCAAAATATCTCATCAGAAAAAGAACTAATTTGAAAAATTGTTTTAGGAGAGATAATTTAACAATTAGTGGACTACCTCTAAACCATGATCAAAGAAAGAGCCTAGACATCATATTTTTTTTAATTATCAAGGCAAACTGCACTGATATCTTAGATACAGAGGGTAAAATAGAAACTGAAAGAATCTACTAATCGTTTCCTGAAAAAAAATCCCAAAATGAAAAATCTCAGGAATATTATAGCCAAATTCCAGAGCTCCCAGGTCAACGTGATAACACTGCAAGCTCCAGAAAGAAACAATTCAAGTATCATGGAGCAGTCAGGATCACACAAAATTTAGAAGTGTCTATATTAAATGAACAAAGGGCTTTTTCCAGAAGGCAAAGAAACTAGGATTACAAACAAAAATAACCTACCCAGAAAAAACTAAGCATAATACTTGCGGGGGAACATTTATATTTAATGAAATAGAAAATTTTTAAGCATTCCTGGTGAAGACTAGAGCTGAAGAGAAAATTTCACATTCAAACACAAGACTCAAGAGAAGCATTAAAAAAGTAAATATGAAAGAGTAATCATAAGGAACTCAGTGAAGTTAAGCTTTTTAAATTCTTATATGGGAAGATGACATATGTAACTCCTAAGAACTTTATCATTATTATGGCAGTTAAAAGGAGCTTACATAGACAGAGGGTAGAGTTATTAACTGATTATGTTGGGAGGATTTATTAAAAAAATACATAAAGGGTGAAAAAGAGGGATGCTGTTGTAGAAGGGAGATGGGAGAGGTAAAATGGGGAAATTTTTTCTCACATAAAAAAAGGCACATAAGGAACAAGTTTTATAATGGAAGGGGAAATGCAGAAGGTGGAAGGCAATGCTTAAACCTCACTTGCCTCAGAAGTGGATCAAAGAAGGAAGGACATAAATACATACTCAGTTGTGTATAGAAATGTAACTTACATAATAGGGAAATAGAAGGGGAAGATGATATGAGAAAGGTGGGGACAGGGAATGATAAAACGGAGAGTTGAGTAAAACAGGCAGTGGTTAGAAGCAAAATAGACTTTTGAGGAGGAATAGGATAAAAAGATACAGGAAAAAACAAAAGATAATGAGATGGAGGAAAATTCACAGTAATGTGAGCAGGATGCGCTAATCCATAAAAGTGAAGCAGAGAGCAGAATGGATTAAAAACTGAAATCCAACAATATGTTGTTTACAAGAACACCCTTGAAACAGGACACATACAGAGTTAAAATAAAGGGCTGAAGCAGAGTCTAATATGTTTTGGTGGATATAAAAAAGGCAGGGGTAGCAATCATGCTCTAAGACAAAGCAAAAGCAAAAATTGGCATAATTAAAATAAATAATCAGGGAAATTTTGTTACGCTAAAAATGTATCATAGCTCAGAAATGACAGATGCTGGAGGGAATGAGGAAAAATAGGTAGACTAATGGACTGTTAGTGGGTTTGTGAACTGGTCCAACGATTCTCGAGAACAATTTGGAATTAGAGCCAAAGGGCTATAAAACTGTGAATGTCCTTTCACCCAGCAATGCCACTTCTGGGTCTGTCCTATAGAGAGCAAAGAAAAAGAAAAAAGCCCTATATGTAAAAAATATTTATAGCAGCTCTATTTGTGGTGGCGAAGAACATACTCAATTAGGAAATGGCTGAACAAGTGGTGGGAGATCATCGTGCACAGCAATAACAATGTTGTAATGATGATCAACTGTGAAAGACTTGGCTACTCTAATTGATACAATGATCCAAGACAATTCCAAAGGACTCACGATGAAAAAGTGCTCTCCACCTCCAGAGAGAGAACTGATGAACTCTGAGTGCAAATTGACGAACAATTTTCTTCCTTTCTTGATTTTTCTTGGTTTTTTTTTCAAAAAAATACAGCTAATATGGAAAAACCATTTTGCATGATTTCACATGTATAACTGATATCATATTTCTTGCCTTCTCAGTGGGTAGGGGAGGGCGTGGGAGGGAGTTAGAGAATTTGGAACTCAAAATTTAAGAAGGAAAGAAGGTCTAAAAACATAAAAAATTTTAAAAGTAAGAGAACAGAAACACTGGAGAAATGTAAATAAAAAGAGATTATATTAAGATAAGACATTTTGGAGAGCATGGCAGAAGAAACAGTAATACCATAAAGACAAAGTTAGTCAGTGAGTAGTTGTTAAATGCCTACTATGGCCAGGCACTGTACTAAGCTCCAGGGATACAAAGAGAGGCAAAAGACAGACCTTTCTCTTAGGGAGAGTCACAGTCTAATGCTGGAGTCAACATGCAAACAAAAATGTACAAACAAGCTCTATACAGGATAAACAGGACATAATTAAAAGAGGAAAGGCACCTGAATTGAGGGGGGTGGGGGTGGGAAAGGCTTCCTCTAGAAGGTGGGATTTTAGTTTGCACTCAAAGGAAGCCAGGGATGCTGGGAGGCCGAGGTGAGGAGGGAGAGAATCCCAGGCATGAGGGACAGTCAAAGAGAATGCCCAGAGGATCTTGGTCAAAAGACCAGTGTCATTGGATCAAAGAGTATGCGCTAGGGAAGGAGGTGTAAGAATACTGGAATTGCAATGGGAGGTTAGATTATGAAGGGCTTTGAATGCCAAACAGGACGTTTTATATTTGATCCTCAGAAAATGAGTCAGTTCTGAAAATTTTCAGAAGCAATGCAGATGAAAATGATGGTTCTTGATGGCAAGGAAAAGAGAGTCAAGTTCAGAATTTTCAGTGTTACTGGAAAATTATTAAGAAGAAAAGAATTCATTTCAGGAAGTTGTTTAGGAAAATTCCCAGAAATTTTGGAAAAAGGGGCAGGTTAAAAATGGATACAATTATCAAGATGCCAACATGATGAAGCCCAAACCTCTACCCACCCAGACACATCATTATTGAGCTTCAAAACTATAATGACAAAGAAATCATCTTACAAGAAGAAAAAAATTGGTCATGTATCAAAAAATATCCATTCAAATTCCATAAAATTTTCCTACAGAATTAGAAATAACAGAAGCTATAATGGCATTTCCAGAAAATTAAGAACTATAGAAACTTATCCTCAATTCAGCTTTCCAGGAAAACTCAGCATTCTTTTTTAGGACCAAAAAAAAAAGGATATTTAAATATCAAAGTGAATATGAGGAATTCTTCAAGTGAGAAAGTATAATCTCAATCCTCCTTTTTTATTTGCAAAATCAGCAAGAACAGGACCTCAGCAACAGACTTGGATCAAAATAATAATATAATAATAATATAAAGGTACTTTACATCTGTGAATAAGCAAGCCCAATCACTAAAAGTGTTATTCTTTGGTTAACTACTGAATGACACAATTTAAGTTGTAAGTGGGGAGAAAAGAGAGGAGAAAGGGGAAGAGGGAAAGGATTTGGGGCCCTTACAAAGAAATAGAGGAAAAGAAGAGAGAGACGTGGGTTGAAAGGTGGACAGAGAAATTCCAAAGTAAAGGTCCCAGGGGATGTGTGTAGGAGGGCAGTGAGTCTTAGCAGAATTTGTGATGTATACAGTGTAGGAACTTTGTTTGAAAATGTGTATGGATGAGCAAGGAGTTTAGGAAAAAATTAGTGTTACTGCTACAAAGACATTTATATTCCCTTCTGACAGAAGGGACAATACAATAAAAATTATGGGATAAGTCAAACTGAAGAATTACGTCTTTATCAACATCTCCAACTCAACGTGCCCCAAACAGAACTCGTCATCTTTTCCCCAGTTCTCAGCCTTGTGAACGTCCCTTTTAATTTTGTTTCTTAAATTCTCATTTTCAATTCTAAATTCTTTCCCCTCTTCTCCATTAAGAAGGCAAGAAGTATGAAACCCATGAGACATATGAAGACACGCAAAACGTATTTCCACATTTGACATGTTACTAAAGGAAAAAAAAAGTAAGAAAAATAGAGAAGGTGAAGGAAAATAGGGTTCAATCCCTCTAACCATCAAGGGCAGCCACGTCCTCCCAGTCACCTAGGTCTGGAACCTTGGGACCACCTTTGCTCTCCTTTCTCATTCACCCCTCGGATCCCCTTGTCAAATTCTGATCGTGTCTTTCTTTTTAAGAAATGGATTTTATCCTGAATTTCAACACCAAAATAGAGCATTTTCGGAAAGATCAGAGCACAAAAAGGAGGACTTTATGCAAAATCATTTCACAGCCCTTGCTTTTTAAAAGTTCAAAATCATATAAAATGCCTCTTATTTTAAAACCATTCTGCTTTTCCACGCTTCCAACTGAGCTTTTGTCTGTTTTCTTCTGTGAATTTTTTTTTTAGTTTCAGTGAACTTCTTTACTGCATCATGATTATTAACTGAGGCCTCTCCCCCAAATTCTGCCATTTCTTTTGTTATGACACCCACCACTTAGGTCCCCATCTCTCCACTGGAAGAGCCACTAGCCTTGCCCAGGTCCTTCTTATCTCTCACCTAGCCTATTGCAACGGTCTCTACTCAGCCTCCTCACGGCCAGCCTCACCTTATCCAATCCATTCTCCATTTAGCTGCTGGCTGAGTTCGGATCTCACCAGGCTACTCCTCACCCCCACAATAAACTCCAAAGCTCCCCTGTTCCTTAAAGAATCGAATATAAAACACTTGGCTTGGCATTTGTAGCTCTTCACAATGAGACCCCTTCCTCTTTTTCCTGTCTTTGCACACTTCTCTTCCCCTCTAAGCATGCGACCATTCAGCCATAATGGCCAGCTTGCCGCTCCTCAAATATGGTGCTCTCTCTCTCTTCTCCCCACCTTTACACTGGCTGGTCCATGGGCCTGGAATGCCCTCGCTCACCACTCCCTGTGCTTAGAATCCCTGGCTTCCCTTAAGGCAGTTCCAGGCCTCCATGAGTCTCTACCTTCGGCCCCAGCTGCTCCTGCCACCACCTCCATTTATTTGATCTTCCTTACAGGTTCTGATTGATGTATGTTTTCTCCCCCATTCAGACAGAAGATCCTCAAGGGCAGAGATAGTGTTGCTTTTTCTTTGTATACCCAGCACTGCTATGTACTGTTACTGCTGTGGCTCCTCCATTCTTTCAGTCCGACTTTCCATGACCCTATTTCTTGGTAGAGATACTGGAGGGGTTTGCAACCTCCTTCTCCAGCTCATTTTACAGATGAGGAAACTGAGGCAAATAGGGTGTAGTGACTTGCCCAGGATCACACAGCCGGTAGGTGCCTGAAGCCAGATTTAAATTCAGGTAGATGAGACTTCTCTATCCACTGCAGTACCACCTGGCTACCCTGCCTCTCTAAGCACTTATGTTAACATCACTATCTCAGTAGGACTAGGGGGGACCAGAGGAGCCACAGTTCAGGGCGTCCTTCATCATGAGGAAAGGGGGAGAGCGACTGGAACCTAAAAAACCCAGTGTAATTAATACCTCTCTCCCCTCCCCTTCCAAACCCTCTACAAAGAATCATTTTTGGCCTTTACAAAATGGGCCCTATTCTGAGGGGCCTGAGCCCCTCCCAAACACCCAGGAGCCAAAGAGCTTCCCAGAGGTATTTGACTTACGTGAGAGTTCTGACATTTCAGGTATTTCAGAGATTCAGTATTCACATGGCCCATTCCAACTCATCAGCCTCTTGCCTGGGCTTTAACATCAAACAAAAGCCCAAGGAGATTCTTTTTTCCTGCCTGACAGAGAAAGTCCTCTAACCAAGCGGATATTTATTTAAGTGATGGGGAGCTGACTTCAACACAAGTGATAAATTTGTCAGTCTTGCTCTGAAGACTGTTTATTCTGGGCCACATAATTGTCACGGATCATAAGTATGAGACAAAGTAAAGCTTCAGTGACTGACCGCATAGGGTGGCTTAGAGTAAGATGATGTCAACTGATCTTTTGACGAAAAAGTGTTTCCTGTGGCATCCAGAACAAGAGATCTTTCTCAACATGGGATTAAGCAGAGATTTTTAAAATGCCTTCTCATATTTGTGTGGAAGGAGAGATTTCTTAAGGAACTGTAAGCCTTAGGGTCATACCTTCTCTCCCTTATTGTGACACTCCCCAAGAATTCTTCCTTGGACCACCTCCAGGAAACGTAACCAAGGACAAGATTCCTTCTACCTCAGAAGAAATGGGGCTCCTTTATCCTTCAGCCTTTCCTGCTTGGAACACCTCCTACTACGTTTATACCTTGGGAGCACAAGTCTACAAAAGGGAGGAAATGCTTTATTTCTACCCACTGAGATCTAGGCCGTTTGGCCCCAGGAGACAGAATGAAAGGCGATGGGTGGAAGTTAATGAGAGGCCTTAGATGACAGGTGGAAAACTTCCCAACAATTAAGCTACACATAAGCGCAAAGGGCTTCCTTGGAATGTAATGAGTTCTTCCCTACCAGAGGTATGTAAGCAAAGGTATAGGGGGCCTTCTTGCTCAGGGATGGGTTCAACTATACGGTTTCCTGTTTTTTGTCTCTGTCTTTGCCCAGTCTATCTCCCATTCCAAGAATTTACTCCCTCTTGAAATTCCTCATTTTCTTTAAGATTCATCTCTGGCACCATCTTCTATATCCGCCCGGGCCATACCCACCCCCACTGCTAGCACTCTCTCCCCTCCAAATCACCTTGCATCTGTTTCGTATCTGCTTGTATAGAGCCCTGTTATTTTTCTTTCCATAGAAAGTAAGCTCCTTTAGGGCAGGGCCTGCCTCCCTTCTGTTTTGTTGATGCTTAATAAATGTTTTGTGATCAATTGATGGCCTCTAAGAGCACCTCCAACGTCAGGATTCCATAATTCTACCAAGGCTATTTGATTTAGAAGCAGATGGTGGTAACAGTCTATTTTTGCATTTCTCTCTGATACCCAAGTCATTTGCAAGAAAGCAATCTGGGTTTGGACTACTACCTCTGCTCTGGCTCATCCCTCCCCTTCAAAGAACTACCTGCATTTGTTGAAACTGGTGATACATCTTCATCCGGTGATATGGGCACAATTTTGGTACCACAAAAGGAGAGTGGTCTTGTATGGACAACAAGACACAGGTGCAGAGGAAATTTAAAAATAGAAAAAAGTGTGAACAAGCTCAGCCTGGAAAAATGAAATGCACATTTCTCCCAGTAAAGAGCTAGGGACTAAGGGTGCAGAATGGGGCATACACTATCAGGTGCAATTACTGTATAGAGACTTTCCTTCAGGGTTTTTTGGTTTGTTGGCTACAGGGAAGGATTCAGTAGATGAGTGGAGGAAGTTAAGAGAAAGATACTGAAGTTGAAAAAGGCAATAATAAAAGTTTAAAAGGAATGACAAAATGAAGACAACACAAGGATTGTGCTCTATACCAAAAGTCCAACGTGAGTGGGGAAAACTTAGGTCAAACAGTCCATACAAAGCAGATCACTCTGTTTTCAGTTTCCAAGGAGGACCTTCACACAGAGCGTGATAATCACTCTACAGGTCTTTATAAAAATATGGAGAAAGAGCCAGCTGAGACTCCTCTGGAAAAAGCAATCTCAACTTGAAAAATAATAGAAGCAGACCACAAAGCCAATCACCATTCTTTTCACAGGGAAGACGTACCAAGAGCTGCTTAGCATGATGGAAAGGACAGAACACTTGGGCTCAAATCTGCCTCTTGTCACTTACTACCTGCATCACCTTGGACAAGGATCATAACTGGAAGGGACCTTTGAGGACATACAGTTCAATCTCTTTGTCTGAAAGATGAGGAAATTGAGGCTTGATTTGTTCAAGATCACACAGGTCTTCTCAACCCCAGATCCTAAAAGTGTGGCACTGGAATTCACCCGTGGAAACATTCAGTTATGTAAGTGAGTACAGCAATCATCAGGAATCCAAAAGGCTTCCCAGGGAAATAAGGAAAGCACCCCTTGAAGGTATCAGCTGTCAGTGGGGTAAGGAGCAAGGTAAATTTTCCCCAGAACCAAAAGCCAATTAAAAAGCCTGTGATTTTGAAAGAGGAGTATTTCACATAAAGATAAATGGGAAAGGGAATCCTTGGCAGCTCAAATGTTTTCCCTTCTTCTTACTCAGCTCTAGTCCTAAGGAATGCAATCCCCAAAACAGCATTTTGTATTTACAAACACAGCATTTGGATTTTGTTTCTAAAATGACAGTGGAAGAAGAGGGAGTCTAGAAGGAGGACTAAGAATCAGGCAGTTTTTGGACTATCCATAAACTTAATGTGAAGTCCTTCTTCAGTGGTGAATGAGAGGTCATCCTTCTAGATGAGCAGAATTGTCTCTGTCTTGACATTCTTACTGTAAGGTCAGAAGCCAAAAGGAAGCTCTTTGGAAGGGTGGCTCAGAAGTTCCCCTTGGAGAGGCAAACACAGGAGTTAAGAGTGATGGTTTTATCATAGACAGAAAGGCAGTGAGAGCCACCCTCTTGGGTTGACCTTCAATATGGCAGCACTGTTGACCGGCATTTGCAAAAAGACTGTCCCAATGAGGAGAGCCACAGTGTCTGTTGTCAAAGATAAGGAGGTCCAGAAATTCTACAATAATCTCCATAAGACTCTGCAAATTAAATCAGCACACCTTTTAGTATTCAGTAACTTCCACAGAAAAGTGAACCTAGGCAAGGAGAATTTTTTAAAGTTGTATAATTTGGTTCAAGATTTTGGTACAGACTTTGCTTACATCCTATGCTTGTACAACATGAATACTTTTTTCAAGGAGTGATTTGGGAGCCATAGCAGGATCTGAATCACATCAAGAGTAATGAAATTAATTAAATAATACAAAATAAATTTTGAGTTATCAGCATAGGAGTCATTTCTGAATCACACTCCTTGATATAATCTGAGTATCAATTTATCAGAGCAAAGATCAAAAGGAAAATTAGAAAAATAGACATGAGAAGAACAAAGGGTGTATGACTGAGGCAAATGCATCTTGATCTGCTTTAAAAAGCTATTGGTGTCAAGCATAAACCAAGGGAGCCATGGTTATAACTCAGTCATTCTGTAAAAGATCTGATGGGAGTAGGGGACCACTAGCTCAGTATGAATAAGCAGTGTGCTGTGGAAGTCAAGCAAGCAAATACAGCCCCAGGATCAGGAGAAGGCAGAGCATCCAGGAATAGAGAAGGGATGATCCCATTGCCCTCTGCCCTTCTCAGACCACAGCTGGTGTTCTGTGTTCAGTCCTGGGCACCACAATCTAGAAAACACACTGATAAGCAGGAGGCAACCAGGCTGGTGAAGGGCATGATACACATGATAAAAAAATGAGATAACTGGCATTTCTAAAGCACTTTATGTCATGCAAAGCACTTTATAAATGTTTCATTTGACCCCTCACAACAATATTTGAAAGGTAGGTTGTTATTATTTGTGTTTTACAGAGAAAGAAACTGAGGTGGGCAGTAGTAATGCCCCCAGGGTCACACTGCTAGGGCCTGAGACAATCGTCCTGATTCCAGGTCCATCACTATCCGCTGGGTCACCTAGCTTGCCCTATGAATTTCATAACCTGGGAAAAGGGGTGTGTGTGTGGGGGGGGTGGAACACACATTAATTGTCTTTGGTGCAGGGCTATCCTCTGGGGGGAAGGCAATGGGCTAGACTTGTGCTCTTTCACCCTGGAGAACCAGGAAAAACAACTATGGGCTGCAAAAGGGTCAGTGGAAGTGGGACATCAGGAAAAAACACATGGTGGATTCCAATTCTCCCAAAGCAGAACCGCCACAAAAGACTGTGGTTGCTCTCTCTTCCATGGAATATTAATAATGATAACAGTGATCATTTACATCACACTTTAAGGTTCCAAAAGCATTTCATATGTTGCCTCACCTAATCCTCAAAACTTGAGGTAGATGTTTTGTTATTCCCATTTTATTGATGAGAAAACTGAGGCTGGGAGAGGTTAAGTAATGGCTAACGTTTATAAAGCACCTACTATGTGCCAGGCATTGGGCTAAGCTCTCTCTCTCCATGTGTGCATATGGTCATATACATACACACATATGTAAACACATAGATATACATATATACATATACATGAATATGAGTATATATAATATAAATATAGATATAGATAATATAATATAAATATATTAATATACATATAAATAAATGTGAGTGTATATAAAATATATGCATATATACACATAGACATACATATATAAATATATATGAATATGAGCATATATAAGTAAAGATATAAATAGATAATGTAATATTAATAGGTTAATACATATGTAAATAAATGTGAACATATATATATATATATATATGCATGTATATGTATATAATTTGATTCTTACAACCCTGGGAGATAGGTGCTGTTATGATCCCCATGTGACAGATGAGGAAACTAAGACAGAGGACAAACATGCTCAGGCTCATGCAGCTAGTAAGTGTCTGAGGGAGGATTTGAACTCAGGTCTTCCCGACTCCCAGTCTAGGTGTGCTCCCTTGCTGCTCTACTCTGCTCTTTTTAAGATCATAATGTCGTGGACATTCCTTCCGGTGCTGGTCGAACCAGATGGCCCCCGAAGTCCCTTCCAGTTTTCAAGTTCAACAATTCTATGAAACAATGGGAAGTAAATAAAAGAACAGAGAGCAATAGAAACCGTGACCATTTCCTAAGGAATTTTCACCAGAGTCAATCAATCACCCAAATGAGAAAGCCAAGGGAGCAGAAGTCGCTTTCCCCGCCTCCGTGCCAGGCTCCGAGACACGGCGGCCACGGCCACGGGCCAGACTGGCTTAGGGCGTGACTCCGTCTGTAAAATCGGCGGTAGAAAATCATGTGCATCATCAGCTCATAAAGCGGAGAAGAATGATGGAGGAATCAGAAAGAGCCTCAAGAAAGATGGGCAAGAGCCCCAATTAAGCAAGAGCATCTCAAGAGCGCTGAAGGGGAAGCTGGAAGGGCCCGTCCACTTGAACTCTGGCGCTAACAATGCTCAGTGTGCTCCTTGGTGAAGTGGAAAGCACACACGCACGCACGCACGCACACGCACATCTGTGCACGTGCAGACCAACAACAAGGTAGAGATACAAAACATTAAGCAAGTACAGAAGAGCTTAGTCCTGTAGGAAACATAATTTTGGGGGCAGACATTGGTTCTCCATATAGCTTAAAGGAGAGAAGAAAACGAGTACTTGAAAACAGTTGCGCATTTCCAAAATGCAATCTAGAAGCCGTCACTAGCGACCAACCCACAACCAGATTTTGCAGGCAGAAAGAAGGGTCAGGTGGCACGTAACTGGATATTAGATTTAAAAACAGAGGACCTGGGTTCAAGTTCTGACTGCTGCTTTCTTCCCTTCTCTGGGCCTCAGTTCCCTCACTTGTAAATTGGTGGGATAAGACCAGATGACCAGAGGCAGTGTGGCACGGTAAATGGAGAGAGTTGCACTTGGCATCAGACTTCGGTTCAAATCCCTTCTCAGATACACCCTGTGTGTTCTTGAATTATTTAAACGATTAATTTAAATAATTAAAAAGTCACTTAAATGCCTGCGCCTCAGTCTCACCATCTGGAAAGTGAGGGGACTGGGTTCTTTGGCCTCTAAGCTGCCTTCCAACTGCAGATCTATGAGCCTAGGACGCTATGACTGCTAAATCCCTTGTGGGCTACAAAGCCATGCTCATATTCATTCATTCATGAAGAGCACTGATTAAGCACCTACTTGGTACCAGAGTCACCAAAGACCAGGGTACAAGAGGAAAAGTGGAAATGGTCTCCACACTCGAGGAATTTCTCCGATCCTACGACCCACGTGGATTAGGCAGCAGCATCTTCATCCCACGAACCCTTCTGCCCGCCTTCTCCAGTGTTCTTCACCCCCGTGTCCCCCAGGGTCCGCTTCAGGAGAAAGAGGGGGCCCGTGGGGGAGCGAAGCGATGACGTCACTCTCCCTCCTGGTTTCTGTCCAACAGAACAGCAAAGCTCTGGCCCGACTGGCTAGAGTGAACTAACTACCGGGGCACTAGCAGGGGAGTTTTGCTTTTCATTCCTGGATCTCCTTTAGATGTCGGTCTCTGAACGTCTGCCCACGTTAAGGCCATGAATCAGTGTCATTTGCTGCGGGCACTGAGCTAATTGAACCTGGGAAGGAGGAAACCTATCTGAAGGAGCTAGAATGTCATGGGATCATAGGTCAGGCTTTGGGCGCATGGAGAAAGTGAGGTCAGTAGACTGAGATCCAGAAACTGGGGAGGTGGGGAGAGGCCCCCTGCTGTTGTTTCAAGAGGGGATATCCCCCAAGGGCCCTGAAAGGGTGAGCTGTTTAATTCTTTCAGGACATCAGAAAGCCGTGGGGAGATTTAAAAAGGGGGTGGATGGGAGGTCAGTCAAGGCTAGCAGAGCTGGAGAGTAAAGCCAACGGTTCTGGGGAGCCTAATGGTCTGGTATCAGAGCAATGGAAAGGCATGGGACCTCTGACTATGCTCCTTCTATATGGTCCTCATTTCCAGCTGAGGAAACAGAGATATTTATTAAAAAATAATGGGCAAGTCAGGAGAGATATGGCTTAGAATGTTACCTTTGGCACTTCCTAACTAGGTGACTATGGGCAGGTCATGTCTTTCTGAGTTAGGCTGGCAGCGAGGTGGCCTGGAGTTAAGAAGACCTGAGTTCGAACCCAGCCTCAGATACTCCCTAGCTGTGTAACTCTGGACAAGTCACTTAATTGCCGTCTACCTCAGTTTCCTCAATTATAAATTAGAGTTAATAAAAAACATCTACCTTGTTCACCGTAAAGCATTCAGCGTGGTCCCTGTCAGAACTAAATACATTTGGGTTGGGGCAGTCAGGGTACAGTGGATAAAGCACCCCTCCAAACAGCGGATTCAGGGACCCTCATCACAGCCAGCCAGGCTAAGCCAGAGCTGCAGGGAATGAATGAGTCATACATTTCTAAGATGAGACCCACAACAGAAAAGGGCTGCATGACCTCCTTCCTGCCCTGAGAACCATGAAGGTAAAGAAGAGACTCCAGGAGATGGGACTTTTCATTGCAGACCCTTAGTTCAGGCAAGAGAGGAAGGCTAAAAGGAATAACTGGGGTGTAGCCATCAGCATGATCCAACCAAACAAGAACGGGCAGCTGGCAGGACCTGGAGGCAGGAAGACCGGAGTTTAAACCCAGGCTCAGCCACTTGCTGTGTGACTTTGGATAAATCATCTCACCTCTGCCTCCCTTAGTTGCCTAATATGCAAGATGGGGATAATAGTAGCATCTGCTTCCCAGGATTGTCATGAGGATGAATGAGGTAATACTTGCAAACTTGAAAGCACCATGGAAATACTCGATAGTATTATTAATAATGATGACAACATTGATAAAATCCTTATTATGTACCGGGCACTGTTGTGCTAAGTGATTTAAATTATTTTTATTAAGTACTAATTATGTGTCAAGTGCTGGGCTAAGAACAAGAGAGAAAAAAAAGTGAAGCCCTGCCCTCCAGGGGCTTACATTTTAATGAGGAAAATAAAATATACATAAATCAACATACCAAACATCTATACAAAGTAACTATAGAGAGAAAGGCACTAGCAGCAGCTGGACCTGGAAAAGCCTTGGAAGAAGCTCAGCCTGGAGCTGAGTCTAGAAGGAATCCAGAGATTCTAAAAGGCGCAAGTCAGAAGGAAGGGCATTCCAGGCATTGGGGACCACCAGTGCAAAGGCATGGTGATGGGAGATAGTTTATCATATGTGAGAAACAAGCAGGCTACAATGGCTAGACTGTAGCATGTGTGGAGGGAGTCATGTGTAAGAAGTCTGGAAAGATAGGGAGGGGTCAGAATGAAAGAAAGGCAGAGGAAAGAGCCCTAGCACTGGAGCTAGCCATTCAGATTTTTTTCCTGTGTCAATCCAGCAGTCTCCTAAGTCTGCCCTTTGGCAGCCAAGCCCAGGACCGTGGGATGTTGCGCAATCTCTTGGTTGTGAGAAGCAGAGATCCAGCTGTTTCCCTGGGACAAACTCTGTTCCCCCCCCCCCCCCCACCAAGTGGCTTCCACTCCTATGGGGTGGCCACAGAGGGAAGTTCTTGAGGTTGTATATAAGGACCTGATGACTGAGACTGACTATTGGTGTGTGGGGAAGGGTAGTGTATATAAAGCCAGCCTGGTGAGGAAAATGTAACAGTGTTGAGGTGCAGGCTCTGGGAACCCCCTCTGAGCTCTCCTTGAATCCTCCCACATGAGGCATTTGCCTGAGGCCACAAGCGTTTCATTATAGCTCAACCCAAATCTCTGTGACTAGCCTAGCCCTCCATTGTCCAGTTAGCCCACATCCTTGATCCTCCCAAAATATCTATGCCCAAATCTGTTACCCTTAAACTAGCCTAGCCCTTCATGGTTATCTCCAGGTAACCTCCAGCTACTCCCCACCCTTAATCTCTTATCACTAGAGTCTGACCTCCCTTGACCAAAGACCCTCCCCAAACTCCTCCTCTGGACCACCCCAGACCCCTCCCACAACCTTTCTGTATATAAGACCCCATCTTGCCTCCATGATGGGGCTGAGATTAATCTAGCTCAGACATGCTCTATGTCAGCTTGTCCAGTACAAGAGTCACAGGTACTGAGGCTCTTTAAAGGTCTACCCATTATGGCGAACCTTTAATTAACTTTACTCTGGCTGAGAGAATTCTTCAGTCGAATTCATTTGGCAGGACTGGGCATGTTGGTATTTTGGGATCTTGAGCACCCCTAAACCTTAAACCTCCGCATTTCATGGTTCCCCGACCTCTACAACAACATTGTAGGAATGTCACAATTCATGGTGAGCAGAGCATTTAGACATAGGAGCAGTGCATGAAAATAGAGAGGAGCAGAAACTTTGGGAAGTGAAGGAACAACAGAGATGCCCATGACTTGTATCTCTTTCCTCCATCTCCAGGGAGTATCATGCATTGGAGATGACAGTAGATGTTTATTAAAAATTAGTGACTCGGTAACTAGTAACTGTCCCCCAACCCACAGCCCCTCACAAAATGTACCAAAATGGAGAATGGCAGTGATGAGAACTACAACATCAAATCGTGTCTGTTTAACTCGAGTGAATGACAGTGCCTAGCACTAAGTAAGTGTCTAGACTAGACCTTCTTCCCAAAACAGGATGATAGCATGGTAGGCGAAGCATTGGAAAACACAACAAACCGGGAACCATGCTCCCAAACCATTAAAAAGACGATCTTTTGGTCTTTCCCCCAACAGCTCCTTCTTTAGTGGGTGCTTTGATGTGGCAGAAAGATATTGCTTTGGGGCAGTGGAATTGGGGTCAAATCACAAATCTGCTGCCTATTAGCTCTGGGTGACTTTTGGCAAAAGCTTTTATCTTTCTCTGCCTCCATTGCCTTATCTCTAGCAGGAATAATAAGAGGAGCATTCCTATAGCCCTTTCCATATGCTGTTTCATTAGATCCTCACAACAAACTTGAAAGGTTAAAATTATAGGGTTTTTTTCTTTTTTTTAGGTGAGGCAATAATGGTGAAATTAAAAAATTAATCAGATAAGTTAAGAAATTCAACGGATAGTAAGTTTTGAAGATTGGATTTGAGCCCAGGTCTCTAGGTCCATCAATCTAGTGCCTTTGCCACACTGGTAAAAGAATCACTTATGCCAGTAGCGATACCGAACCAATCAAATGAAATCACTTGGGTAAAATGGTTTGTAAGCTGTAAAGACCAAAAGAAATGTAAACCATTATGATCTACTGGCTGTTTGCCTCCTAGTTCTTAACTCATCATTTTTAATTTTAAAAAAAGGCTTTAAATCAAAGTTATTGTCCCCTAAAGAATGAAAATGATACTGGGGATTTCTCCCAACAAGGCAACGAAGAAATACCATTGAACACAAGTGTTTATATCTTCCTGTTTCAACATGGTTATGAAAAACTTGGGTTTGCAGGAAAATTGGAATAAAAAAAGCACCAGCCCATCGTCAATGGGGTAGCAACAACTTTGTCAAAAAGAGCAAAGGTGTTTGTAGTGAGAATACCTTAACTTGCTATAAAACCTAGAAAGGATATTATGCCAGAGGGGAAAGTCAGAATACTCTTCCAGTATTTAGAACCAAGAAGATATTTCTGTTGTGGGAAAGACAAAGAATGACATTGAATGCCATTGGTATACATCAGGAATTTAAACATTTTAAAAGAGAACTGCATAGACCCTGTCCTATAGGATTTGACTCTCTCTAAGAACCACTGTCATATCCCCATCCAGGAATTTGGAATGTGACCCTTCATACTTTACCAAAATGGTGGATGGAGCCCTTAGCAGAGTGAGTTGCTCTATAATAAAGTAGTCAAAGTTACAAGATGAAACATAACATTTATTGCTCTCCACAGAGCAAATATATGCAAAATATGACAAAGTCATTATTAAGTTAGAACACCTAGCAGAGGCTAGGTGGCATGGGGGCTGCTAGGTGGTCCAATGAATAGAGCCGTGGTCCTGGAGTCAGGAGGACCTGAGTTCAAATCCAGCCTCAGACACTTAATACTTACTAGTCATGTGACCTTGGGCAAGTCACTTAACCCCAATTACCCTGCCTTTCCCCCTCTAAAAAAAAAAGAACATCTGTGTCCTCTTCCTACCTGTGCAATATTGGGCAAATCGTTTCTTTATTTCTCCTTTCTGAGCCTCAGTTTCCTCATTTAAAATATGCAAATCTGAGACTAGATGACCTCTTTGATCCCTTTCAGATATTTACTTGAAAGTATTTGGAGGGCAGAAGGTATTCTAGTTTGGCTAGAGAGGAGTAGAAAGATAACCTGGGGAGAAATCAGGGAGGGCTTGAAATGCCAAGGCAAGGATGTTGACTTCGTGCAGAAGGTAAGCTCTTTTGGCAGGGCTCCAAGAAAGAAATATGAGAAGACACCCCTATCCCACTTCCACAGAGCCAGAAGGTCCATGAGTGGGACACATTGCTCACATATTTTCAGCTACTTTTCAATGTCTTAATCAATTTTACTGATTTTTTTTCTTTTTCTTTAAAAATATCATTTGTCATATGAGATGGTTCTTTAGGGAGTAGGAGGGATACCAAGGGAAAATTTGGTGATTAAAAAAAACAAAGAAAATATATCAATAAATGTTTTTTTTTCAAAGAATGTAATATCTTTGAAAGGAGAAGCTATATAACTTTTGTCTTTGTATCTCCAGTCCCTAGCACAGCACCTGGAGCATGGTTGGTGCTTTAATAAATGCTTACTGATCGGTTCACTTTCTTCTCCAGGCTATCTCAAACCTAATTTTTGAGTTCTCCTCTGAGCAAAGTCTGCTGCACCTATGAATGAGAATGTGACCTCGACCTGAGCTGAGGCTCTGCTATCCATGATAATGCCTAGCAATCACATCTGGACTGATTTTGGAAGGAAAGCCGCTCCTCTGAATAATTGGCATCTTATGGAAGAGCGGAGCTCAACCATCATATTCATGCTCATGTTAATAAATGCTTAAATATGCAAAATAATAGATACACAGTGAAATTGCACCACCCTAAAAGACAACGTGGTTTTACTTTCCATCAGACTATAAACTGTCAGAAAGAAAACCAAAAAAGACCCAGCTGTGCTGAATTTCAGCACGTTGCATGAGGAATTAATTACCTCCATTTTTAACACTCACTTTCCTGGGGTTTGATTTCAGCATAGGCTATTTATTACAACGGATTATTCTTATACAGGATTGAGAAGGTTTGGGGGTCTTCTTTTCTTCTTCTTTTTGGGGATGTGAAGAAGCAGTGATGAACTTCCATGAGACTTAGCAGGTTGAAGAAAACTGTGAAACCCAACGCCTGACCAGAGAATTTACATGAAGAGGTACACAGCAAGGGGCATCCAACAGCGTGCTTGGGGGCACCTCTGACAATCAACCACAGCTGGTAAGTGAAGCGTTCTGCTCTGCGCGCACACTGTGCCTTGAAGCGTTGCTTGGCAATGGACAAAGGTCTGAGCAGCACCGGACAGCGCCCTCTCTTGGGACCAAGCAAACAAAAGCGAATGGCCACCACACTTGAGTGTAAGTCTGCACTGTATCTTATTCATACATACATGCATGCACACACACATGCACGCACACACACACATTGTGTCTGCTTAACTTCTCTTCAGGGAAATGTATTTTAAAGTTCAGATGGGCTAGAATGGATTCTGGTTTAGACGTATTGTATAGGAAGAGTGCTGAACCTGGAGTCAGAAAGACCTGTGTTCAAATCCTGCTTCTGCTACTTAGCAACTGTGAAACCCTGGATGAGTCACCTTACCTCTATGTGCTTCTGGCAACTTCCTGGGACACATCTAGAAAGTTGTAAATAATTTGTGATTTACAAGATGGGGGTGAGGAGGGAGGACGTGTAGTTTCTTCTCTGGGAGTTCCCAAATCTGATGAAATCACAGATGCTTTGTGTACTTGTGTTGAAACCATTTCAAATCCTCAGCAAATGGTCATTTTGAGTAAATAGAATTGTTTCAGAATTTGAAAATGATTTTTTTTTTTTTGCTTTTTGGAGGCCAGTTGGGGTTAAGTGACTTGCCCAAGGTCACACGGCTAGTTTTTTGTGAAAATGATTTTTAAACTCTACTACCTAAAGTATTTGGGTCTTGGGGGTAATGAAAGGAACCAGGAAAGGTCTCATGAAAAAGGCAGCACCTGAGCCCCAAGGAAACATGGGAACCTGAAGAAGCATCACCCTAAGAAGTTCAATGAAACCCCAAGCACCAGCTGCTTCTAAGACTATAAGTTGGGGGGGGGAGAGAGAAGGAAGAGAAGGGGGAGAAGGAGAAGGAGGAGGAGGAGGAGGAGGAGGGACAGACAGCAGAAAGAGGGAGAGTAGAGGCGGAGTGAGGGAAGGATAGTAGAGGAAAGAGAGATAAAGAAATAAACAAATAGAAAAAGTATAAACTCCTGTGGTTCCCTGTTAGCTCCAGGATCAAACAGAAAATCCTATTTTGCTTTTAAAGTCTCTTATAACTTGACCCCTTCCTATTTTTTCAGTCTTCTTCCTAAGAAATATCTAATTTCTCACTGTTCCTTGAATAGCGTCTCTCAATTTGGTGCCTTTTCCCTGTCTGGCCCCCTACCTAGAATGCTCTTCTGGAGTGACCTTCACCTCCTGGCTTCTGCCAAGACAGTTCAAGTCCTACCTTCTGTAAGAGGTTCTTCCTGGTCTCTACCATTGCTAGCTCCTCCTCCCTGAGATTACTTTTCATGTCCTTTCTCTCCATCTTACATGTATTATGTTGTTCTGTACACTGTCTTCCTGTATTAGGTAGTTATGTGGCTCACTGCATAAAGTGCTGGTTCTGGAGTCAGTAAAATCTTAGTTCAAAACCAACCCCTGGCACTCACTAATTGTGTGACCCTAGCAAAGTCACTTAACCTCTGCCTCAGTTTCCTCAACTGCAAAGTGGGAATCATAATAGCACTCCCTCTCAGGAATGTCATAAGGATCAAACAAGATGATATTTGAGAAGTCTAGTACATAGAAGGTACTTCTAGTTACCTTGGCTTCGGCCTTTGAAGCTGGCCCTCTGGCCACTAGACTATGGTGCCATTTCTTATTTCTTTTATTAGCATCAACTTGCATTCTGCACCTCCACGTTTTGAATCACCCAGCAATGTTGACAGACCAAGGTTCCCTCCTTAAGTCAATTAATCAGCGTCAGTCAATCAGCAAGCATTCATTCATGTATGTTCCTGGCCCTGTGCTAAGTTGGACCAAAAGACAGACTCCTGAGGATCTCACAGTCTAATGGGGAGACAACAGCCAGCTAAGTACGTACAAACAATCCTTACACAAGGTAAATGAGAAATACTGAGCCGTGGGGGGCTCTAGAAGGAAGAGGAACAAGGAGACGTTTCCTGGAGAAGGTGAGGTTTTAACTGAGACTTGAAGGAAGCCAGGGAAGCCTGGAGATGGGTGATGAGGAAGGAGAGCCTTCCAGGCATGGGGAACAGCCTGAGAAAACATAAGGAACAGCAAGGAGCCCCAAGTATGACTATAATGAGGGTCGGCCACCACTAACTGGTGCCTGCCTCCTCCTCC
Organism: Pseudocheirus occidentalis; assembly: GCA_028646575.1. Taxonomy (NCBI): domain Eukaryota; kingdom Metazoa; phylum Chordata; class Mammalia; order Diprotodontia; family Pseudocheiridae; genus Pseudocheirus; species Pseudocheirus occidentalis. Next base: position 14,957,266 of record CM053599.1, on the reverse strand, counting down.
TCCCCCGAGATCAAAGGCCTTCTGCATAATAAAAGAGAGACCTTCCAATGCACTGGGGTCTGAGAACAGAAAGAGACAGAAAAAAATCCAAGGGCCCCTTAGGGACATAAAATAAACTCTACAGATTATACTTTAAAAAAGGATCACTAGGACTTAGGCTGTGTGAGACCAAAGGCCCAAGTGTCTGGAGGCTGTGGCAGGATCTCAGTGGATGTAAAGACAGAGAAAAGTCTTGACAATCAGGTGAACTCTTTAGACTCTCAGGCACCATGAAGGAAAATCTCTCTAATGTCATTTTGGGTCTTGACTATTCAAAAGTAGAAAAAAAGATGATGTATCATCATATATGTGTGTATATGTATATATGCGTGTATATACACATACACATATACCCACATATATTTATATCCTCATGTATGGGTGCATGTACGTATCTACATCTATAAATACATATGTATATATGTGAATAGATGGATGGATGGATAGATAGATAGATAGATAGATAGATATGCCTCCCTAGTCATAAAGAATGGGCAGATTTGTAGCAAAGGATAAAGTACCAAGTCAGGAGTCAAGAAGAATCATCTTCCTGAATTCAAATCCAGCCTCAGACACTTCCTAGTTGTGTGACCCTGGGCAAGCCACTTCACCCTGTTTGCCTCAGTTTCCTCATCTGTAAAATGAGTGGAGAAGGAAATGGCAAATCACTCTAGGATCTTTGCCAAGAAAACCCCAAAATGGGGTCACAAAGAGTTGGACATGACTGAAACTACTGCACAACACTAACAAAGTCACAAAGGAATAGTCGATTAACAGGGTATTTTTTTTCTTATCAATTGTGTGAATTTTTTATTATTGAGTCTGACTTCCATCTGCACAGTTATGTGTATTCCAAGATTTCATTTTATATGTTTGCAATTACACACACACACACACACACACACACACAACTCCTTCTCTTCAAATAATGGGGTTGGTCTAAGGAGGTTGAATAGTATGGCAGATGGGATATTCAACCATAGAATCAGACAACTTAGATCCAAATCTTAACACTGATGATTATGGCCCTTGGTTTACAAAAAAAAGATTCCCTAAGCCTTTGGGCTGCCTATGTGCATGGAACAAGAATAGGAAGAGTTTTGTGCTTGCCCCAAACCTGCCAGGAGAATGAGCCTGTGATAGCCCAGAGTTAGTCTCCAGCAAAGGAGTTCTAAAAGTTTGGAGAGTGAAAGTGGAAGGAATGACACATCAAATCTATCAGATCCCAATTGATTGATCTGGAAGAAACCATCCAAGTTATCCAGTCCACCCCCCTTGTTTTGTAGAGGAAAAAATTAAAGCCTGCAGAGGCTGAGTGAGTCACCCAAAGTGACAGAGGAATTAAGCACCAAAAGTGGGATTTGAACCCGAGTTTTCTGACACCAAAGCCAGTGCTCTTTCCACTGCATCACATTCTCCTTAGACGAGCACATTTGGGCCGACCACAAACACATGAAGAGGAATATAGATGCCAGTGTTGGAGGTGGGATTTCAACACGTGTCCTTTGAATTGCCAGAGCCCAGAATTCAATATCATCTCTGTATTGACTTTTTTTAGGCTGGTGGGGTGGAAGCGACCTTGACTGTCTTCTCTGTGCCAAGTCTCCTTGGGCAGTAACCATCATGTGCATGTTGATGGGTGCTCAGCAAAAAGGTCAAGCTGCCCCCCAAACAGTGGCAGGTGTATGTTGGGATGTCTGTTCTTCAAGCTCCCTGGCCTTTATTTTCCTCACCTGTAAAATGGTGAGATTGGACAAGATGGCTCTGAGGTTCCTTCAAGCCCTAAATCCAAGATCCTATGACCTTCTAGTCCCTTAGCACAAATCATGGAAGGAATATAAATCCTGCACCCCAAAGGGTGACTGGTAAGGGATCCTTCAAGTAAGGGAGAGAAGGGAACTGAAGGTTTCATTTGAACAGAGAGCAGACTGGTACAAAAATGTCACACGCTCCCCTACTCAGCCAAAGCTAGCTCATCTGAGTCTTCCTGTCCCTTAGGATTTGAGCTGTCTTTTCCTCTTTTATTGGTTTTGTAGCACGGGGTGTTGGCAAAGCCTTCCCTGGGAAATGACTTCACATTCTTTGAAAAGCCCATGGAATCATTTGGCTTTTCCTCCAGTCTAAGGAGCCGATTTTTTCTTAGCACATGTTTCTAACACGTTCAAAAGGTGATTTATCAATTGGGGAAAAACAAAGCAGGAGGTTTTCATCTGTATAGGAGGTCACTTTAAAATCCTCTTTAGTGACAGTCTTATGAGTTTTCCCTGACACCTAGAATATATGGGTTAATAATTGGTAACAGCTGTTTGACCTAACTGTGGTCACACAATTTAAATCGCTTCTCTCTATACTTTGTGGGGGAAAAGCCCTACTGAGGACAGTCAAACAGTAGTTGGTATTCTAAGGGAGATCCTTGTCTAGTGACCAATAACTGAAGAGTCAAACCGAGGAACCCAATCGTACCTATATTGACTTCTTGTCATAAATGCAAGCAGACGATAAAAGGAAGCTGGTGGCAGATAAATGGAAGGAAGGCTTGCGGCTACTCTGTGGAGGAGCAAAGAAAGGAGTGGCCAGAGTTGTTTTAATTATTCATCCAAAGGTGACAAAAAACATCATTTCATGGTACTTGGTCATCTCATATTGCAAGGCTTTGTTTTGTGGGTGTTGGAAAGACCACCAACATCCATTGCAGCAGATGAAGAGGTGGAAAAATCCTACAAAGAAGCCTACAATACTACTCTCCAAGGTAAATCAACATATACTTTAAGAGTCTGCCATTTCAGTACAAAGATAGACAGGGGAAAACATGCAAACAAGGGTGAGAAAACATGGATCAGAGTTGAAAAAGGAAAAAAGGAGAATATAGGCTATACATAATTCAGCTGCATTTTATTGAGTTCTTAAATGTAAATTATTATAGTCCTTATGTTTAGCTGTTCCCTGGCTCAGACCCTGAACATGTTAGGCAGGAAATAACAGCTCAAAAAATGAAACTGACTTAACTGATAAGAAATGACTAGTTAGTGATATGGAAGTCTTATCCAAATCAGACTAGGGTCAGATCATCACCTCCTTAGAGCAAAGATTGAGATAAATGTTAAATGAGACAAAGAAAACATGAGATATCTCACACACACACACACACACACACACACACACACACACATACAATTAAAAGAGTTCCAAAATAGTTTATTTAAAGAAGCTGTTAACAACCTCCAAAAAATAATAGACATGAACACAAAGCATCACCATTTGCTAACAAAGTTTACCTGAACTAGAAAAATCATCATAATAAGGGACCAAGATGGCTAGAAACTGCCTTAGTCAGCAAACACTTGATTTCCTTGCAAAGTACAAGCAGGTGGCAGGCAAAGGCAACAAAAGTTAGAATATTAACTCACATGTGCCTGATATGAAATTTTTCTGAGCAAAATGAATGCCTATTTAATGGTATCCATATTGAAGCCGTGAGAAGGGAACGGGCAGGCTTTTGCAAATGATATTCCACAGCTAATCACAAAATCAACTGAAAGAGACAGAGAACTGAAGGTCCTTTGTGTTTACTGTCTGTTAATTATTTTTTAAAAAGCATTCAACTGAGTAGAGCAAAATGCCACCCTGAAATCTCCATCAAAGTACTCTCATGGATATGTTAAAATCATAAAAGATTCCTTCAAAGATGTAACAGAACTAACTTCATTTGATGATTCTGATTACTAATATCAAATGAGGTATAAAACAGAATGATATATGTTTACTAAAAGTATTTTTAATCATGATGGAGAATGTTCAGAACATAATCAAACTGAAGTGGGAACCCCCATTGACAGCAAGATCTTGTAGAGGTTCCTGTTTCTAGATAACACCCAAACTCAGGAACATCACAGTCTCCTAATTTACATCCAAAATCATCCACTAGAGCTCAGCCTAACCATTCAAATAAGAAAAACCAAGTGCATGAAAAATGCCAATTATTTGGCCCGGGATAATCATGAGAATGGATGGCTCCTAGAACTGGTCTATCAGCACATATATCTTGGACTGCCATTATGACTCAGTAACAACTTGAGCTATTCTTGAATAGGAGGGGGGGGAAGGGCTGATTGCATGTGTAAGTCATGCAGCTTTTGATGACTACAAACTTCTCCCTGAAACAAATATACATCTTTTAAACACTGATTTTCTTTTAGTGATGCCACATGTCTGCAAATCACAGCCTGCCATAGTCTCCAAAGCTGTGAGTGAACCAAAAGGTATTAAAGAGAAGCACAGCTGATCATAAATAGGCTGAGGCATATTCCTAATGAAGAACTGTATCCCAGAAGTGGTATAAACGACAGCATTTGCATGGTGCCTTCCCCCATAAGAATGTAATTTCCTTGAGGGCAGGGACTGCGTTATTCTCTTGCATTCATATCCCCAGAACTTAGCACAGTGCTTTGTACATAGTGAGCACCTTCTAAGTGTTTATTAACTTGCCTTGATATCAATAATATGCTGGAATTCACATGGTAAAACCAGGAGGCCTAGCACTGACCATGGTGTGGTCCAGCCATTTCTGACTCTTCGTGTCCATTGGCTTTCCTTGGCAAGGATACTGAAGCACGCTGGCACGTTCTTCTCTGGTGGATTAAGGCAAAGAAAAGTTACACAACTATTGTTCCATCCCCCTCCTTGCTTTTGTTCAGTATTTTCAGTCATGTCTGACTCTTTGGGGCCCGTTTGGGCTTTTCTTGGCAAAGATACTGCAGTGGTTTGCCATTTCTTTCTCCAGTTCATTTCACAGATGTGGAAACTGAGGCAAACAGGGTTAAGTGACTTGCCCAGAGTCACACAGCCAGTAAGTGTCTGAGCTAAATTTGAACTCAGGTCTTTCTGACTCCAGGTCCAGCGCTCTATCCACTGAGCTGCCTAGCTGCTATCCTATTGGCATAGATCTGATGACACCACACTGTGCTTTTTAGGGACAATCTACATGACGTTTGGAACTTTGAGAAAGAAAGAAGGAGCAAGATTTTCATAAAAAACAGGTATTTTCCCTCCATAGCCAATCACTCCATTTTTTACAAAAATGAAAGAATCCATTCTTTGCTAGGAAATATGCCTCTTGAAGAGTGAAACTTATACTGAGTCATAATCTGATTTGCTGAAAAAAACACTGAAGTTGACCTGAAGAAGATCTAACTTCTCCCAAAACAGATTAGATGCACAGAAGTGAACCCTGACCTGGTGTCCGGGAAATAAGAGATGGGAGAGGCCTACTGAGGTCATCCTCATCCTAGGCAAGGATCGTTCCCCAGGGGAATCTTCCAACTTCTCTGGCCTCATATATGTCAAGATATATACTTACATTTTAACATTTTTTATTAAATTAAGGCCAGTTCCATCTTTTGAGGAATGAAACTGAAAACGATTAAGGGAATAATTGATTTTCTAATGAATGCAATTTAAGACCTTGGCAGTTTTTCTTGATGCAGACATTCCAGTGATGTGAGATCAGTAACACTGGGGGTGGGAGAAAGGGTGAAGAGTCAGTAGGTCTGGGAAAAATGTGTGGGTCAATAGATGTAAGTCCCTCTCTGATGGTAGGTGGATTTGACTCCGTATCCTACTAAACATCTGGGGGATTGGAGACCTAAGTGGTCCAGGGACCCTTGTCACTCATCCATATGTGTGTCCACTCTTGCCATATGAAGGATCTGAATCATCTTGTTCTTTCTAGAGATAAGTGATCAATGAAAAGGTGGGCAGATCACTTGGAAATGGCTGGAACGAAGCCTTGAAAATGCCAATTCCAAGAGCAATCCTTGAGGCTCTCTGTTTCCATTCTCTAGAACAGTGGTTCTCAACCTTCTAATGCTGCGACCCTTTAATACAGTTCCTCATGTTGTGGTGACCCCCAACCATAAAATTATTTTTGTTGCTTCTTCAAAACTGTTATTTTGCTACTGTTATGAATTGTAATGTAAATATCCGATATACAGGATGTATTTAAATTGAACATAACCCACAGACTGAGAACCACTGCTCTAGAAGGTGACAGGGTGAGATCACAAGCAAAGAATCCTTAGGCAACTTTATATGGAAATCATCTGAGAGGCTTTGGTGGGCTGCAAACCCAATAAAAGTCAAACTGTGTGATATAGACACCCAGGAGGCTGGCATGATGTGATCTCAGGCCCAGGAAGAAGTTGATGATTGCCTCTCCATATCCTACCCTCATCAAGATGCACGGAGGGTGGCGTGGTCAGTTCTGAGCTCCACCTTTCTGGAAAGACATTGAAAAGCTGAAGAACATCCAAGAGGATGGGACCGGGAGATTCTCTTGAGTCCATGCCAGGGGAAAGAATTGAGCGTATTTCATTTTTGAGGAGAAATGACCACATCTATCCCCTGTTACCTGTCCTTTTCTCCATCTTCCGTCCATCTTTAAATCTCTAGGTTTGCCAATGAGCTCCTTAGGCACGCTGGCCTCTGGACAACTCTCCCTTTTCTTCATCTTCTGTCCATCTTTAAATCTCTAGGTTTGCCAATGAGCTCCTTAGGCACGCTGGCCTCTGGACAACTCTCCCTTTTCTTCCTCAGAATGATTTTCCTTAGCACATCTTTGCTTCAAGAATCTCACTTTAGAGAGTTCATAAATCCAACTGAATCTAACCTAATCAATGGCTATGCCTTTACAGTCTTACTAGGCTTCCTAGCCTCATTCACAACACTCGTCCCAAAGAGGAAATCATTTCCCCAAACCTTTTCATTCAATCTCCCAAGATGATATTCTTAGAGCACAAATCTGACTGTGTAACTCTCCTTCAAAATGTCTCCCTTTCCTCTAGGACAAAATACAAACAACTCAGGCATTAAAAGTCTTTCCCAATGTATGTATGTATGTATGTATGTATGTATGTATGTATGTATGTGTATATATGTACGTATGTGTATGTATGTATAGAATCTTTCCAGAAATAGACATTTGAACATTCTTTCTCCTCCCATGCTCCAGATACACCAACCTACTTCTAATTCCCTTGGCATGGCACTCCACCTCCCATCTCCCATCTCTGTACCTCTGTACAGATAATATTTCCCATGCTAAGAATGTTCTCTGTCATCACCTCTGCTTTTTGGAATTCCAATGACCATCCAAGAATCACAGATTTAAGGCCAGAAGATCATTAGAGACTTTAGAGGCCACTGAGTTTAATCTTCTCAATTCAGAGATGATGAAAATGTAGCACAGAGAGGTCAGATTTGAGCAGAGTAACACAGGTAAAGAAAATTGGAGACAGGGTTCCAATCTGGGTCTTTCTGATTCCAGGTCCCATAGTCTATCTATCTCCTCTCTCATAACTGCAAAAGGGAAACATTGCTTCTGCTAAAGGAATTCCCCCAGCCGGTCATGGCAGACCAGTCTGGCCAGAAACCAATTGTTTCCTAACCATTTCCAGCCCAATTCACAAGTCAGTCTTCCCTTCTACTCAACATGAAATCTAATCTGAGCCTGTGATGAGACCGGATCTTATTCTTTGCTATGGACTTCCTAATCTGTCCTATTAGCTCTTGTGCTTTCTCATACTAAAAGACCCCTGTCTATGAGAGACCTCACTGGAAACTCCAGGGGAATAGAATCTCCAGAAAGATCTTTCAACACCATGTTTGGAAGATTTGAAGAGAATTAGGATGGCGAGGGTAGATCTGTGCCCTAAGGGATGCTTGGGTTCCATATGTCAAACCTTTTCCTTCAGACCACACATTTCCACAGCTTACGTAATATTAATTTTTAATTTCCCTACCATCTGTACTGCTACCATGCTGGAATTGAGTTGCAATGACGCCCTTCCTTCACCATTAAGGAAAGGAAGCCCATGGCTAGTGAGGAAGAGATAGGGCCATCAATTAGTGAAAAAAGTGCTGGACTTGGTATCAGAAGAGAACAGGTTGGAATCCTGCCTCTGGAACTTTCAAGCTGGGTGTTTGTGGGTAAAAGCCTATTAACTTTTCTGAGTATCATCCCTTCATCCATAAAATGGGAAACAGGAGTAGTTCTTCTATCACAGGGTTTTTGCCAGGACCAAATGAGACAATCAATATTAAGAGGTTTATAAAAACTTAAAGAACGGTATTAATCCTAGTCAGAAATAAGCCCAACACATTTCAGGCAGGGATGTTTCCTCACACAGGTGGGGCAGAAAAAACTACTGGCACCACCATTTCCACCCCAATCTACTCCCATGGAGAACAGCATTAGCAGATGGTGAGAAAGAGATGATTTCCTTCTACGGGGTCATCAGACTGCAGATTTGGAGCTGGAAGGGACGTCAGAGGCCATGGAATCCAACCCTGTCATTGTGCACATCGCTGGCAATCATCAAAAGACGGCAGAGTACTCTGCACACCATAGGTGCTCAATAAAGGTTTACTGAAAAACAACTGAAATTAAAGCTGTGAAATTACAGCAACAAAGCTTGAATCCAGAGAAAAGAGAAAAGATGGTTCCTCTCCAACTTCTGCAGAGGTGGGGAACTCTGGGGACAGAATGGCACATACAATCTCAGACCTTTTTGGATGCCTTGGCCAATTTTGCTGAGTTTTTTTCTTCTTTCTAAATCTTTGTTATAAGAGCTGGCTGACTGGGAGGGGGAGGGTGACTATTGAAAAAGCTGGTTGCTGTCAAAGTAATAGTCACCCATGACATCTTAAAATAAGGATGTTGGACAAATGAATAACATTGCATTTTTATATACTGATTTAAGTTTACAATGCAATCCTGAAATAACAGCTGTGTTTGAGGTTTTCTGTGCTTGAGAATTTTTAGATGTCAAGATAAGTAAGGCATAGGTACTGAATCAATCAAACAAGTATTTATTTCAGCATCTACTATGGGGAAGATACTTGGAAGAGGCTTTGGGGAGTTTTTAAAAAGCAAATCAATTCCTACTCACAAAGAGTTTACATTCTAACAGGACACACACACATGTGTGTGCATATATACACATGTATGTACACCTATGTATATATACATGTTTGTATATGTGATTATATACACACACCAATTACACATAAAGAGAATATATACAAAATAGTTAAATATATGGTAGTTTAGAAGGAAAGACCCTAGAAGTTGAGGGGGGTGAAGAAAGGCTTCATACAGAAGATGGTCCTTGAGCTCAATCTTGGAAGAAGAGATGCCTCATCTTTGATCCAGAAGTCAGAAATGAATGCATTCTAGGAAAAGAGGGCAGCTGAGGCAAAGGTCTGGAGATGGGAGATGTGGGTGAGGCCCAGAGAGAAGGCACGTTTGTGTAGAAGCAGGTGGAATGACTGATCAGGAGGAAAAGATAGGTTGGGGCCAGGTTGTGTAGGGCTTTACAGGCTAAATAGAGGAGTTGAGAGTTTATCCTAGAGGTAAGAGGAAGACATTGGAGTTGGCCAAGTAAGGGAGTAACATGGTCAAATTTGGGTTTAAGGAAAATCCCTTTGATAAGAAGTGTGTGGGATGGACTGGAGTGGGGAAAGACTAGAGCCAGGGAGCCCTGTGAGGAGGCTGTGGTAATTTCCTATGGCAACAAGGATCTGAACTAGGGTGGTCATTATGGAACAGAGAGGAGGGGCTGGATTGGAGAGAGGCTGTGAAAGGAGACATTGGTAAATGAGATAAGGGAGATGGAAGAGCCAAGAATGATGGGAGCCTGGCAGGATGGTGGCACCTTCAAATAGAATTAGGAAAACAGAGACAATGAGAGGAAGAGTTGGAACCCTGAGTTAATACTGAGGCAAGAAGCACTTTTACCACATTTTGGAGATCTTGCTTCACTTGATTGGCGCGCCTGTTAAATGCCTTTTATCATGGAGGAAAGTTCCTACGTAGTCATAAGATCACAGACTTAGGGAAGGCAGGTAACTCAAAGATCCTCTAATACAACCTCCCCCAATGACCCGCCCAATGTCACACTTAGTAAGTGGCAGGGCTGGGATTCCAATCTCTGTCTTCTGACTCCCAATCCAATACCTCCCACTGCACCATCTGGCTCCCTCCTCTATAACCCCACAGAAAGAACTTTGAGAACAGGGACCATCTTCATTTTTGTGTTGTATCCTCCCAGTCCCAGGAATATAGTAGGAGCTTAATCAGTGCTTACAGGATCAGAAATCTAGGGCTGGCAAGGACTTCAGTGACTACTGAATACAACCTCCTCATTTGACAAACCACAGGATCGCAGATTTAGAGCAAGAAGACACGGCAGGGTCATCACATTCGGCCCCTTCTTTTACGGATGAGAAAAGGAGAACCTAGACCCGGGATGTACTTTGCTCAGGTCACACAAGTTGTGAGCATCAGAGGCGGGTTCTGAGCCATCTTGCTGCCTCTGGCTCCATGGCTAACGTCCTTTCCCCTGTTCTTCATTGGCTCCTTGAATGGAGCTGAACTTTGTCTCAGAAATGTTCCAGAATATTCATTTTGGCTCAGGTGCCGCAGTACTGGAAGTTTACCCGCTGACCTATGGCTTGTCATATTAGCCTCAGGATCGGAATTCTCTGAGGGCAGACTCATTTTCAGTTTTTATTCTCTAATTCACTGACCAAAGGCATGCATGGGATGATTACCAGTTGTAATCAAAAACACTCCTGGCATCCAGCATTCAGGAGGAAAGACTTTCTGAGCCAGGGGCACTGTACGTAGGAAAGAAGGCCAGTCCGGCAAAGCCTCTGAGCAGGGATGCAGGACAGTTGTTGATCAATGATACTGGAACTAGAAAACCTCACAAAACTGGAACTGCGGGACAAACAGGGGCCTTTTCAAAGCCTTCTGAATATGATGAAGTCCAGGATCATTCTTAGCCTGGCGTCTGCACCAAGGTGACTCAGCAGCCCAGGTAAAACCATGATGCCAAGTGGCCGCTGTGGGTAAAAGATGGAACAGCAGGCAGCCTCCGAGCCGTGGAAGCCTCTGCAACTCAGCCATACGTCACTTTGACTGAGACACATTTTAGACCAGAATCCTTATTATAGATATGCCGCCATGCCTTTACTTGCTTTGTTCAACAGATGCAAACATCTCAGTTCTAAACATAAATATTTAACATTTTTAAAAGACAATATTTAGGCCCTTGGATGCCCTCCAGAGGCCCAACCCCTAGTTATCACCAGCCCCGCCAGCTAGTCCATCACAGAAAGAATCTGAATCATGATGAGGTTCAGACTACTTAATTCTCCACTTTTATTTATTTTCTTAAAAAAAATAAATCTCACTGGGGAACTGGCAGGGGAGATGGAGGGAAGGCTGGATTAGGGCCTTTTTAAGGGTTGCTGGGTTAAAGAAGCCAAAGGAAAACACAGATGTGCTTTATAACGGAAAATGTCCCTCTGTCTCTCACCACTGCCGGGGTGGCTCCTGGGGGAAGTAACAAAACAGAGGGCCTTTTCTTTCTTTTTCTTCCCTTTAAATTAATTCATTTATTTTCTTGTTTACATCTATCATTTCCACGAAATTCTGAGTTACAAATTTTCTCCCTCTCTTTCCCCCACTCACCACCCCAAAACAGTGATCCCACTGTATAACCCCTCCCCCAATTTGTTTTCTCCTATGTCCTCCCCCATCACCCCTCTGACTTTCTGGTAGGGCAGGATGGGTCTCCTTATCCCAGTGCCTCTATATCTTAATTCCCAGTTGCATGTAGTCAATAATACATACACACACACACACACACACACACATATATATTTTTAACATTTGATTATAGAACTTTAAATTCTAGATTCTTTCCCTTCCTCCCTCGTCACCTACCCTCACTGCAAAGACAAGCAATTTAATACAGGCTGCACATGTGTAGTTATGCAGAACATCTCCACAGTGGACATATTGTGAAAGACTGACTATATTTCCCTCCTTCCTATCCCGCCACCCCCTTGTTCTATTCTCTACCCTGTCACTGTCCCTGTCCCTTTACAGAAGTGGGTGCTTCCATCAACCTTCCCCCTCCCCCACCACCCTTCCCTCTATCATCCCACCTCTCATCCCCATCCCCCCTGCTCTCCTGTGTGGCAAGATACCCAGTTTAGAGTTTGTCATTCCTTAATAAGGGGCCTTTTCAAAGACAAATAGATTCATAAAAGGTTCGTGCTGGACAGAAGCATGCTGGGCAGGCTACTGGGGTCTTCTTCCCTACAAGCCCCACAGCACAGCAGGAACACAGAAGTTTCCTCTCGGCAAGGTGGGGTCATTTCCCATGGGACTCAGCAGAAAGAATGTTAGTTCTAGGGGGAGACCCTCTGGGTTTAGACCCCAGGCCTGCTGCCAGCTCTAGATGGCCCTGGCCAAGTCACTCTGTGCCTCAGTTACCCCATCTGGAAAATGAAAGTATTCCAATAGGTGACCCAGAAGGTACCTTTTAGCTCTAAATCCTATGACCCCATTCCCTGAAAAGAGAAGGGGGGGTTTGAAAGAGTGATACAGCCAGGAGCCTGAGATGCTGCGGGCCCAAGGGAAAGGGGCACATGGATGTGTATGATTAAAGGTGATTTCCCACTGTCTCCCACCATTGTGACCAGCGTCCAGGAGAAGCTGGAGTTTACAATTCCCAGGGAGCTATTTGTTATTATTGTGGTATTGTATATATACATATATGTGTGTGCACATATCTGTGTATATGTATGTATGTATGTGTATGTATGTATGTATGTATGTATCTCGTTTCCCCCCATTATGAATGCTATAATTCCATGAGGACAAGATCCACATCTTATAAATGGGAATCTTATTGTCATTATTAATTTTATTATTAATTAATTTAAAATTAATATTAATGTATTAATAATAAATAAAATAATAATTATTTACAATAGTACTAATTACAGTCAGAAAGACCTGAGTTCAAATCTTGCCTTGGACACTTACTGTGTGACCCTGGGCAAGTCACTTAACTCTGTTTGTCTTCATCCACTGGAGAGGGAAATGGCAAACACTCCAGTACCTTTGCCAAAAAAACTCCATGGACAGTAGTGGTGTGCCATGGTCCATGGGCTCACAAAGAGTCAGACATGACTGAACAACAACAAATTATTAATCTTAACAATTCACATTTATGTAGCATTTTAGAGTTTTCAAGGGCTTTACATACGTAGGGAGGTTTCAGCGAGACCGAGTCCTCTACAGGTAGAGGGGGAAGGCTCTCAGAGCCTAGTTATATGAGCTCCCTGGAAACGTGGACTTGGAGGGCACCTACTTCTTTCCATCCCGGGAAGGGCAGAGAGGCAATCAGGAGGAAGTGTGAACCCTGGCACAGATTTGGGAGAAGACTAGGTGTGTCATTGGAGAAAAAGGGAGAGAAAGAAACTGTAGGAGGCAGAGGAGTCATGTCATGGGGCCACCACTGACACTGCTACCAGGGCAGCCCATGGGTACAGATACATGGGGAGGGAGGACATGACCATGGGAGAAAGGGAATAAAGGAGGCTTGCCTGGCTCTGTGGCAGCTGGGGCTTCTGTCTAACAAGGCACTGGTCACGGCTGAGAGGCCAAAGTGCCGTCAGTGAGGAGATCCTGTTGGCCAGGATTCTGACTATAAGAACCATTTAATCATTGGGTGGTTGGACAGCCTCCGGGCTAAGCACACCCCAATGGTCCTGGCCTGGGGAAGAAGCCTAGGGCAGCTTGGGATCTACCTGGCGATCACAGCTTTAGGGGGCCAGGGTGCTACGAGCACCAGGTGAACCATGCAATGGGAAGGTCACACTCCCTCAACAAACCAATGGCCGATGCTAGGGCTGAGAAAGGGCTGCAAATCAGTGTTTCCCCATTTGGGTCCAAGACACCTTAGCATCTTCACTGATCCAAATCAATGGGCATCTACTGAATGTTTTGGTGGCTACCGGTGCTGTGGGGGATCCCTGAATCTACTCAATCTTTCTTCCACAAAAATGAACCCATAAAATTAGGAAAGATCCACAAGTCTACCATAACAGGATTTCATAATCCCTGCAGCTACAGCATTTAAATCCTGAGGGCCTGATGTGGCAGGCCATGGGATGGGATATAAGGAGCGCTAGGGAGGGAAAGGAGAAGAACACACATTTATTAAGCACCTTCTGTACCAGGCACTGTGCTAAATTTCTTACACACACTGTCTCATTTTATCCATATGACAGTTTTAGGAGATTGGTGCTATTATTATCCCCATTTTGCATTTGAGGAGACTGAGGCACCAAGAGGTTAAGTGACTTACCCAAGGTCATACAACTAAGTGTCTGGGGCTGGATTTGAACTCAGGTCTTCTTGACTCCAGGACCAGCCCTCTATCCACTGTGCTACATAGTTGGTCATCCAAGGGATGGAACAAATGAAGCACAAATGTCATCATTCTCTGACTTGTAAGTAAAAGGTCAACCAGTCCATGGGTGGTCGGTTCCTTGCTTCAAGGGATCTCGAAGTCTGGATTGCAGGTGTGGGTTGGATGTAGGACTCCTGGGCTGCACGGGTCATTACTCATCCTAAAACCAGCTTCTAGCTGGGAGCACCCACCCGAGTTCTGCCCATGGCAGAAGGCACGACTTCACGTGCTGCCAGATAAGAAGAGCATGTGGGTTTACTCAAACAGCAGAAAGAACCATCTCTGGAACTGGTGGCTGCTAGAACTTCATGTTTTTACACATCTATGTATACACAGACATAGATATATACATGTATGTACACATAAGGCATTCCAAAAAATGCTGGGAGTAGTTTTACGCTATTAAAGTAACATAAATATATATGTTACATTATATATTAAAGTATAGTTAAAGCTGGGTTTTATATATATATATCATATACTATAATATACATTATAAGGTTATATGATTATTATATATTATATTTCATTATAAAGCTATGTCATATACTGTAATACATATTATAAGGCTATATTGTGATTATTATATATTATAAATAAAGCTATGCAATATACATTATATTATAGATTATATACATATATCAATATATTATAAGCTACGTTATGATTATTATACATTATAAAGCTACATTGTGTATTAAAGCAATACATGTATATATGTGTATATAGACATGTGACCATATGTATGTCCACAAGGTGTCCCTAAAACCAGGGACAAAAAGACTAAGGCTTTGGGGATGTCATGTGTGTGTATGTACGTACACATATATGTAGCACTTTATATACTAGCATATTTCTAGACATACAATTGCATGTGTGTTGATACACAAATCTACATGTGAACATATGTATGCACACAAGGTATCCGTAAAACTAGGGACAAAAGACTAAGGTTTTGAGGACATCATGTATGTATATGCATGTATACATATATGTAGCATGTTGATATATTGCCATATGTTTCTAGATACACAAATACAAGTATAGGCAGCCTGGCACAGTGAATAGAGAGCTGGCTATGGGGTCAGAAAGACCTGAATTCAAGTCCTGTCTCTGATTCATGCTGACTGTGACCCTGGGCAAGTCACTCACCCTGTGAGTCTAAGCCTCTAAAGACTGAGCTGTATGCAAGGCACTGACCTATACTAGATGAGGCAGTTATGAAATCACATTTTTCATCCTTATGTATGTGTGCAGATGTACGTAAAATCACGGATGCAGGGTCTGAACCTGTGATTTCATTCATCTGGGGAGCTCTTCATATGGAGATTCCCTCCCCCAGTGAGCCAGGGAGAGAGGTCTGAGCACTGAGAGGCTGAAGGGCTGCATGCCTTGGGTATATGACTAGGATATAGGGAAAGGGCTTGCACCGAGGTCTTCCTCCCTCCAAGGTTGTCCCTGATCTGGTCTCCTCAATTACATACACATAAATCACAATGAAAATGCAAGAGCAATTCTCTGTATGTAGGACAGCAAAGACAAATGCTCGTCTTAGCATGCACAGAATTCTTTGATGCTTCTTCATGCCAGTTAGATGCATCATTACTATCACAAACAAGGATACAGGCATGACTACAGATCACCATTATTTTTTTTCGCTTGCCTGTGGCATTTCTGAGCAGCTCAAGCACCTCGCCCTGCCAATCTCCCATTCTAAGACTGGCCAGTGAGCTCCTATCTCTAGAATATGCTTGATACACTTGAGATACCATGAGTCTACACCTTTCCATCATCTCAAGGTACAGGTTTAGAGATCCCAGCTCTTCCCATTTGAAACATGATAATCCAAACACAGGGTCCCACCCTCTAGAACGTCTAAGTAAAGTGAAAGTCACATGAGAAGGAACGTTGTCACTTAGGTGAGTTTTGATGAAAAGTGGGCTGAGTTTTAATATGATTCTTGACCCCTCTTTCCCCTCAGCTTGGCAGAGAGCTTGGTAAATGTTGCAACAGGGCACCATCAGTGACAGGTGAAAGCTGGTTAGGCTCACATCTAGGATGCCCTTTGGCATCTGGCCACTTAGAAAAGCAATTCTGTGCAGGCAATCCAATTATTTCAGAACACTGAAATGCCACATCTGACATTGTTCAAAAATGTGCATTAACATTTCCTTCTGAGAGGCCAAGCAGTGAAAAATGAAAAGAGATCAGACACATATTGCCAGTAAATGGAAATGCTGACTCTAAAGTGATTCAGATATTAGCTGGGAATCTTGCAGTCATCTTCTTCGAGACTTTAATATATTTTGGTCAATTAGAATGCTCTCCAAAGCAGACTTCTGCTTGTAGCAAACTCCTCAATATCAGGAGACCTGGGTATACAATCCAAGCAATACAAGGAAGTCAGGGGTAAAGGTAACTGAGGGAGAATGTGTCTCAAACACCATCTCCCTGGGGCAGTGAGACTTCATTATGCTGAAGGTCACCAACCCATAGGAAAAGGCAATGGTGGTCACACTGGATCCCATATTTGGAGCTAGCAGTAACCTTTGAGACCACCTGGTCTGGTTCAGGAGACAGAGGCCGCAGACAGCGACGAGCGTCGTCCCAAGTCACACAAGCCACACACGGTGGAGCTAGGATTCCAAGCCAGGTCCCCAGCCTCCTGAGCCAGTGCTCTTATTGCCGTCTCCCACTGACCCATACAATAAGAAACTGAATTTTCTGACTTTGATGGGTATTGTTTTTATTTTGAGATAAAAATAAGTACAAAATATTCCATTCATGCACTTTGAACATTAAGAACAGTGAACTTAAAAATAAATTTAACAAATAATAAGCCCATATATTTTAGTTCTATATCATAGCCTGGGAAAAGAGATGACAGGGAAGGAAATATTAGGACTAGACAGTCACACAGCCCAGGTGCAGGGGACAGTCAGTCTTCATTCAACTAATATGTGTGAAGAATCTACTCTGCTTCTTCCACTGAAGGGGATGCAAAGACTAAACTGCCTTGGTCCTTGCCTTCCCAGAGCTTATGGTCTTGTAAGAGGTACGACAAACACATAACAGAATGTATGATGAAGACAAGAGAGGTGCAAAGGTGCTGTGTAAGAAATGGGCGATGGGATCATGACCAATGGGAGAGGGGAAGTGAAGACCAGAGGGCAGCATAAGCCAAGGCCCCGATATGGGAAAATCCAGGGGCAACAAGTGGCTCCGTTTGGCTGGCCCCAAACTTGGATGTGCTACACAATGACCACAGTGGCTACCTGGGCCCTGATAGGGTCCCAGACCAGAGCGGACACTGACAGCTCCCCAACTCAGGCGGGCTCCCATCTGAATGTCGTGAGTCAACAGTCTCATCCCACAGAAGAGTCCTTGGAGGCAGACCTCATTTTAGTTTAAGTTTCTGCATGCCCAGCACGCGGCAGGGCCTGGCCCACTGCAGGCATTTAGGAAATGTTTGTGACTGTTGGTCTGATCGGCTGATAAAGGGTGGGGTCGGCATACAATGCCCAAAGGAGGGCAGGCCAGGTTCAGAGTGAGTGGAGCCAAATCCACTGCTCCAGGCTAGAAGAGCGACTGGGGGCACCAAGCAGTGAATCAAAGATATTCAATATCAATAGAATTTGGAGGAGGGGAGGCAGGGTAGGGAAGAAATCAAGAAAATAACCTGCAGGAAAGCACATGATGTTTTGATGCTGCCATCTGCTCTGCCCCAAGGACGAGCGGGGGGGCTGCGTCATCCTATATTTCAGTTTAAGGAAACTTACATGTGAGTTTGGGCACCAAGGCTGGAAAGACAGGGTGGTTCTACACGGCAGAAGGCCTTGCATGCCATGCTAAGGAGCTCAAGTTCTATCTGGTAGCTTAGCAATCCACCGACATGTTTGGAGTAGAAGAAAAACATGAATGGATAGAGAGAGAGCTAGAAAGAGACTGAAGCTGGTGGGAGGAGGAGTAGGTGGGAGTGGGCATGGGGCTGCTGGGCTGTGCAGGCAGGTAAGTGTGAGGGCCCAGAATAGGAGGGAGAGAAGGGGAGGGATGCATGATAGAAATGTACAGAGGGAGAAGCGTGTGGAGAAGAGACACAGACACACAGTCACACACATGGACACAGACACGCATGGACACAGACACACGAACACAGACACACACAGACACATACACACAGTCACACACATGGACACAGACACACACGGACACAGACATGGAGACACAAAGGGAGAGCCACAAGAAAAAGCCACGAGGGAGGCTTGCATAGAGATACACCTGAGAAAAAGACAGACTGAGGACAGGTTTTGTGACGGTCCATTCCCACAGTGGCTTTGCCGGACGTTGCCATTTGCAATAGGAGACCAAGGGGGACATATCCTTTTGGTACGTGCGCCATGGGCTGGATGTGATTAAAACTGATGGCTGGAGCTGGCCCACTGCGGGCCTAGGTAATGGGTGACTGTGAATGCTTATTTTTTTTTAACATAACTTTTGCTTCTTTCAAAGAAGTGCAATAGTAATAACAAATAGTTAACATAGTCGGTGCTGGTTTTCAATTCCTTAAAAAAGAGATCAACAATGAACTTGTTACTGGACCTTTTTATATACTCCCCTCCCCACAGTGGTTTCTGGGGGTTCAAGACGAGTGTAAACATGTCTACCTAGGAGTAAAATGGCTTTGAATACTCCACTTTAACCCCAATGAGTTGGCAGGAAATTTTTCTAGTTCCTGAATCCATCAAAGCTTAATTATAAAGTGTGCATCCCTATTATAAATAGGGGTCCTGTAGAAAGGAATGGCATACCTTGAAAACGTGTAAAGTCTGGTTTTGAGAACAGCACAAAGTCTCCCTCTTTCAAGCGCTAAGCCATGAAGACATTCTGAGGTTGTGTTTGTGTGTTTTTAAAGAATTATTTTAATATCTTACGATGGGTCAGAAGGATCTCAGCATCCTCTCCCTTTGACGGGGGGAGGTTACACAAGTGTTAGCTAAGAGAAGCCTCAAATGGTAAATCAAATCCAGGCACCTGCAGCCTTACTAAGTGGAACCTTTTCTAGACAGGATCATCCCCAACAACCGGGAACCTTTGGGTTGGAGGATTCAGCAGTGAACCAACTGTCCCCAATGCAGCCATCAGGTTCCATCCCCCCAAAGCAGGCACATGGGGGTGAGAACGCTGCTTCCTCCAAGGAAATGTACAGTCTGAGTTCCAACAGATCACATGTAACAACAAAGCCTTCCCCAGGGCTGATGTCTTCCACCCAAAGCTACTCTCACAGAGGGGAGTAGGCTCCAAGCCTGAGACCACTCCTAAGCTGCTTCTGCACATGGCATGAAGTCCCCATCTGGCCAACCTGAGGAGGCTTAGCTCCTGCCCAACTGCATCGTTCCATTCTGATTATTCCAGAAATGTGGGAGGGGGAGAAGATTCTGGAAAAGAAAGGAGGAGAAGAGGCCTAAATAATGAAGAAATCAGACAGGCGAGTCAGCCTCAGCTGCAGAGGCAAGAGTCCTAAGATCATCAGGGACTCTTGATTTGGAGTCTGTGAATATTTTAATTAAATTCATATTTTGATTTCTATATTTCAATATAATTGGTCTCCTTTATAAGTCTGTATATTTTACTTAAGGCATTCAAAGGAGTCTGTCCATGGGCTTCCCCAGACTGGCTGCCCAAGGGGTCATGGTACAAAAAAGCAGTAAGAACCCCAGATCTAAATGGAGAGAAGACACATTAGGGAGTTGAGGTCATTCAGGCTGGCAAAGTCTTCTCCTGCACTGAGAACGCTCAGCATCAGGTCTGCTGGCATATAGGGAGCAGGGCTGGGGCTGGTGAAGGGCTTCCCACCTCTTACCTGGCTTGAGGGTCTGAGTGGCCAGGTGCTTGTGATCGGGGAACATGCCGCTTGAGTCCTGAACTGCCGGTCTCTCATCTGGGTCCAGCTCTGGGATGGGAGCACAACCACCTGGGTGAACAAGAAGAAGAAAGCCTGAAGGGGAGGCCAGAAAAGAGTCTGCCTTTCCACTGGAGGTGACGGCTCTGCGTGTGACCAGATAGGCGAGAAGCGATGTGGCAAACAGCACCAAATAAAATGATAAGCCAGGATCCAGCGCTCCCCACTTCCCTGCGCCCACCAGGTGAGACTGAAGACAAACTGGCCACACCTCCATACTCTAATCCATCCAATTCCAAATCAGAATGGAGAAAATGTGGCATGTACCCTGAGGTCCCCATCACTGCGGGCCTCAGCATGGATTCTCTCCATGCCAGATCATGGGACCCATAACAAGAACAACGAGTATAGGCAAGAACAGCCTGGCAGCAGCATCTGTCAGGGTTCTCCAGCAGGTTCCGTGGAAGCCTCTTCCTATTGCTACATTTTGTCTAAACTCCATAACTTTGTCCAGCAGGTGCACTAGGGGCAGAGGAAGAAGCAGATTTCAGAGGTAAGTGCAGGAAAATGGGGTGCAAGAGGGCTTCTCTACCCCCGCATAAAGGTCCTGGGGGTTCACTTGTTAAAAATGAGAGCATTTTTGAATTTCCCCTGCAACCTGACCGCATCAGTGGGCTGCCATCTCCTCATTTGGTAGAATGAAGCAGGACTCTGGAGGAAGCCGGGGCCTCAGTGACCCTCTTGTCTGACCTGGGTCTGAAGAGAAGTTCCAACGACCCCATGTCCAACCCAGAGCTCCCTGAGCTCCTGCTGCAAGATTTCCAAGATGGAGACTCCCACAACAGCTCATTCCTCCCAGGGTAGCTCTCAGTCTTAGGCACACTGATCTGGAGTCAAGCCTAAATGGGGCTCTTTGGAGCTCCTCTTACTGCTCCTGGTTCTTCTCCCTGGTCCTGGTAAAACAAAGCCAACCCCTCCTTCCGGGTTTTATTGACTACTTAGAACTCTACTCAACTGGAGTTTCTTCTTAATTTCTTAAAGAAATTAATTTCTTCTTTCAGTTAAAGACTTTTTAAAATGATTAAATTTTGTAAATGAACTTAAGGAACTCCAAGTGAGGAAACACCCTTTGCCAACTGAGATCAGGATGTGCTTTGTTTTCCATAGCCTCTGAGGGTTGCCTGGGGTACTTAAATGGTCCAGGGTCACACAGGTGTCAGAGGTGATACTGCACTCAAGACCAGGTCTTCCTGATGCTGAGGCTAGCTTTGTATATATCATTCCCCAGCTTCATCTCAGAAGAAAAAGTCTATTACGCTGCATCTTATTCGTTTGAATGATAGTCTCCCCTTAATCAGAATGTTCTAATTTGCCAGATGTGTGTTCTGATACAACAGAAAGATTCTTGACCAATTTTTCTTTCTTTCTTGTTGTTTAGAAATCAGAGGAGATTTTAAAGTGCTCATTGATAACTTATCTTTCCTTAATGTTTGAACAACGATATGTATTCTTCTTGGTTGTGTCAAATTTTGATGATAATACGATATAGTAGGAGGAGGGCATTTGCTAGAAGGAAGCTTCAGCGTCAGAGGCTTCTGCTATTTCCTTGTAAAATGAGCTGGTGAGAATGTCTGGCCCCCATCATTTGGAGAAATACATGAACAATCTGTGGCACCAGATTGTAATGGAATATCCCTACACCACAAGGAACAATGGATGTGAGGTATGTGAAGATGGATGGGAAGACTTGTACACACTGGCCTGGGTGAGGAAATAGTACTGAAATGCTGGTGAACACAGTGGATGCAGTGATTTAAACACCACGGGACAGAGGAACTCAGGCCAAAGAAAATGGCCAGCGTTGGTTCCAAATGACTGATATCAACACACTTCCTTATTCTGATAGGAAATGGTAAATTACCAGCACCGTCCATTGTAATCACTGTCAGCTGGTTTTGTTTGGCTTTAAAAACAAACACATTTTTAAGAGGAAAGTACCAAAGGGTGGGAGGGTATTGAATGGGAAGCGATTATTGCATAAGAACAAAAACTGGATCAATTAAAAAAATACCCTGGCCCTAAAATGAATATAACTGATCTATACTTGAAATCTGCTTAGCAAAGATGAATAGAGATGTCAGTCTTTGAAGTGGGCTTGTTGAGTGAGTTACTGATGAATAAGAGATCTTGGAATCCTAATACAATTATGACCCTGTCAGTTCTGCCACCAGCGCCACAGACAAGATGAATAAATATTTTCCCATGAGCCCTGTGGCCAGATAATTAGCAGAAATACTCCAATGAGTTTTAAGGAGATACATAACAAATAAAAAACAAAGAGCCAAAAATGCTTTTTATTTTGTCCCTTTATGCAGACTTCCACCCTCTTCATCGAAAATGTTGATCCCAGGCTATGACCAGGGAATAGGGAAGGCACTTGCTGTCCTAACTGAGGTCTTGAGCAACCACAGTTGCAGGTCAACGCCAATGGTGTTTTCAATGACGCATCCAAGCCAATGGGCCTCTATAGGAAAAGAACTGGCACCTTCTGAGTTAGAGGTCAAACACTCAGTACTTTCCAAATCCAAAGCTCTCCTGGCCCACTCTCAGGTAGCATTTCACAATATTAATCCAAATATCATATTTCTTTCCCCAATAAAGCTTCTAAAGAATGATTCTTAAGTTCTAACAATGTGCCATAAAATCTCTTCATGTAACAAAAAAAACAACAGGTAAGTTGGCTACATAAAACTGAACAAATTAAGAAAATAAAACGTCACAGAATATTAGAATGGGAGGGGAAGCCCTCCAGGCCATCTGACCTCAACAGCATCTGTATGAAATTGGCTTGTGACAGCCAATCAACTAAGCGCCTACTATGTGCTTCACTGTGCTAAGCAGCGAGGATGCAAAAAGAGGCCAGACAGTTCCTGGCTCCAAGTGGCTCAGAATGGAACGGCGAAGCAGCCATAAGGCCTGGCCCTGCCCTACAGAATCACAGACTATGGGACGGAAAAGGGCCTCCCTGGCCATCTAGTCCAGCATGCACTTGGACAAGAATCCCGACTGCAAGGCTGCAAATAAGTGGTCACCCAGACTTTGCTTAAAGACTTCAAGGGAAGGGGGCCCACCTCATTTTGGGGTACTTCTAATTACTGGAAAAGTTGTGCCTATGGGGAATCTAAATCTCCCCTTCTTGGCATGGAGTCAGGAAGACTTGAGTTTAAATCGAACGTCAGGCCTTTCCCAGCTGTGTGACTTCACCCTGTTTGCCTTGTTTCTTTACCTATGAAACGGGGATAATAACAGCACAGGGCTCTGTGAGAAACAGATAAGACAGCCCTCATGAAGCCCTCAGCCCAGTGCCCAGAACAAGGCCGGTGCTATGCAGGTGTCAGCTACCCTTATTTTTTTATATCTTTATCCATGAATAGCATTCATTAAGTGTTTACCATGTGGCAGGCACCAAACGAAGGGCCAGACTCTGCTGTCAAGGAACAGGAACAACATACATTGGAGCAGCAGCCGGAGAGTGGTGTCTGGACTTGGGGAGTCACGGGAAAAGGAAGGCAGGGATTTGGGGAAAAGCATAGTCCAGAGATCTGGACTTTGTAATCAGGAAAACGTGAGCTCTGTTCTCTCGTCCAACTATCTGTGCAACAAGGGCCAAGCCGCTTAACCCCTCTAAGACTCAGTTTCCTCATCTGTATAATGAGGGAGCTGGATGGACGACCTCAAAGGTTCCTTCCAGTTCTCAAGCTCCCACCCCGTGATCTCTGGGAAAGGGGCCTGAAGAAGCCTCTCAGCATGCGTTCTGCAGAAGCACTAAGAGGACTGGGTTAACTTCCTGATCCCAGAACAAGAGAAGGGAGGATGGGGAGGGCTTTGGCGTAGCAGGGGCAAGATGATGAGAAGCTGTCCCTACAGGAGAAGATTGGTGTGACGAAAGGCCACGAGGGCTGATTTCACTAAACACTCTCCTATTTGTCAGGATGTGCCTTGTCTATGGCTTTCTCTTCAATGAGGCAGGGTCTGCAAAGCCGGCTGCATTAAGTCACCCTGGGAATGACCTCAGAAGGTCCTGTGCTCTGGAGGGAGCAGCAACAGCAGGGTAGATGGCCAGGACATGGCCTAGGTGGAAAGTAAGATGGGAGTAAAGTAGGGCCTGAGGCTTGGGGCCAGCTCGAGCTCGTGGGCCATGTATGTTGGCACTGCTAACCTGGTCAGGATAGCACAACCTCAGGACAATGGTTTCAATGGAGAGTACTGGTGCCTTCCACTGGTAAGGAGAAAGCACTGTCTTCAAAGACAGAGGCAGCTTCAAAGGGCAATGCCCTTTAATACACAGATTGGTGGCCCTGAAGTGGACTGGGAAGAAGTCCTGAGGTGCTTCTTTAGAAAGCCAAACTGGACAGTGGACCTCCATCCCAACAAGCCCCTGTGAGAAGCAGGCCACCTGTCGCAGGCCAGAGCATGGCCTTGGTTTCTTCCATGCCTGTCTCTCAGGACTTTCCAGTCAGGGCACTGGCCCTCTACAACATGCTTCAGGCGGCCCTCCTGACCTGGCCTCTACTCTCTGCCCACGATCCTGGCCCACGCTGTTTCCTGCTTCACTTCTCTGTAGTGGGAAAGCATTTTCCCTTGAGTTCACGGGCTTTTCAATGTCTGTCCCAACATCAATTCTGGGCAGCTGACTGTTGTTGTTCTTCTTGTCCTGGCCCCTCTGAAGTCCCTGGTTCTGTCCTTTGCCTTCTTAGCCCACGAAGGGCCTCAGGACTGATGATATTATTCTAACTGGGCCATTCGTCCCCAGGCCTCTGGCCTTGCTTCCGTTCTCAGTCGCTGTCTCCAAAGGATAATCACAGAGGCACGCTGTTAAATGTCTACCTGGCAGGGAGGATTTCCGGCGAATGCTGCCAAAAATCCAGGTACACACCTTGTTACTACAGTGAAAACATCATAAACAGACACTATATTGAGGAAATAAGTGAGCCCAGGCTATAATTGTAGTCAGTGACCCTCTCTCTTGACAAGTAAGCGCAAAAGGGGCAAGATTCCAACATATTAGGTGCCCGTTTATTGAAAAGGGATTTCCTCAGCAATCCACGTAAAACATTCAGGGCCGATTTATTCCTCTCCCAGACAGTATGACGGGAAAATATAGCTGCTTAGAAACATTATTTAACATTTACTGATTACTATGGGCAGCAGGAAAAAAACTGGAATGCAGTTTCTTTCAATGGGGGCTTTTAAAATCTGGACAGAGGGGTTTGGTACAAAAGAGAAGGGAAGAAATGCTATCCCTGGGAAAGAAGGAGGAAAGAGGTGCAAGTCAACAGTCTCAACATTTAAGGTTAACATAAAGTTCCCACTATGTGCTGGGAACTGTCCCTTGTCTCAAGATGTTTACAACATAATGGAGGGCAGAGAGGAAAAACACATGAATAGTCATCATAAAAGAGGCAGTGAAGTAAAAGGCAAAGAGAAGACCAGGCGTCCAGCTATGGGAAATGGAGAACCAGTATTCCTTTTGCCCAGAGGAACGTGGAAGGTGTCATGAAGGGGAGCTTGGAAGGTAAGGAATGACTCTGGCAAACTGAGGAGGGAACAAAGGCAGAGAAATGAGGGACGGCAGAATGAGAAGAGGGAATGGAGAATGGTTCCTTTTTGTTTTGTTTTGGTTTTTTTTTTTCTGGAACACATAACACATAAAAGGGGAGCATTCAAGATAAAGCCAGACAAGCAGGTTGGAGCCAGACTGTGGAGGGCCATGGTCAGGGGCTTTATGCCATAGGCAAAGGGAAACCTTTTATTTTTATTAACAGTTGTAAGAAGAAGTTTGCAGAGGAACATGATTCTTGAATGGCTTCAACACTCCTTAGGCCATCTCTCTCTCTCTCCCTCTCTCTCTCTCTCTCTCTCTCTCTCTCTTAACAAGCAAGTTTTTAAAAATATTTTTGTTTCTCTAACACCTACATTTCCCGATTTGTCCCTCCCCTATATGTCACCATTATAAAAAGCTATTGCTTATAATAAAGAAAAAGAAAAGAAAACAAAGTCTTGACTAGCCAAATGATCTTCCAAGTCTGGCATTAAATGCCGTGCTCCACAGTCACCGTCTCTTTGGCAAGGAAATGGGGAGAAGGCGCCTTTTCACAGGCTACTTGGGGGCCCAGAATGATCTTTATAATTATGCTGCATTCAATGTTTGAGTGGTTGTTCTTTCTAATTACACTGCTGTAATCCTTGCACATATAACTGCCTTTCACACACACTCCATGGGTGCCCAGGAGACAATTTAAACTCACTATGTCCCAAACCAAACTTATTATCTTTCCCCTAAACTTTCATCCCTTCCTACCTTCCCTATGACTGTGAGGGAATGCCATCCTCCCAGGCCCCCAGGCATTAGGACACTTCACAGCCTGGGACCCGCCTTTTATCTTCATTAATATCTCTAGAACACTCCCCTGTCTTCCCTCTGACACACCTGGATGCTGGGTCAGCCTTCCCTGAGTCTCTCCTCTCTCTAACCCATTCTGCACTCAGTCACTAACGAGATTTTCCTAAAGCACAGGTATGACTGTACCACACATACCCTCCCACTCAGTAAGTAACCTCCAGTGGCTCCCTATTACCTCCAGGGTCAAATACAAAATGCTCTGCTGGGCTTCTTCCACTCTTCTTTGTATTCTCCAATGCCGTGGCACTGGCCTTGGCACAGGGCTCCATGGACAAGACCCTCCATCTCTGGACTCTAGATTTTTTTTTCTCTGTCCCCCATCCCCAGAAGGATCTCCTTCCTCTGCTCCAACTAAAGTCCTCTCTGCCTTCCTTAAAGAGACTCTAAAATCCCACCTTCTACAAGATACCTTCCCCAACACGCTTAATCCCAGGGCCTTCCCTCTGTTAATTATTTCTCATTCATCTTGTACATGACTTGCTCTGTATGCATATACTATACCAGAGAGCCCCTTGGGCCTCTATGTGCACATGGATCCAAATAAGTTGGCTTATAGCATTCCCTTAAAAATGTTTTACCTGGCAGAAATTCTCTGTAGTTTCTCTGCCTCCCTGTCCCCCACCCCATTTCCCTTGCATTGCACTGGACTGCCCTGTGGCTGCCACATTAGGAAAGGGTGCAGGAAACAACAGCAATCTCTCCAAAGTGCAGCAAGTACTCCCATTTGAAGGTCAGAACCATTTTCCCTACACAAGAGGCGGCCTGGTCCCCTGGACAAAATATCTAGGTGTGAATCTCCATTCTACCACCTCGGCAAGTCACTTGGCCCTTGGGACCTCAGCTCCCACGCTGGCAAAATGGAAGAGCTGACTCATGACTCCCAGGATTGTGTGCGGGTCCAAACTGAGATCTTGGGAAACCCGAATGTTGTCAGAATATTGTCCCCACTGTGCGGATGGGGAAACTGAGGAGAGAAGGGCGAAGGACTTGCCTGTGGTCACAGCGGGATAAAGCGGCCCATCTGAGATTCAAACCCAGGTCCTCCAACTCCAGATAAGACCCTCTCTCTCTTCTATACCCACCACACTCTGTCTGCCACGAGCAAGAAAGTGCTGATGGCAGCTCCACACCCCCAAACCCCAAACCTCAAGTCAAGGCTTGCGTCGAGGCGCCACTGCCAGTGGTCACTTACATTACATCCAGCAGATGAGTCCGTTACTCACATGACCTACATGAGTCATGACTTATCCGACCTATGTAACATGTTAGTTATCACTTGTGTAGGTCACGTGTATTAGGTATGACTTATCTGATGTATGTAACATGTTAGTTATCACTCATGTAGGTCACACATATTAGCTATGACTTATCCGACTGATGTAACATGTTAGTTATCACTCATGTAGGTCACCTGTATTAGCTATGACTTATCCGACTGATGTAACGTGTTAGTTATCACTCATGAAGGTCACTTGTATTAGCTATGACTTATCTGATGTATGTAACATGTTAGTTATCACTCATGTAGGTCACACGAATTAGGTATGACTTATCCGACCTCTGAAACATGTTAGTTATCACTCATGAAGGTCACACGTATTAGCTATGACTTATCTGATGTATGTAACATGTTAGTTATCACTCATGTAGGTCACACGAATTAGGTATGACTTATCCGACCTGTGTAACATGTTAGTTATCACTCATGTAGGTCACTTATATTAGCTATGACTTATCTGATGTATGTAACATGTTAGTTATCACTCATGTAGGTCACCTGTATTAGCTATGACTTATCCGACCGATGTAACATGCTAGTTATCACTCATGTAGGTCACACGTATTAGCTATGACTTATCTGACCCATGTAACACGTTAGTTAGCACTCATGTAGGTCACCTGTATTAGCTATGACTTATCTGACCTCTGTAACATGTTAGTTATCACTCATGTAGGTCACTTATATTAGCTATGACTTATCCGAACCATGTAACATGTTAGTTATCACTCATGTAGGTCATTTATATTAGCTATGACTTATCTGACCTCTGTAACATGTTAGTTATCACTCATGTAGGTCACTTATGTTAGCTATGACTTATCTGAACCATGTAACATGTTAGTTATCACTCATGTAAGTCACACGTATTAGCTATGACTTATCTGACCCATGTAACATGTCAGTTATCACTCATGTAGGTCACACGTATTAGCTATGACATATCTGACCTCTGTAACATGTTAGTTATCACTCATGTAGGTCACTTATATTAGCTATGACTTTTCTGACCCCTGTAACATGTCAGTTATCACTCATGTAGGTCACACGTATTAGCTATGACTTATCTGACCTCTGTAACATGTTAGTTATCACTCATGT
>CM053599.1:14858164-14927655 GCA_028646575.1 Pseudocheirus occidentalis | reverse complement strand
AGAAAGATCCAGAAAGACCAGAGTTTAAATGGAGACTGAAGCAACACATGCTATTGTTCTTTTCCATGTTTGGTTTTGTTTCTTTTTTTCCCCATTTTTCACTCCATTGGTTACAACGTTTCTATACAACCAGTCTATTGTACAATGTGAAAGTGTTTGCAGATCCCATACATGATTGTATGCCACCATGGGGGGGGAGGGGAGAAGAGGGGAGAAAAATCTGAAACTCAAGTGATTCTGGAACTGAATCTTGCAAACTAAAAGTAAATAAACAAGTCAATAAATTTAAAAAAAGAATAATGAGAAGGTGGGGAGACAACAAAGAGAAAGTAGCATCATGGAAGGAGGGAGCCAGCATCCATGATGTAGAAGGGAAGGGGTAGTATATGAGATCAAGACTATGAGGATGTGGAAAAGGTCACTGGATGGAGCAGACCACAGCTAGTGGGTGATATTGGAAAGAGCTGTTCCAGTCAGGTAGTGAAGTTAACAGCCACACTGCATGGCACTGAGAACAATGTGAATGCCAAGGAAGTGGAGGCAATCGTTACACATGAATCTTCTAGACGGTTGAATGTGACGTGGAAGACAGATGCAGGATGTTTTAGGGGCAAGAGAGAACAGAAGGGCATGTTTGGAAGTAGTGAAGAATAAGTCAGCAGATTAAGAGAGATTATTAATGAAAGGGAGAGGGAAAGATAAGAGATAAGCGGGGATGGGATAGAGAATGTGCACAGATATCAGCCTTGGGAAGAAGAGCTGGCCATGAGAGTCAGGAACCAACAAGGAGAGCATGTGTGACAAAGCAGATGGGCTTTGAAGCATGGGTTAGATCAGCAGTTCTCAACCTGTGGGTTGCAACCCCTTTGAGGGTCAAACGACCCTTTCACAGGGGTCACAGGGGTTGCATAAGACCATCAGAAAACATATATTTCCAATGGTCTTAGGAACCGAGATATTGTTCCTCTATCAGTCCCCACCCACATGCAGATACACCCACATACAAGTATTAAAGGGTCGTGGCATTAGGAAGGTTGAGAACCACTGGGTTAGATGAAAAGAAGTTTCACACCTGATGGCCATAAAGTGGGAGACAGAGGGATTTCCTGAAAGAGGCATGAGGGAGACATGGGGGCTTACAGAGAGAAAGGAACTTTTGGAACAGCCCCTGAAAGGAGTGTCGAAGTGAGTTAACCAAGAAAGAATAAGTTTTTCCATGTTGGAGAGAGTCTAGCTGATATTAAGTAAGCGATGTGAACATGTAGTTGTTCCAAGTAACCTCAGTACTGTGACTTCCCCCAGCAGCCTCAGCACCTAGAGAATCCAAATGGAAAAGGAAGATGGTCCAGTGTCGATGGAGAGAGCAGAAAGGGACAAAGCAGTCAAGGGCAGAAGCTAATATGTAGATGAACCGGTCAATACTGACTTAAGACAAGGAAGACTATGGGGATCATGAGTCAGGAGACCAAGGCCTGCCATTAACTCCTCATGTGGTACACTGGTTCTTTTGGCCTCAGTTTTCCTCTCTAGAGAGACAAGGGTTATGCTAGAGTCCTTCTGGCTGACTACCACAGAAGTTTATGACTCCTGGAATCTACTCTGGTTAGGAAAAAGATGTAAAATAAAATAGGGAAAAGGAAATTTTTAAAAAAGGAAGAAAATGGGAAATGTAGAGGTACTAAACCACAAGCAGGGTAAGGCTAGTCGTCTGGCTCCTGGTGCCAATGGTTCTTGTACACTCCTCTACCATGAATATTAGTTAAAATACGGCAGACAGCAAGTATACTTTCTCCTGATTAGCACTGATACCCTGGGTCATTTTCCCCAACCCCAGATCAGCTCCATTCCTTTCCTCTTGCTGTCTCTTGGGGTTCCAGCATCCCTGCCCACAGGGCCCTAAGAGTTTCTCCATCACTTTACATGGGGTCCCATGTCCTAGGTTCCTCTCTTGACTTTGCTCCTGGAACACTTCAGAGCCCTTGTCCCAAGGACTATAATCACCCTTATGGCTTTGTATGGTCTCCCACCACACAAGCTGTAACCCCTCTTCTAGGGACATGTTCTGAAACCAAGTGGGAACAGGGAAAACTCAGAGGGAGGTTCACAGGAAAGCAGAAAAAAGCAGGTACCACCATCATCATCATCACAGCTAGCATACGGCTCTCACCAGGTGCCGGGCTCACTGTTGTTTTTTACAGTTTAATGTTCAGGAGGCCAATTTGGAGGTAGGTACAGCAAATTCTACCTGCCCATATTAAATTACTGAAAGGAAGAGATCTCCACCCTGACAAAAGATGCCGAACTATAGAAAAAGGCAAAATAATAAAAAACTAGAGAGAGGAAGAGGCAGCTGCTGAAGACTTGGAAGGGAAATCCAGGACACATGATAGTAAGCAACAGCAGAGGAACCTGCGTCAGGAAATGGATACGGATGGCTTTAAGCACGAGGAAATTTAAAACAATCTTTCAGAAGCCACAGGAAATAGGAGGATGAGGACAGAACAGAGAAGTCACATGTGAAGCTTTATACAACTGATGCCTGGAGGATGCAGTAGAGAATTCTGGGTCAGACTACAGCCTCGTCCAAAGCACGGGGTCTCGCCCTGTTCTAGGTCGAGGACCCACTATCCTGCCCCTTGGCAATCTGGGGAAGCCCCAGGACCCCTTCTGAGAGTGATGTTTTTAATGTATAATATGAAATAGATAGGATTATAAAGGAAGATAATCTTAAAATACAATTATCAACAAATTTTCAGATACAAATTCACAGATACAGGTTCAGAGCCCCTGGGCTAAGATTTGGCAGTGAGAAGGAAAAAATACAACATGTGGTCTGTGAATGCGCCAGGGCAAAATCCTTCAGAAACCAAGATTTTGGGGGAGGGAGGAAAGGAGGAAAGAGTAAGTGAGGTACAAGTGAGCAGAAGAAATTTAAGAGTGAACCTGGCAGGGCAGGGCTACAGAGCTGGTCTTGGAACCTGGGAAGCTCAAGTCCCAGCTATTTGATCATGCATTTATTATCAAAAGTGGTTTGTTGCTTTCTCTTTTTTCCCTTCTCTGTTTCATGAAGATAGAACCACGGTCCAAAAGTTATCAAACTGTGGATATCTTCTGACCCAGCTATACCAATACAAGGCTCCAAAAAGATCAAAGGAAAAGGGAAATGATCCACATAAAAAAATATTGATGGTGGCTCTTTTTGTGGTGGTAAAGAAAACAGGGTGCTCATCAATTTGGGAATGGCTAAACAAAGTATGATGTATGAATGTAGCATGATATTACAGTGCTATAAAAAATGATAAAAAGAGATGGCATCAGAGAAATCTGGGGAGACTTATAAGAACGGAGGAAGTGAGGAAAGTGAGCAGAACCAGGAGAACAAGCTACACGATCACCACAAAAAGATAAAGACAACTCTCAAAGACTCAAGAAATCTGATGGATGAAATAGCCAGCTGTGCTTCCAGAGCTCTGATGGGAAATCTATTTGCCACCTTCTGGGAGAAAGGTGATGGACTCAAGGTAGAAAACGATACACAAACGTACAGACGGCCAACGCAGGAATTTGTTTTGCTTGACTGTGCATGTTTGTAAGATTTGGCTTCTCTCTTTTTTCAGATGAGGGGTTTGATCATATGGGAATGAAAATTAATGCTTGCTAAATAAATTCAAAGAAAAATCTAAATAATGGCTATCATTTAAAAGATGGATCTGATTTCTCCTTGGCTTCAGAGAGAACTATGAAAAATGCCAAGTTAACAAGAAGCTAATTGGAAATTTCCTAACTATTGGGGGGGGGTGGCCATCTCAGGAGGTATGGGTTTCCTGTCTCCAAAGATCTCCAGGTGAACACTGGAGGACCATGTGCCAGGTATACGGTAAGGTGGATAGGGCCATGCTGGACTGGATGATCTTTGAAATTCCTACCAATTCAGATTCTGTGATGGTGATCAGGAATAACAAAGCAAAAGCTTGGCCAACAGTCAGGACTTAACACCACATTTTAGAATTAGTCTACATCTGAACTAAATTGTCGGGGTTTTTTTTAAACAGGTTGTTACAATACCATTGCCCAATCAGGGGTACTCACTTTTAAGAAAAGTACTAACTATGAAATGGTTAGCTCTGTTGCTTGGGATTTTTTATCAGCCCGATCTTGCATGAAATTCACTTAATTGCATAGAATTCACCTATTCACCTATTCAAACTGACACTGATCTTTTCCTTTTCTTTTGTAACTTTAAGAAATACAACCTTTGGTTTTCGAGGAAGGAGATCTGGAGAATGGAGAAATTCTCTACTCTTGACCCTGAAACGTTCACCTGCTTTTCTTAGCTTGGCAGAAGCTATTTGATTTCTCTAGCTGGGTAGTGACCCAGTGCCTCTCTCCTGGTCAATTTGGAAGTCTGGTTGCTATCTACCTTATGTCATAACCTAACTCTGATTGCATCTGGGCATGAGCGTGACAGGTAAGAGCCCAGACACTGCCAATGCTGTTTTATCTTGGAGATCCAGTTAATGGAAAACAAACTTCCTGGGAGCCTCAGGACAGGGCTGCACAACACATTCAAGCCAAGCTCACCAATGATGGTAAAAAATACATCTAATCGCTTAGTAGTTTAGAAAAGAAATTTCCCTTTTCACAGCAGAAATAATTAATGCCAACGTGGATGTTAAATGGCTTGGAGACCCCCTCCAGGATCTTGAAATATTAAGAATCAGACAGCACACTCTCCTATTCTGTTTGGGCAAGACAGCCCCTTTGCTGTGCTAGACTCTTTAATTCATAATGACATGTTATTAGTCTTTGGTCTGTAAGGCCCCCAAGGGACAGGACAAGTTCCAAACTAAACACTAAAAGACAGAGTCCCTCAAAAATGACCTAGGATTAACAAGGATTCAAAAATATGGCGACCCCAATGCTAAGATTTTCAAGCTGTCAGAGCTCAGTTAACACGAAAAACTCAGTTTGGGCTTTCTGGGGTCTTTGAAGGCTAGGAAAGCAAATGCTGAGTCCTGTGTGATGATGGGGAAACAGTTGAGCTGCACACAGCAAGGCCAGACTCAGGCTGCGGTGAGGGATCTGAGAAAGCCGCCCCCTTTGGAAGCTCATGTGAGTTTGGTTCATGATTTAACACTTCCCCACGTCTTTCCTTGGAGTCTCATTCCTGGGGTTTATGCTCTTTTTCCACTGACGGATTTGGAGTCTGGCCCAGGGAGAAAGGAGGCACAGACACCCTCACTAGCAGAGGGCTGATTTCTAACAGGTAACAGCAGCTCACAAATCTTCAAACTGGATCCTGATGAATGTTGCCTCAGGAGCAAAGGCAGGTTAATGACTCAGCTGGGCAAAGCATCAGAGAGTGCTGCGGAAGCACCCGTTGACACTGCTCTGGTCCACATAAACCAAGAAATAAAGCAGGAGCAATTAAGAAATTAAGGAAGGACACAGGCTCTGCCGGTTTCTCTGTGATTCCTGCTTGTCTTCCTGAAAGCGGCAGAGGGTAAAGCTGGGGTGTTTCGGCAATGCTGGGAACCAAGAGAGGAGCAGCCCATGGACCTGCCAGAGGGCTGCCATGGGCCCAGTCCAACCTGCTAGGGATTTAACCCAATTCAATGAGCATCTACTCTATGGAAGGCAATGCCCTAGGCTCTGGGGATACAACAATCAGGGGCTTCCATTCTTTATAGTGGAAAACACCAAGAAGATACACAATTTACAGAAAATGATTTTGGGGAGAAGCTCCAGCAACTGGGAATCAGGAAAGGGCTAATGTAACTGGTGGTACCTGAGCAAAGTCTCAAATAGAAAGAGGCAGATATGAAGAGGAAGAGTATTCCAGGCATGGGGATCAGGCTGTGCACAAGCAAGGAGATATGTGTAAGTGGGATATATGTACTGGGAGGAGCAAACAGGCCAATCTGGCTGGAATACAGGCAGTGAGAAAAAAAAGTCTAGAAAGATAGGCTGAAATCAGTCTGTGAAGGGCAATACCCATTAAACAGAGGAGCCTATACTTTATCCTTTACGAAACAGGAGCCAGTGGAGCTCCTTGAAGTCTCTGGGTAATTAGGATCAAGTTTGAAGCCTTTAAAGTTACTTAAACAGAATTGCCCTGTGGCCGCTAGGCACATCAAGGAGCCAAGGGGCCAGGAAAGGTGGCACCCATGGCCAATCCGCTGCTTTTCTCTCCTCCATCCTTTAAAGCAACTTCTGAGGGAGGAGAGTCAGAAGGATCAATTGTGCTCTGTACTCCTCTCTAGACTCTTTTGTCATCTTCATTTGGAAAAGACAAATGTTTACTGGTCAGAAAAGTTCTCATCTTCAAAGTGTTTAATCATCCTCCACAAATCCTCTTCAAGTTCGCTGTGGTTGAATGACACGAAGGAGCCAGAGAAGTGGCCCGGCTCTGATTGGAGAGTTTGCTTCTCTGTGTTGTCATGAGTCACTCTGACCATAAGTGAAAACAGAAGACGTGAATGAAGGCTGGCCTGCACACTCCCCTCAAGATTTGGCACCGTCTTGGACCCCAAAGAAATAACAAACATCATTTCCTGGGACACTCTGTGGTCCTTCCTTGTGGTGCTCAGTGGTCATGGCTCACGGGACCCACATCTGCTCAAGAGGCCAAAGATACACATCCCTGAAACCTACATACTCAACGTAATTGGATGCTCAATGATTTCAGGGCAGAGGGGGCTGCAAGGAAAGAGGCTGAAAAAGATGGTTCGGCCCCAGACCCAAGAAGCCAAAAGGCTTGTAGATAACCCACTGCAAGGATCTTTATACGAATGAAGGAGTCTGCATTTATTAGCATCTACTACGTCCCAGACACAGGTTGGGATTACAAATGGAAAAGCATTAAAATTCCTCCTCTCACTGAAATGGGAGAGACAATGAGCATAGGAAGGCTGAGATGTAGAGTGGATGGAAAGTCCTGGTGGTCCTTTCAAGGGGAACAGAAAGGCAGATGGCAATGCCTTCCCATCTCCAGTCATAACCATTTCTGAAGCTGAACCACTCAAGAGCGCTGAGGATGCCTCCCATGAAGAAAGTCAGAGGTGCCCAACAAGGTGAGATTCAAACAATTGTGCGAAACTGAATCAAATCCATATTTTTTAATCCTCTACTGGTGGAGAAGAAATGCTTCTATAGAAAACCTGAGGAAAGATCCAGCCTAAGCTAGAACATCCTATAAGTATTCAGAGGTGAAACCTGGAGGACAAGATACAGACAAAACATTGGAACCAGTCAATCAGTGTGTCCACTGACAGCCTATCCTGATGGCAAAAGGGTTACATTTGGATATTCATACCTCTGTTCTCTGGCTGCTTTTAAAGGAAAGATAAGTGCCGCTTAGGAAGCCAAGCTGGGAGAGCAGCTGGACCCAACAAGGCCGGGGGCAGGGGAGACAGATGGGGATGCAGTGGGCAATGGAGAACATCACAAGTGGTATGATTAGTATTGAACAAGGGGAATTATACAGAGATCAGTGCCTGCCAATCTATGTGGCTGTGTTTTCACCTCCATGATCTGAAGGAAGATGTTCTAAACATGAATCCAGCGTATCTTTGAGGAAAATGGGTGAAAACAATAGTTAGGCTTCCACAAAGGATTCTGTACAGTGGAGCACAGCCTTCCTCATCACACAACTCAATGAAAGTTTCAGAAAAAACAAGATTTCACTGCGTTACTGTTTATGATTATTTTTTTTAAATGATCCGACTCCATGCACCAAATTTCACCCCACAGGGTTTCCTCCAATATAATGCCCCTTATAATATGATGCAATCACACATGATTCCTCAACAGATGTGACAATAAAGGTTAATAGCTTATCAAAAATCTTCAAATTGTTGCTATCAAAGAGCTTTGAATCAGGGAGCTTTCCCAGAGTGTTTGTTACTGTCCTGTGGAAGCCTAGTCAGCTCCATACTTGGTGACATCCATCAGAAAATTCTATTTGCAAAGGTTGTCATACTGAATGCACAGAACCTTAGGCTAAGAAAGACTCTTCTGTGAGAGCTGCAAGCATGATAAAGAGAAAGGCACACAATCCACACAAGAAAACCAAGTGGCATTTAACTGGATGGATGGCCAACTGCCTTAGTCTATGTCTACATATACACTGGACAAACACTGTAGACAGACAATGAGAGAAACCCATTACTGGTTAGGAGGAAACTATAGATTAAATGTGTATCTGAGAAGATGTGTATTTAATAACCTAGGCCAGTGCACCAGGCTGCTCTCTGCAGTTTCAAGGACACAAGATACAAGGCTTTGTTGCTGGTAAGATCACAGAAAAAAAAAATACACCAGGCCACTCATCTTTCTGTCTGATCCTTCAACTCAAGGTAAGCAGCAGGTTGGCCTCTGAATCAATCTGTCCTTTGGTCATTCTTCCTTGAAGGGTGAGGAGTTGGATGGCACAGTTTCTGGAAGTTCAGGAATCACATTTTTTCCCGCTGTATTTTCTTATTGTGTTTGCTGCTTTCACTCTGGGACTCTGACAATTACAAATAGGTGGCACCATGGTTACATGAGAGAAGGATGGAATTAGGAGCTCGAAGAGCCAGCTTCGTGGCTTTTGCCACCAGCATTTCTAGAATGCTTTAAAGCTGGCAAAGCACTTTACACGTGTTATCTATCTCACCGTTTACAGGTAAAGTAACCGAGTCTGAGAGAGGTTCCATTACTCACCTAGGGCCACCCAGGTACCAGTAAGAGAATGGGCCAGGATGTGAATGTACATCTTTGGGACTCCAAATACAGCACTCTAGCCACTGATCCAACCAGCTGCCTTGGCCAATGAGCCTGCTGACCAAGACAACAGAGTGTGTCTCTTCAGGCCTTGGCTTCCTCATCTGTTAAATGGAGGGGGCATATCTCTAACATCTCCTCCCAGCCTGAAGACTCTGTGGTTCTATTACCCTGTGGGAAGTGCTTTCAACACACTTATAAAACATCATCATGGAATGTCAGAGCCAGGAGGAACAGCAACTGCCTAAGTGAAGAAGGCATGAATCGGTGTCTGTCCAGAGATGAGATCACAGATCTACCCAAGATGGGAGCGTAAATCCCGCTGAGTCAGCTCAGACCACACGGCAATTAGTCTTCGGATCCAGTTCCTGGTGCTGCCATCCCTGCCTCCGGCCGACGCATGTGCTAAGTATTCCAAAGGAATCACTGAGCTGATTTATTCACAGACACACTCAGGAGTCATATTTACAAAAGATACTTCAGGAGGCATGAGCCTTAATGCTCTGTATTGATCCAAACACTACTTTGATTCCCACATGGATGTTGGCTGTTATACAGTTGTGGGTATGGATCACTGAACATGGAAATATCACAAGACGAC
Source organism: Pseudocheirus occidentalis (assembly GCA_028646575.1). NCBI lineage: Eukaryota > Metazoa > Chordata > Mammalia > Diprotodontia > Pseudocheiridae > Pseudocheirus > Pseudocheirus occidentalis. Next base: position 14,918,291 of record CM053599.1, on the reverse strand, counting down.
AATCCACATTTCCCCCCCTTAAACAGCAGAATATCCCTGACCTAGTATGCCTAGATTAAATAGATTGAAGCAATCCCCACTAACACAAAATGTCTCCAAAATAAGGACGCTCAAATGGTCCTTTTTTTTTTAATGGAAGAGAAAGAGCTATGATTGAGTTTTCCAAACTAATCTGGTGATGAAACACTCTGGACTTGGAATAGATGGCTCTCTGAATGCTGCTCTGGCCAGTGCATGGTACTGCTCTCATGGTCTATCTTCCTGCCTGTCTGCCCCCCCTTATCAGCCTCCTTCATGGACCATCAGTCATCTTCTGTCTATTTGCTCTCCAGGGCTCTGTCCTAGGTCCTTCATTCGCTTGCTCTGAGATCTCCTCATCTCCATAAGATCAAGATAAGATCACCCTTATGCAGATGCCTCCTGGACCTATATGCCCAAGCCTAATCTCTTTCCTGAACTTCAGCCATCCATCATCACCAACTCCTGGATGTCCCATAAGCATCTCAAGTTCAACATGTCCACAATGGAACTCATTCTTTTCCCCCCCTAGAGCCGCCCACATTTTTCTGTTTCTATCAAAGGCAGTCAACATTAGTAAAGCATTCAGCATGGTGCCTGGAATACAAAAGGTGATGCATAAATGCTCATCCCCTTCCCCCTACTCCACGTAGACACCTGGCTTAATAACCACAGGGTTGTCCCTGACACGACTCACTCACTCCTTTACCCTCCACAGCCAAAGGGCTGTCCTGTTTTATCCTACCTGCTAACATCTCCTGCACCCTCCCCTCATACAGGCTCTAGTCTGCTCTGCTCTAGAAGCTTCCTAATGGTCTCCCCATTCCACCTCTCTCTCCAAGCCACCATCCACACAGCGGCCAAAGGCATCTTGCCGAGACAGAGCCGTAGGCCTGACCAGGATACCCCCTGCTCAGAAGCCTTGGCCGCTGGCTCCAGAAGAGCTGGCTCACGCCCCTCTCTCCAGCCTCAGTTCAGTCACTCCTCGTTCATAGACTCGGCCCCGGAGAGAGAAGGATGCTCTGAGGGCATCCAGCCCGACCATGTGACTACCCCCTTCCTTAAGTGATACTTTCACTTTGTGTCAGGCATGAGGCTACATGCTCGCTATCTCACTTCACCCACACAGATGAGGAAATGGAGACCCTCTGAGGGAGCATGACATGTTCAAAGGTTCCTCAGTACAAAGCACTCAAGACAGTCTGAACCTGGGTCCTCTGAACCAAAAGTTCTCTTTCCCCCACACTGGGTTCCCTCCCAGCCTGGAAGCCGTACCCTGAACATCCTACCCATCGCAGTGCCCAGCACACTGCAGGCGCTTAATAAATGCTTACTGGATGACTCCTTCCTCATCTCCAGCTCTCAGGATTCTGGTCTTTCTTCAAAGCCCAGCTCAGGTGCCACCTCTTCCAAGAAGTCTTCCCCAATCTTCCTTCTTCAATCTTCCCTGTACACTAAATATATTTCTAGGTAAATGTTGCCGTCTCCCAGTAGATGGTAAGAACACCCAGTGCCTACATCTGTGCCTCTGGGTGGAAGGACTCCCTTGAACAACATTGATAGCATCTGCTCTCTAGATTATGGCCCTCAAGAGTGACCTGGGCACTGTGCCCAGGGCTGGTCATTCAGCCAGTCTGTACTGCACACAGTAATGTCAGTTGGAATAAATGTAATAAAAAGAATCAACAAATTTTAGAGAAAAAGATAAAAAAAAATTTTCTTACAGAAAAAAAGCTGATGCACATAAGAGTGTGAATAAAATGTCATAAAATGGATCATGGCCACGTTGCTACATGCATCTTAGGGCAATGTGTCCCTCTGGCACATTGTACTTGTCAACTTGCAACAGAAACCTAGCCCGGCCCATAGGTGGGACCCAGACAATTCACAGGCTAGGGGACCATTCCCCTTCCTGGTGACTCTGAGCAGGGCATCCAGCCTCCCTGCCAGACCTGCCTTCCAAAACAGTCCTCTGACCCAGGCTAAACCCTCAACCTCATCTGCTGCTGATGGACGTCTCACTTGCTGCCCTGCCACATTGTACGTATCACTGCCCATGCTTACGCAGCAGCCTCTTTGGCCTTTCGGCCTTCCCCTTCCTTAGACACCAAGAAGAATGGTCATTCCCTCTTCCTCCTGGTCCTGGCAACTATCACTGGCCTGGAGATTTTCCTGACTGTCATTCACCTTGCACAGAACACCAGTAAACTCTGCCTGGGAAACGCTGGACCTTGGAACAATACCACACCATTCCACGTGGTGAGCTGCATGGACAGGAGGTTCTGTAGCAGATCTCAGTTAGCCAACTCCCATATGTTCCAATATGGTGAACAGCACTGCACCTGGAGTCAAGGTTCAAATCCTTACCCGCTGGGTGACACTGGGACTCCTCATTTATAGAAGGGTCTTCTGCTAGTTCACTGTTTGTCTCTTGTCCTTTGGCTACCCAGGGCTCTGTCCTGGACCCTCTTCTTATCTCTCTCTAGACTCTTTCTCTCTTTGAGGGTCTATCAGCATCATGGGTTCAAAGAAAGTCCCTTCTACTTCTCATTTGTGCCACGTGATGCTCTCACTGGCTCACTGCCACTTGCTGAATCTATACCAGCTAATAGCAGAGTAGTGGACATCTCATCAGAACCTCTGAAAACACAAGTGGGGAAGCCAGTGCAAAGAGGGCAGATGAGAAGAGCAGGAGTGGCTCCCAGGCAAAGGAAGGGTAAGGGGAGAGAGGAGGAGCTGATGGGCAAACTGGGGATATCTGCCTTTATGACCCATAAAGGAAGAAGAGTCACAGAATTTTAGGACTGGAAGAGATTTTAGAGAGCACGTCATCTGCAGCCCTCATTGGACCACAGTGCTCAAGGCCCCTTCCAGTGAGGGCTCCTGGGGTCTCTGGCTCAGAAGGGTTGAGCCTAAAGAATGAAGACAAGTTCTTCCTTGCCTCAAACAGATGATCCCTGAAAAGTGAATTTGGTCTTTGGAGGAAAAGACCAGATCTGTTTCCAATCTCAAACTTCAGAGAATAGAGTTAGAAATACTTGAGAGAGTATTGCTCTGGTCAGAGGATGAACACACATTCTGCTTTTCACCTTATGCAGTCTTCCAACCAGACTCATCAGGAGCCAAGAACTCCTCTTTATATAACTTTCTGCAGAAGCATTAGACCATCTGGCAGAAGAGGACAGAACTACTCTCCACCATATTGAAATGCAAGCCATGTGGAGATGGAGCACAGGGAGATTCTACAAAGGAAGAGAAAGGAGGCTGCTGTAAGTGGAGCAAACACACGTGCTTCTGATTTCAAGGCCCTCTGATTACATCAGGGTCAGTCCTCCAAGGACCTAAACACAAAACATAACTTTTCAGGGCCTCAGCAAACAGTCTTCACAGGTTGTTATGGCCAAAAAAATTCTGACACTGGGCCTCTCTCAGCCTCGCTGGGCTCGTCCTGGAAACCCATACCCTGTGTGCCACTGGGCACATCCACCAAGCTCATCCGGTAGCCAGTGCTCTGCCGCAGAAGACCCCCAGCCCACAGTGAGGCTTCAGAGGAAGATGTTAAGAGAATCAGTAGACACGATAAAGCTATTTATAAACTATGTAAATGAGACTGAGAGCAAAGGGCACCTTCATTTCCCGCAAAATCAAGGGGGAGAGAAGAGACAGTATAAAAGACCATAGCTTCATCTCCAAAACAAGTCAGAGTAACATAATTAAGCAAAAACATTCTTTAAAAAAATGCAGTGCATTCCGGTCAAGACAAGAAATGCATGTCAAAGATAGAATGAATAAAACATAAGTTCCAGTAAATATTTTGTCCCATTGGCAGCGGTGCCCAGAGATGTTAAGCTTTAAGTCAACCGCTCCCTCAGACGTGGTGGCCGACTGTAAACAGTACTGAAAGGAGAGCTGGCTGCCCGTATCAGGAATCTGTCTGAGCAGAGCTCATGGGCCAGCGCTGGGCTGCCCCACACTCCTCATCAGACATTCCTGGGGGCTACCATCGCTCGGAATACAGTGAAAATGACCAAAGAGCAGAGGACCTCTCCTTATGAAGTCTAGAGGATTGTTAGCTGGATGAGAATCCATTTTACACCAGCCTGCTAAATACTGGGAAGGGGATTGTCCAAGCGATCATAAAATAATTCTCAGACTCTGCTTTCTGATCAATCACCTTGATCCTGGCTTAGAACTAAGCCAGTGACACTCAAAATGAGGAGTGACTTAAGTGTTTGCCAGCATCTCCTGTACCTGTGGAGCCTTAAAGGCCTTTTATGAGGAGGAAGATGAGCAAAAATTGTGAGGGCCTGTGCCTGATGTTAGCTTTCTCTCCTCAAAGCTTCACCAACTTCCATGTGGTTTCCTAGGACTTCAACACTGCCCGCCATAGGCACTTGCCCACCTGAACAACAGAGTGTGTTTCATTAGAGTGAGTCAGGATGACCTTAGGCCAAATCTAATTCTGTCCCGTTGTATAATAAAAATGCTGATGGGATTTTGAGTCAGTACAGACAGAACAAGTAGCATCCCACAGCCTTCTGAAACATTAGAAAGAAGGGTGGAGGGAGGGAATCGGGAGATGGCTAGCATGACCTGTCTCATTCTCCTCATGGGCAGCCACTGTGAATCCCAGACAATGCCAAGCAACAGAAATTTACCCACAAGACAGAAATGATTCCTTTAAAAAAACAAAATCACAAACAGATCACTGGGGACCGACATTTCTTGGCCAACCCAAATCCTAACCCTAACCCTAAGTGCCTCCGACTCTGCAGGGAGATCAGGGCCCCTCCATCCACCATGCATCCATCACCCATCTCCCTCTTTGGTCTCCAATGTCAAGTTGAAGGGATGAGTAAATGTTCTCTGAAATACACAGCTCAGCTGCTCACGGTTCCAAAGAAGACTGTGTGTCATTAAAATGGAAATACAATTAGTCAAGTCCAATGTCTTGCTAATCATATGCCCACTTTGAAGTTGTGCTAGTTTCAGTGATAACTCTAATTTACAGTCAAGGACTTAAGTGCTAGAAGGTTCAGCCTTTGGAAGGGGTCAAAATGAAAAAAGCTCAGCTTTCATCAAATCAGAGATGGCTACTAGAAAAAGCACTGTCAGGGGGAGTTAAAATAACAACCCATGACAGAGGGGCAGGCTGGCACATCAATCTCACCTAATACAAGCCCATTATTCTTCTAAGGGATCTCAATGTTTTTTATTTTTTTAACTTTCTTAGGAAATATTCACCATGATTCACAATCCAGGAATCCCCAAAACAACTTTCTTCTTCTTTCCCCTTTGCCACTCCCCTTCTTATTTTTGTGTCTTTTGACTTTCTTTTCTCATCTCCCAGTTTTACTATTGTCTTTCCATTTCTAGGAGGAAAAACTTTTTCCTTCCTCTTCATTCCTCACTCTCATTATGGCAGCAACTAGCCTCAGAAATCAGGGGCTGGGGATGAGAGAGCTCAGAGGCCTCCATGGTTTAAAGAGGGGTGCCATGTTCAACCTAAAAACAGGTTAAGAAGTGGTATTTAAGCTGTTCCTTTTCTGAATTTGGAGAAGAGAAACACGTTTCTCAGGTGCTTTTGCTCATTTCTTGTAGCAATACCCTGAGACAGACCAGGAAAGTCAGACTGATTTGGACAACAGAATGAAAGGTTAAAAGGTTACAGGGACAGAACTGAAAATTCCCATTTCTTAAATTTCTAGACAAGGGGTAGGAAACCTGTGGCTTCAAGGCCAGATGAGGTCCTCTCGGCCCTTTGACTGAACCCCAATTTGGCCACACTTGAGGATCTAAAGGCCACATGTGGCCTCAAGACCACAGGTTCCCCACCCCTATTCTAGACCAAGAAAAGCGATTAAGACTTTCTGAAAAGTCCAGCTAATGAGGGATGGCCAAAGAAAGAGAAGAAACATGATCATCTGTAGGATGGTGAACGATCAGTCATTGATTACCTGCACTAAGTTCCAGAGATAGAAAAACAAAAGTGAGACAATCCCTGTCTTCAAGGACCTTATAGTCTCTTGAAAGAATACAACACATAGAGGGGGGAAATGGCGACCGGGAAAGGAGTTTTGATCTAGGCAGCCACAGGGGTTGGGAGTGGGGACATGAGGCTGCAGACCATTGTGACCTTTCCAGGAGCATTAGCACCAAAGAAAAATAAGAGTGAAAAAGCATTTATTAAACATATATGCAGAGCAGTATGCCAAGTGATGGGACACCAGCTGACATGAATGTTTGCAGACTAGGAGTAGGGGGTGTAAAGTTGAGGTGGGGGAGTCTGCAAAGTGGCCGCCCAGAGGCCGGTGCTCAGTAGGGCCTGGTGTCCTGGTAGATGGTTGCATAGGACGGGCATCAAGGGCAGGGCTGGCTTAATATAGTAGATTCATTGGTGGAACATGACAGTCTCAGAAGTATCACAAATGCAGGTAACCCAAAGGGCAAGAGAAAAAATCCTAGCACGTCCAACAGATGTCTCCGTTGAGGACTGAGAAAGGTGAAGCAGTGTCATAGACAGAGCACGGAGGACACTCGTGTCTGGAAACGGAGGGCATGAGTGACAGGTAACAGGAGGGTGAAAGGAGAAAGTAAAAGACCTTGCTGGAGATTTCTGGTGAGTATGGTTCTTTGTCAGAGGATTTAAAGAAGGATCTGGGTAGGAGGTGCATGGCGGCAGATGGCCTGGCTGGATCATGAGTCATACTTCGGATGGGTCTGGGGGGTTGTGGGAAAACTCCCTTGGAGATGAGGAGAATGCTGATCCACTGAAGAATCAAGGCAACAGTAATTACTGCCATGGAACCTAGAGAAGAGAAAACTGAAAGGGTCTCCCAGAGGAAGTACATGAGGGGATGCTGCATGGAAGATCAGGAAGGCCTCATGCCAAAGGAAACACACTTTCATCCCAACAAGCAGGGTGTGGTTAAGACATTTATGAAAACCTTCTGGTGAGAAGCTTGGGGAGAGACTGAACCCCATTATGAGGAAAGTTGTGGAAACTCCTTCCTTGGGAAATGGTTTCAACTGGCCATCCTCACAGGAGCATGGTATATTAAAAAAAAAAATCTGTTTTCTTCTCTTTCCTTACAGTTTGACAAATGTACAAAGGATGCTGGTGATACAGACTAGGTAAGATATACAGTTCCTGCCCTCAAAAAGCTGACATCTTAATAGAAGGTACAAAAAACACCCAGAAACAGAAAGGACGTGAAAAGTAAATACAAGACTCTTAAGCAGAGCCATAGGAGAGATATGAGAAGAGGGATATCTCTTAAGTCAGGTTATGAAGGAAGAAATCAAGGAAGAAGCACCCGAGCTTTGAAGCAAGGGAAGGAATTAAGGGAACAAAGGTGGGGGAGGTGGAATAACTTCAGGCATGGGGGACCACGTTGGCGAAAGCCCGGAGAGGCAGAATGAAATCATGAAATGGTGAGTCTATCTGGTCTGGCTGAAATGTAGAGCGCATGAGGAGGCATGTCAGATAAAGCTAGTCATAGGAAGGGGCTACCCAACCCTGACCCCACGGACCCCCTGTTGGAGCAGGTCTCAACCAGTTAGAGCCCATCTTTTGAAACTCCCTGTTGCAGCTCCTGAAGCCCACGGTTCTGCCCAGATAATCACCATTCCCTGAGCCTCCCCAGCCTTACTCTATGGTTGTTATGCAAAACAACTTTTCTAACAGTTTCACAAAATTGTAGCTTCCATGAGACTCCCTTCCCACTGAAATGTATTTAAACTCCACACCTTCTGCCTTTCAAGGGCACTCCAATACTATGTTGCCGTGTGGTGTCCCAAAGTACAATTCCCTGACCTCCATTAAAGAGCTTCCATACTGCTACTCTGAAAGTCCTCTTTATTTCCTGTAGCTAAAAGGTGGGTTGGGACAAGCCCCTGGAAAGCCTGAAAGGATCTCCTAAGGAGCTTGTCCTTAGTGGGAGGCCACTGGAGATTCTGGAGCAGCTGAGTCAGGAGGTCGGTTTTATGCCTTAGAAAGAGTATGTTGGAAATCATATGAAGGGCTGCAGAGCGTACAGAACAAGGGCAAGGAGACCAACTCCTGGAGACAGAGCAATACACTGGTCTGAGCTGCATTTAGCTACTGCGCTGTTAGGATGAGTTAGCACACTCACTTGGAGAAAAAACCTAGGGTGTGGCTCACATGAGATTGTGGCTTAAAAACAAATAATTACCTAATGATTGTCTGGAGACCCAGTTACGCTGGTGCTGAGGGGTTCAATGGGACTCGTTAATATTGCTGAGGGGTTCAATGGGACTTGTTAATATATGAATTGGCTCTTCTTCCTCTAAAGCCATGAGACACATGTGGTCTTTCCTTTCATTAGACCAATTTCCTAGCCTTGATCATAAGAACTGGGGTGACTGACACTCTTCCCACCCAGTCTGGGTATGAGATTGAACTAAGCTAGCTTCCTGGTCACCTCAAAATCCCAGCCAGAGGCAGTCTAGGCTTGGTAGGTTTCTGAAGCCCACTGGAGTCACCACGATCCCATGACGGGACTCGGTCTAGACAGGAGTGGGGGGTGAAGGGGTGGTGACTATACCCCAGCTGCATATCCTTGCTATATTAGGGCAAAGTAAATCTCTTTCTGTCAACTACTCCATGACTTGTGAGTGCCCCATTTTACCCCATCATCAGAACTAAAGCATGAGGCTTGGCAATCAGACCAACACCCGAGATTTGATTCCATTCCTTCTGATTTCCTCCCCTTGCTCTTTCAACTATGTTTTGTCTTAATTCTGTCCCTTTCCGATAATTCCTTCTTCCCCGGATACTCAGGTGTCATTTGTCATTATAAAACCATTACCTTTGATTCTGGGCCTGAAGTTACTGTCCTCTCCCCCTCCTACCTTGCCTTCACTGCCAGCCTTCCACAAGGGGCAGAAGACATTCCCTGACTCTTCTCCCTATTGCTCCTACAGGACTGCCACAAAGAAAGGTCTGTGTAAACCTAAGAGCATGAAAGAATAGTAGTCCCTGCTAATGGTATTATGATGTTATCACTGCAGACAGTTTCCAGTTTACAAGTCTTAAAAATAAAATTAGGAAGAACTATTGGAATGTGGTATCTTTTGTTCCTTTCTATGAGTAAAAATTTAAAAATAAAATGTCCCCAGCTCCACCCTTCTTCCTTCCCATCAAGGCTCCCCCAGGAATGAAGACTATCAATTCCTCTGCTAGGTCACTGGGCACTTGCCAGACAGGTAGCCAGTGGTCTCCCACAAACACCAATTTGTTTAGGAAAGAAACTGCCAGGATGAGTATGGCCATAGGGGATGTTTCTTTTGCTAGGAATTACTTCCCCCCACCCCAGCACAAGGCAGCATTAGGAATCAGTCCTGACCACTGACACTTAAGCTGGACCCATTAACATCTAATGGCTCCAATACAAGAATGCCCCAGTCAGGGTCTGAACACCCAGGCACTCCTAATTGATGGAGACGAGACAAGCTGGAAGTGCCCAGCTTCCACGTCGAGGAATGAAAAGTGATGAAGCTCTCACTGCACGTGGGATCTCTTTTTGGCTATATATTATTCATGATTTTCTTCTCTTTAAATATTCATTTTGGTAAATGTGATTTAGCCTTCTTGCACTTCCCACTCCTCTTCAGATGCCTGCAAGAAGTGTTTCAACTACACCGTCCTGGCCTGGGAACACACAACAAAATTTTCTTTCTGTTGGCTTACCTATATTGCCATCATGCCGAGACCAGGAACAAAAGCAGAAACTGCCAATGACTCTACTTGGTATTAAATCACTTCTGTTTGCTTCAACTGGTAAAGTAGTAAGTAAAGTACATTAATTCCTGTTAAATAAAATTAGGAAAGGCAGCATGGTCTACTGAATAGAGTGCAGCCTTGGAACCAGTCAGATCTGGGGGGTCCAAGTTCTGATTCTGACCATCCATGTGACTCAGGGCAGGCCCCTCTCAACACTATAGGAAACTCATTAAGATGGCAAGTTACAGAAAAGGTGCTGACCTGCATTGGTCAAGGGAGTTTCCTCACCTGGGAGGTCCCTATGTGTTGTCATGGGTCCAAGTCTCTTTCTCCTGCTAAATAAAAGCACAAGAGAGCATTTTATTGGCCCATAATCAACAATTCATTTAGGGCTAACTTTGAGCTTACAAATTAACCCATAAAATATTAGTCTAGGTTTCCAAAAAATCAGACAAGAAGGAAAATGAACCCTATTGTTGACTTTCCACTGAACTTGGTGTTCTAAATGACATTCCATTTAATTACAAGAGAATTTATATTTGAGGGAGACATTAGAAAGAACTTGACTTATGTCTAAGAGAATTTATCTCTACAGGCACCTCTGAATACATCCGCTATGCACGTTTACTTTGGTGGCTCCAACACAGGATTAGAGAATTAGATCTGGAGGAGACAGAGGTCATCTAGTCTAACCATCATTTTACAGATGAGGGCTCTGAAGCTTAGAGCATTAGTGACATTCCCAAGCTAACACAGGTATAAGGTGCCAGAGATAGATTTAAACCCAGTTCTCTAACTCCAACGACAGGGGCTTAACCATTCAACGCGCATGCCTCTAAAATGAGATCTCTTTAAAAGAATATATGTGTGCACACACATATATGTGATGTATACACATATGTACGTACAGAGATAGCTATATAGATTATAGATTTAGATATATATGCATCTATAGCTATATGGATATATACACATAGATTTAGATATGTATATCTATAGCTATATGGATATATACACACACATATCTTTAAAATGAGATATAAAGTTACAGAATGACTCTATTAAATATATTTACTTTGATATTTTCATTTGCCCAGTTCATCAACATGGATATTCCCTCCAAAGATATAGACTGGAGACCATGCCTTTTCATTGTGGGCAACTCTCACACCCCAACAGGGGCCAGGCTGCACTCTCCCAATTATCTATATTTTAAAAGCTTTCCATTCAAATAAATATTCATTCTTCCCACTTTTTCTTAAATGGTTTATCAAAAACTTAATACTGTCCATAATAAGGTGACTAACCTGGTACCATAACTACTTGCATTTCAGCAGCCAATTTCAATTAAAAAGTAGCCCAACACCTTTGAGTCCCTCCCTACAAGTTCCCATCTGGGTTCTACGTCCCCCTATTCATTTTCATTCACTTCCCTCCTTCATATTATTCAATGAAGGTCCCTCCACATGCCCTTGTATTCCTTATCCATATTTATCTTAATTGCATTATGGCATTACATTAATGCACCACAAGTTCCTTAACCATCCTATCACTGGGCAATCAGGTTGCTTCCAAGTTCTGTGCAACTACAATAGAATGCTGATATACAATACCTGGGCAGGATAGTTTTTTTCTTGTTTTTGATAACACTTTCAGGATCTATTCCCAATAATGGAATTACTGAGTGTCTTATTCACTGCTTAATCAATACCACAACTCTCTTGGTCTTTGTCTCTTGTCATTTTCTTAACTCAAAGCGCAACTAAGGCTTCCCTTGGATTTTGGACACACCTGATGTGCCAGGAAAAGTGTGGTCTATCATTCAGCCAGAGTCAGTGCATCCTCTGGCCCAACTGGAAGCCAGCAGCGGTGAGTAGGCAAGGTGAAGAAGTGCTGCCATTGGCAACAGCAGAAGAGATGTGGATGGGAAGATATTTTTGAATATTTTAGGAAGTCATCTGCTGATGATCAACAGGAGTGGCCTCTAGGAGACAAATGCCTGCTCCTGCCAATTATTAGCTGTTTGTAGCTAAAGCAATTAGCCCAGAGTCAAAGAAGCTGGTTTGAGCAAAGAGGATGGAGGCGGAAGGCATGAAATGAAAGAGAAAAAGCATTTCTATGGACCTACTACGTGCTGGGCTCCGTGCTAAGCACATTTGATGAATATCACCGGATCCTCACAACAATCCTGAGAAGGAGATGCTGCTATTATACGCATTTTACAGTTGAGGAAACAGAGGTGAAGTGACTTGCCCAGTGTCATACAGCTAATGAGAGTCTGAGACCAGATCTGAATTCAGGTCTTCCTTACTCCAGGTCTAGAACTCACAGGGCCACGCAGCTGCTTCAGTCCTGGCTAAGAGCCCTGTCCAGGAAGCCCTCAGCAGCTGACATCTTATAGTCTTAAACCCAAAGGAAAACAAGTAGTTGATTCAACAGTGTTGAAGTGTTTAGGAGTGTTTAGGGAAGACAGAGAGGCCTATGGTCCTGCCTGAGAACGCTGACCCAGCCTGAACCCTTCCATAGCAAAGTTATGGAGACCAAGGGACAATTCTTGTAATCTTCATGGCGGTACAGAAAGGGAATCCTTTCAGCCAGCAGTGGTGCTGGGCTGATGCCTTGCCTGGTTGGGGGTCCGGAGCACATGCTTACAGTCCCATAGCTTTTGTTGCTCCCTCCACTGCTCTTCCCCTATACCTCTTCCCTCTTCTTTCCCCTTCCAGGTCTTGGATTTCCAAACACGAGTGTTTCTTCTTTTGCCTCTCTACCAGGCCCTTCATCTATCCTATTCCATCTGAAGATGATACAGCCTTATGTGGTCACATTCTAGTCAGGAGCCCATACCCACCAAACCCCAGTGATACCCATGAAATCTCATGGACTATTCTGAATTCAGACGCGTATTTTACCTCATGAAGTACCCATACTCTGTCCACGTGTAACCCTGTGTATGGGGACACACATCTTATTATCGGCTCTCTCCCTAGATTCTGCTGATTTCTGGCATCCTTTGATTCTCTGTGGCATCTAGCCCAGCAGGCTGGATGCAAGAGCAGGCCTCCTCTTCCTGCCTCCCATCCCCTTCTCCATTTGTACTCTAAAGATCCCTTGCTAAGATTCACAAGATTCCAGGCAAAAATGTTTTTAACGTTCTTGTCCTAGTCAGCTCTCCTCCACTCCTGAACAGAGGCGCCACCTCACACACCGGAGGCCTTTCTTCATTGTTTCTACACCTCTGTGCTACTTGGGCTGTCCACTGGCTGTATCTTGTTCTTGGCATGTGGCTGACTGGCCTCCTTTGCCAATTCTACATCTCCTCGATAAATGTCTTCTCACATGGAGGTCATCACTGGCAACATGTGTGGCATTTGAAGTTGAACTGGTTGGCACCTGGTCTGGTCTTCTTGATGCCAGGGCAAGAGTGCCACCCACTATACCACACTGTCTATGATATCATTATATAGACGTTACTTCAAGAAAGACATACTTTTGATGGAGAACTGGGTTCTCTGATATAATATGGAAGATACAGCCATTCTTGGAAACTCATTTGAAGGTGAAAATACTCTATACATCAGCCACTATCAACCACTGTGTTCATCATAAGACTGCTCCTTACAATGGCAAGGAGTGGTCATCTGATGTCAGTTGTGAGAGTTTTACTGATAATCACAAATCAGTATTTACTAAACAGCAAACTGTGTAATCACTTTTGTTTTCCAAGTCTAAATGAAATCAGCACAACAAACAAATCAGAACCTCTTACAGTAGAAAAGGGTTTATTTCTTAACATCAATAGCTGCTTTCTCTCCAAAGGGGATTTCCCACAGATGACTGTTTGTAGATGACCTTGTGCTGAATGCATTAAAACCCAGAACACTGAAGACCTTCTTGAAGAGACTGTGATCTCTCAAAATAAATTGGTCTAACTATCCACACAGGAAGAAACAAGTGGATGAAAAATGGCTATTGTCCAGACTAAGGCCTGCAGCTGTACGACTAATCTTTAGAGCTCATCCATCAGAATATTAATATTATATCTGTAAGACACATTATGTGTAGATTACATATATACATATTCACAAATGTGTATATGGGTACGCATCATGGCTAGACATCACAAATGGACAATGACCCGGGCTGAGAATTAAGTGAGAGGAGAAGGAACATGGGTTGGACTGTCCTTGAGAAACTGTATTATTTTTTAATGATCCCAAGGGGTGAGGGGTGGGGAACTGGAGGGAGAGTCACAAATACAGCAATGAGAAACATTTGATCTTCAGTGGCTCCTGACTCAGACAAATAATGACAGGAGGGTTTTTATCTTGTACAGAGGTTCTAATGTCAGTCACCCTTTATCATTCAGGGCATATATTTTTTAAAAATCATGTCCTGTGTTTGGGGGCTCAGGTGCAGTCACTACACAGAAGCATAAGCTGAAAATCTATCATGTAGGTAGATGGGGAACCTTCAGAAACACGAGGCAATGTGGCCAAGCTTGGGGTGTTTCAAGTCCACTGCCACGCAAGCCATGAGCCAAGTCTGCCATAGTGACAGACAGACAGGAAGAAGCTAGGCGGAGATTTCTGGCTCCATACAAAGGTCAGATAAACACCTCAGTGAAAACAGAACACCTTTTTTAGGGGCAGGGGTGCAAAGTGCGAGTGGATTTTAAAATGAGGTGAGACTACGGGCTCTAAGTGACAGCTCTTTAAGGTTCTGATGTGAATTCATGGAAAATTATCCTCTGACATTTAGCTGTGAAAGGTACACTTTATGTCACTTCCAGTGAAAAGCATGTGTCATACCCAAGGAGGGGGGGAGCTGAACTTTGGTGCTGAAATTTGTTATGGGAGGCTGTAAAATCGAGGGTGTTCCTTTTCACTTACAAGAAAAGCCTCTCTTCTTGACTTGGTGAAACAGGGAAAGAAGGAGATTCCTGGCTCATCCCCCACTGGCCCAGCCGGGGCCATCGGGACAGCAAAGTGTGTCGCTGAGAGCACAAAAGTGATACTACAAAAGCCTGATTAATTTGTCCACAGGATTTTAGAAACATATCTAATCATGAATTAGCTAAAATGCTATTAATAAATACACCAGGGGGTGGCTAGGGGGCGCAGTGAATAGAGCACCAGCCCTAGAGTCAGGAGGACCTGAGTTCAAATATGACCTCAGACCCTTAACAAAAAACTAGCCGTGTGACCTTGGGCAAGTCACTTAACCCCAGTTGCCCTGCCTTTCCCCTCAAAAAAACAAATATACCAATACATACATGTCAAGAATGTAATTCTATCAGTATTGGTAATACCAACCACAAAAGAAACCACCATCTGTCTAACCACGGCACAGTAAATGGTCTTCCAGATCTGGGTCCTAATCCTGAGTCTGATTATTATTAGCTATGACTTCATTTTTATGACTTTCCATTTCTTCCTAAAACAAAGAACAAAATAATGACACCTCTGTAAAATGGTATCTGAGAGTCTGAGATCACCACTGTCATTGTGAGATTCCAAAGAGATAAACTGGGTAAAATGTTCTGTAAAGTGTTAGATGTCCTCTAAATGGTAGCTCTAAGTAGCATTTCAGCTTCTACCAAGATAATTAAGCAAAAGTAGGTCATAAAGTCATTTTCTAATATTATGAAGCCTGAATTATTTACATAAAGCAAGCTATCTTTAAATTAGGTGTCAAGTGATTGGGGATTGAACGAATGGGTCAGTAAATCATGACACATGAATGTTATAGAATATTATTACTGTGACATAAAAAATCATCATGGAGAATTCAGAAGAACATGGGGAAACTGATATAAACTGACACAAAGTAAAGTCAGTAGAACCTGGAAAGAAATATGCACAATGACCACAACAATGCAAATGGAACAAACCATGAAAATAAAGCTGAATCCTGTGTAATTACAGTGACTATGACTGGCCTTAGAGAAGACATTTTTTAAAAAATGCATCTGCCTGTATTTAGTGATGCGGGGCCAGGGAGGATTATGGCTAGAGACTGCTACATATATTGTCAGACCCAATCAATGTGCTGGCCAGTTCGACGAAATTATTTTTTATTTGTCAATTTTTGTTACAAGTCAAGGCTCAAAATAAATAAATTACTTTTTTAAAACCAAGTAAAAGCTCACTGAGTGATGGGTAGGGCACGTATTTGGAAAGGAGCATGATTTTTTTTAAGACATCAATTTTTTTTAAAAAGAGGACTAAATATTTAATTATCTTTTTTAATGAAGAAGGTGGGCAAAAACACATGGATTTGTATTAATCAAGATAGAACAGGATTAGGATATATGGCAATGAGTGACCTGGTATAAAACACTTATTTATAAATAAGCAATGTTCACATATAAAAAGTAGAGATGACCTTCTATCCCAACCTCATGGGAATAAGCACTGATGAGTATATAAGTATATGGGAAAATGGCTGGACAGAGACAGCCCTGTACGAGCTAACCAATGAAGATGGCAAAGAAGAAGCTGGTTGGAATGGCCAACCAGTCTTGATACACAGGAATTATACTGCACTGAAAAGCATATTCAGCAAGCTGACAGCCACTCTATATGTTTTGGACTGGTTCAGAGCCTCCTTTCCCAGACTGAAGCAGTTTCCAACACTTAGAGGAGGGGAAGGACTTGTTCAAAGCAGGGTTGTAGGAAAGAGAAGCTGGACAGCTCCCAGGTCCTCCAGAGTCCCCTCTCCCTGCTACGATTCCTTTGCGGACAAAGAACCCTCACAAGAGATGGGTGCAGCGGAAAGAAAGCTGGTCTCAGAGGCAAAAGGCTTGGGTCTCACTGACAAGAAAAGGTGATCCTGGGCCAAACACTTAATCTCTCTGAGCCTCAGGTTCCCTGACGGACAAAAACCTACCAACCTCATGGGCAATTGTGAGGAAAATGCCCTGCCAACTTTAAAAGTTCACACCAATTAGCTGGGGGCAATGTTCTGATCCACCAAGATCTCTTTTTGGATCCTGACATGGCCACCCAGTGTCTGAGGTGACTCTCCTTACTTTGTGTCACCTGCAAACAAATATGGTAAACACACCGGTGGTACCTTTATCCTAATAACTGTTAAAAATTTAGAAATCTTCTATCAACAAGACACTGAACAATGAACAGTGGAGAGAGGGTTGGAAGGGGAGAACAATGTAGCTGAAGGACTGAGGAGCTCTAGATGAAGGCAAAGAAGAGGATAGCTGGGTGAGTCATGGGGAAAGATGGGATGACAGGAGGTTATAGGCAGACAAAGGAAGGTAGGTATTTTAATTAAATGGGTAATGGTGAGGCCCAGATATAACCAAACTATACCCCATGTGTGGCTGAGGTGGAAACAAGGAGAAGGTTGTGGGATTCAAAGAGACGGAGGATTAAGGCACAGAGCAAGCACTTAATACATGCCTTTTTCATTCATTCATTCATTCATGACATCACAGATCCACCTAATGATAAAAGTATAAAGATAATACTTGGAAACACTGTTCTCCTTCCTCTTTGCCCTCCACATGACATTGGGCAGAATTACTAACTGGCTTCTAGTCCCACTCCTCTTTAATTTATAAATTAAGTATTATTGTTTCCAAAAGAAAAAGAAATATGCTCAAAAGCTTTTTAACTGCTGTTCGTGGGTATTTTCCTAAGTTGGAAAGAAATCCAATTTGCCTTGTAATTTAATAAAGAACCATAGACCAGTCAGTCACATAAAAGCACTGATAATGTCACCATTAAACAAATAGGAGAGAAAGCTACCCTTACTGTATGGAACAAGTCCTAAGGTGTCTTATTTGGCAGATAAAGGATTGTTCTATATGAAAGACTTCAGGCAAAATGATGAAATGACTGACTCAGAAGGTTCCTCAAACGGAGATCAAACCACTAAGTGGACCATTAACTAAATGACAGAGTTTTAAATATTAAAAGGGAAGTTTAAAAATGCCCCAACAAAAAAAAAGGGTCAGCTAGGTACTTCATTAAAAGAGACATTCCAGTCCACAGTGCAGTGTGGCAATAGGAGCTGGGTGGGTGGCTCTCACTGCTTTCCATACGTCCTTTCTGGCTCAAATGCATAACTCGGAAGGACCCATTTACCAACCCTTTTTAGCTCCCAGTTTGGCCAGTGTCAAAGGCAACACAGCTGAGGATACAGCCTGATAGGGCTTATAATTCATTTGACCACATTCATAAGTCATCTAACTTGGTTTGCATTAGCTTTCTGAATAATTGAGGCACTTACTCAGACTAAGTGACATTTAAGATCTTGGCCACTACACTTTTTATATAATAGCTTTCTCTCTCTTCTGGGTCCAGACCACTTGATCACCGAGACCACATTGACTGTGACATCACTAGCCCCATATCACTCTTTGGTGGAAAAAACGTCAGCAAAATGAAGGGTAAGGTGACTGGGAAGACAGGCCTTAAGCAAGGAATAAAAGCCATGCATTTTTCATGAGCATAATATTAATATGTCTCCATATTTCATGGGCTAAGCCCACTGACACAGTACATTTTGAATATGTGTGTTGGAGATATTAGGTAGGTAATTAGGGCCATTATCGTATCAACCATGGATGCTAGAAGGTTCTAGGGGTTCATAAATCTAGAGAGAACACAGAATTGAAACAAGGGGAAAAGGAATGTGTTGAAACAACCACTAGAAACTAGCCTGTTGGAAACCATATTCCCTAGCAGGAAGCCATGTATACAAAAATTGTAGCTCAGGTCAGAGATAAGGGAAAAGCTTCTTGGATAGCTCAGGAATCTGAAGAATTCAACTGGAAGAGGTTGCAGCAATCCATTTTAGAGACCTTGACAGCCTCCATAAACTTCAGCAAGGGAAGGGCTGAGAAGGGTGGCAGAACACCAGGGTACTGTTTTCAAACAATGTCAATCTCTAGAGATCAGAGAGGAGGCTGGGAGTGTGATCTCCACCAAAGCAGAACTGAGGACAAGAATCCCAAAGGCTGAAATCACGGACTGAGGGCCATTTTGCTCTGAGGCATCTGCCTGCCTAAATGTACTAGGCCACCTGGTAAACTGAGGCATTCTCATAGCTTATGATACAGACTCTAAAGTCTCTTCCTCTCATTAGCCTGCAGCTTCCTCATGTGCAAAGTGAATGAGCTGGTCTCAGTGGCCTCTAAAAACCCTTCCTACTGTAAAACATTCTATGATTTTATGAGTTAACAGCGCATCTTTTCTCACATACCATTTTCCCTTGATGTTTTATGAGTAAAATGTTGTTTAAATAGCATGGCCCAGCGCATGACAGACTACCCGTGTGACTGAGAGAAAGAACTCATGGCATTTGGAAAAGCTGATGTCCTGGCCATGGCCCGTCACGGGCAATCCCAACATAACCCCAGGATCAAATCAGTTTCATATGGTTACAGTCAAGACGCTCCCCATAAGAAAGGAAGGACACTTGAAGAAATGGTTCTTTGCCCCAGCTGGCCCAATTTAAGTGGGAAATGAAAGAATGGTAATAGTTTACACATGAAACCAGTCTGCTTCTAAATATATTGAGCATCCCAGATTTGGAAATTCAAGGGACCTCAATCACCCAGTCCACCTCCATTTTACATATAAGGAAACTGAGCCCCTGAGAAATGAGAGGCCTGAGCCAGTCAAGGCCAGAGGGCTAAGCAGCCTTGGCCAGGTTCTCTTCACTCCAAATTCAAGGATCTTTCCACCAAGCCACAGAATTGTACTCCTCAGGTTAACTGAGTCTACTAGGAATGGCAATCCATGGCCCACATGTCAGATAATTCTACTTTCTCAAGTTCAAGGGGAGGATTTGGGAAGACCATTTAACTGTCCATCTGTGGAACAAAGTAAAGCCCTTTTCACATTTTGACTCAGCTCATCTGTATATGAAAGGGTCAAGAAGGGAGCAGAGCCACAGCACAGTTACACTGAAGATTTTTGTCTTTCTATAAGCTTCCTCACCTAGGCATCCAACAAACCAACAAGCATCTATCACAGCTTGCCACATACCAGGCACTAGGCAAAACCCAACAGAGCAGGCAGGAAGATGAATAGTCCCATGCTCTCACAACATTCTAATGAGATGGGTCAACATAAAGAATGAGCAGAAAGGAGGGGACCACCATACAAGGGCATGGTAGAGCATGTCCAAAGTGGAATCAGGAGAGGAATGAAGCCATGGCTGGCCTGGGTGTCTTCCTTACAATGAAGGCTCTGGAAGGAAGCAGTCCATCGGGGAAGGGACCTTGGGGGACAAAGTAAACTTCCACTCTGACAAGTTCGGGACTGGACTGAATCTGCAGGGTAAAGAGGCTTCTAGGGCAGGGTAGAAAAGTCCAGAAAGTCAGGAGTGAAATCTTTGGAGGAAGGAAACAATCTGTGGCTACTCTGGGAGCTTTTTTAAAATGGAGATTTTGGGTCAAACTGGCCAATGAGAGGAAGGGGAAACAGGGTCATGAAAGAGGGTCTTCCAGAACAGAAGAGAATTAGTTTGAAAACTGGAGAAACTGAAACTCCTGGGTCATTTGGTAACTAGGCAAACAGCCACTACCTGGTGTATAAAGTATAGCACTCAAAGACTGAAATTTGAGCAGTGTGTGCTATGGTAAGGACTCAGATAGAGGGATTTAGCCCCTGGAACAGGAGACCCATCCAAGGGCAGACTCCATTCTTTCTTCTAAGGCACTCGGCACCTGGGTGGCTGAGAATGTCCTGTGGAGGAGATGGGAGCACATGCAGCCAAGCAGCAATCCAGGGGAACAAGGCAGAGGAGGTTTCTTGAGGATCTTGGGGCAAAGATTTCCTGTAAAGATTTAACACCAGGAGAGTCCAATAGCACATTATCTCCCCCATCTTGAAGAAGGAACAGAAGACTATAAGTTTCAACTGAATTAGAAGCTGGAGGACACAGCTGGGCAGCATTCAGAATAAACTGTGTGTGCAACACGTCAGGCCAAGTAGTATACAGCAGAGACAAGCGGGGAAGAGCACAGCGACATTCATAAAAATGATCAGCAGTCATGCAGGAGACACGTGAGCTGCCCCTCGTGGCCCATGTCCTGGGTATTTGTGATCCATGCAGGTGTGACCATCTACCTATGTGTTCAGTCTATGCATTCCTATCCATTCCACACGTGTTATAAGTGTGAATCCATTCCTCCCACAGATGCTATGTGTGTTTGTGGGAAAAGGCATCCCAGATTTAGGGGTAGATGTTTTATTGATCATGTGCCTTTTCTTTGAGCTTTGTCCTCTAGCTGATTGTTAAAGGTAAACACATTGGTGGGGGCTCATGGATTATGGTTTTAGATATGGATCTACAGAGTACTTTGAACCTAGGATAGCTATCTACTGAAGAGCTTGCTCTCTGAGTTAAGGAAAGTGCCCCGCCCCAGGCACTACACATATAACATCTACATTTTATATATGTGTGTGTGTGTGTGTGTGTGTGTATACACACACATATATTAATATATATACATATACACACACACACACATATATACATACACACACACACACACACATATATACATACATGTATGTGTTAGGAATATGTTACTCCTCTCTTCCTGTCACAGGGACCTATAAAGGAGGTGATACAATCAAAGAATTTGTGTTCAACTAGCCAAAAAGCGCAGCCCCAAACCTAGGTGTAAGCAGGTGGGACAGCCTTCATGGGGTATAGACAGCCACAAAAGGGATAAATCAAATGTAAACACCAAACCAAATGGAAAAAGAAGCCATTACTCTACTGGAAGCCTCATTAGTCTTCCTAATTAAATGAACTCTCTAGTGCAGTGGTTCTCAACCTTCCTAATGCCGCGACCCTTTAATGCAGCTCCTCATGTTGTGGTGACCCCCAACCATAAAATTATTTTCGTTGCTACTTCATAACTGTAATTTTGCTACTGTTATGAATAGTAATGTAGATATCTGATATGCAGGATGTATTTTCATTGTTACAAACTGAACATAACGCAGAAGTTGAGAACTGCTGCTCTAAAGGAATTCTCTCTTCTGCTTCACAAACACTCTCCCTCCCAGGACACCCAGGCATAAGAACTACACACCACAATCTAAGATGGGAGTCAGGGGCATGAGGGCAGTGGGAGTCTCCTGCACCCAGACTTCCCTGCTGCTCACCAGCTCCCAGGCCAGGGCTTGAGCTTGGGGGGAAGCACTTCACAAACAAGGCCACGACCTGTGCTGACAAAGCTACCAGTTACCCCTTGGCTGGGCTGACCAAGAGGAGGCTGTTCCCACTCTCTTCCCCTTGTTCCAAGACACTCTCCCCAATAAAAACTGTCCCCACAAACACTTTTCCAGTACCAGGCTCTGAAGCCCTGCCAGCTTGCTCCAGTCCTCCATGACCCGATGAGTCCCATGGATTAATATGCTCTTTTCCTAGGAAGCCCCTCGACGCAGATCATGAAACGTGTCTTCAGAAGATCTAACGAAGAGACCGGTGTTCATCAGAAGACTCTGGGGCAGACCTTCTTCCAGACTGACTACATATCCCAGAAAGCTTTGGGGTACAGAGGTCCTATATATAAAATTGATGATCTGGGGCCAAGTATTCACAACAATGAACTACTTGTTCATTCAATGTGGTGCTTCTCTATTTACTGAACAGCTCGTATGCCAAAGTGGAGGGGAAGCCAGCCTTGGAGCCTGAAAGCCTGAGGGTCAGGCCCTGCCTCTGACCCAGCCTGGCTGTGTGACCCTGGACGAGTCACTTAGCTCACAGTGGACAAGTAACAGTGCTCAAGGTGCTGGTCCTCACTGGTCAAAGGATTTCACTTATCTGGAGTTCTCTGTGCCAAAGTAATCACAGATTTCGTCCCCCCACTCCAGATTGCCAAAGATTTCTTGTCTACTGTTCGTCTTTGCAAGTGTGGAGTACTTAGCCCAAGGAATGAATGGATGAACTTCATTTGCGTGGGCTGGCCCAGGCACTAGCTCGGGCACCAGTCACATGTTCAGGGGAAAGTGGGCTCTCTGTGACACACACAGGTCTTGCAAAGAAACTGCTCCTTTGCCACCTGCCACAAGTGCAGGATGGGGGATACAGATGTCAATGTCAAGGCTATACGCGCAGGCAGTATTCTCATTTCTTAATTATTTTACCTGTTCATTTATGTTCCAAGAGAAAGCAGAATGTAGAAAGAGACCAAGAGAGAAGAAACCCCTTGAATCACCCCCTCATTTCACAACTGAGGGTATTTCTGTGTCCTTTGACCAGCAAAGTGAAGCCACCCATCCAAGGTGTAAGTGTTGGAGCCAGGGCATGTGCAAGTCAGGGGCATGGATGGGAAGAGGAGGAGAAAGGCCATGCTGCCCCAAATCCAGGACCCTGCTTCACAAGGGGGCAGTCCTAACTGCCACAGGAGAGAGACAGCGGCTCCACCAGGGTCTGCATTTATGTCATGCAAAATGAGCCAGTCTCGTGCATGGACATCCCTGAATGCCATGGCTATGAGTGACCAGAGCCAGGAAGTGTTAAGAAGAACCAGGCCAAGCCTAAAGGCAGGAGGGGCCCCCCAACCCCCAGGACCACACGGGCCTGCATTTTAGCCTATGGCACTGGGCTCAGCATCTCTGCACTCACTGACTTTGATGCCTGGGATCCTGGAGAGCTGCACAAGGGCCTCATCTGGGCTTCATTAGCTGGTATATTATTCTATTTATGCTCATGAAATATGGTATCTTGCGATCACATTTAGTAAAACTTTACCTTAAAAATAGTTTGATTCTCTAATCCACTTTTTATTGGTTAGAAGAAAAACAAAACATATCATGTATTCAAAAGCAGGGGAGGAAAAGCCATACCATTCTAAAAATGTCTAGCAAGCAAATACCCTCAGAATATTTATTCAAGTGGTTAAGCTAGGAGAGCTGGAGGAAAATGTGGGAGCAATTTTCTTGGCCATCATGGACTCCCATGAAACTAAAGCCTCAGCTCTAACCCAAGGCAGCTTCCTCTCCTTCGGGGACGCGCACGTCTGTCTCACCTGGCATGACAATGGTCTGCTGAGCCGTGGCTTCGGTGCTCAAACACAGGCGGCCCCCTTTGGCCAGGCGGTCACAGAGAAGGGTGATGTGCTTCTTCAGGCGACTTGTGTCCTTGGGGATGGTCAGCTGACTGCTGAGGTTCAGGGCCTGCTCCTTGGAGCTCTTGGAGAGGCACGTCTTCAGCAGGTGAGAGACAGCAGCATCCACCGTTTCCTCCCAGCCCTGAGGAGAGGAGTGAGTTTGTAATAGAGGTCAGTGGGAACACTAGCATATACAGGAACTAGGGGGATTTCTACAGGAATCTTAACAAAGGGCCCCAGTGTGTTAGGAAGCTCCTCCCAAGACAAGGAGGCCTGGGTGAGTCATGGCAGAAGGAAAAGCCACACAATGAAGATTCTCTGAAGAACACAAAACTCCAACCCCAGGGAAAACGCCAAACCTTCTATCATATGCATTGGCCATTGGCGGCAACAGGTGAACTAATGACCTGCTGCAAATGACTATGGGATATTAAAATAAAAGTGTATCGCTTGATCCTCCCACAAAACTTGAAAAGCCACCACAAGGGATGAGAAATTAGGAAAACAACACATCATATCAATGGTTGGTTGCTGCTCAACCGTTTCAGTCACGTCCAACTCTCTGTGACCCTCTTTGGGGTTTTCTTAACAAAGATTCTGGAGCAGTTTGTCCTTTCCTTCTCCAGCTCATCTCACAGAGAAAGAACCCGAGGCAAACAGGGTTACATGACTCGCCCAGGGTCACACAGCTAAAAAGTGTCTGAGGTCCCATCTGAACTCAGGTCTTCCTGACTCTCAGCCACGCTCACTCTATTGTGCCACTTACCGTCCATCCATGTCTAATCAAACACTCTCAACGAATATTCATAACTGGGGGAAACCCACCTTAACCAACACCAGCACTAGAGGGCTTCCCGCAACATACTTGGTATTTCAAATATACTCAGAAGATGCTTTTTTAAAGAACAAAATGTATTTCAGTCACAGAACATTTGTGGAAAGGAGATTCTCCCAGTAAGTTTGGGGCAGGAAGTAAGAATTCCTTGACTCTAATTTAGAGGCAGTGAGGTAGAATGGCAGACAGACTGCTAGGCTGGCCTCAGAAAGATCTGAGTTCAAATCAGACCCTGGACCCTCGCAACTTGTGTGAGCCTGGCCAAGTCACTTTGCCCTCCGCCTCCATCTCCCCAACCTCCTTGAGTTCTACGGATCAAAGGAGAACCCTAGAAATACAAAAGTTCACGTTCTCTCCATTTTGGCATTACGTAATACTGGCAGCTGGATGAGAGACGCATAAACATCATAATCTGAGCTATTGTGACCGAGGTGCAGATCTAACCAAGCCTCCCATCTATCCTGTTTTAAGATTCGGCTGAATGTTTCTTTAACACAATGAGTCTCAGCTCCAGTACTTCTGGTACATGGGGTGATTACTGACAGGATCCAAATCACGAAAGAAAGACACGTGGGATTCAACAAAGGAAAGTCACCCCCAAAAGGTGACAATTCTGAGAGTAAACCTTTGGAAAACAAGTCACCATTCCACGGTCCAAATTCAAAGGAGGGCTTGTTTGGGTCTATCAAACACCCCCTCCCCCAAAAACGTTTATTTTTGCCTATTGTGTTCCTAAATCTTTGGCTTATATTCACTGCTAAAATGTGTACAGTCTTTTGTTTTCTTGGACCAACCAAGAGAACGGGTACATGGCAGGAGGGGAGAGGGGGAAGCTCTTCACAGGATTTTTGAAGTGTGTTTTGATCCTCAAAAAGTCACAATTTAGATACCAATTCTATATTAACATTACACACAGTATTTAAAGTTGGGCAAGACCATAAAGACCATGGAAGCCAGTGCTTCCATTATACAAGGATGAAGGGGAGGCCCAGAGAGGTGCCCAAGGTCACAAAGAATAATTAAACGGAGAAGCAGTATTCAAAGCCAAGTCCTCTGACTCCCAATCTGATAGTCTTTCCAGTTTCTCCAGACAGACGAGTAGCATGAAAATGGCAGCCACTGAAATTTTGATCAAAGTGTTAGAACTCACCATAAAATGCATCTTAGTTTGTCCATCTCCAGAATGGGGTAATAATACGGGGCGTTTTGAGATTCAAATGAGGTGGTGCCTATAAAGTGTTCTGCACCTCTGAAAGTGTTATGTGCGTGTGGCTATTAGTTGTTCCTGTGATCCTTCCAGGGCATTTCTGGAGGCAGACAATATATAAAAATTTAGAGGGGGGACTCAGAGACGTTAGACGTCTTCAGTCATTTCCATATTTCAGCCATCCCAATAGCTCAAAGCAAGTTCTAGAATGCTCATCCAACTAGCACTGGTCAGCCTTGCACAAGGCTCAGCATGTCAGCAGGCATTATGCCCATTGGGAATCAGCCTATCAATGCAGAGCGGCTAACAAGGCCCTCCCACCTGTCGGCTTCCACGGTGTCGGACTTCCCCGGTCCTCTCTGACTGCTCCAGGCTCTTCCATCTCCTGTTACACTAAAGCTCTTCTTTATTCTTTCCTATGGCAATTATATGACTCGGGCCAGCCCTTCTGTTCTGCTCAGGTTCCCCTAAAAAGATGTCCTGGTGGATTAGCACACAAATTTTGCTTATGATTCCCCCTAAGTAATTGGTGTGTTTCATGAAGATGAGTTCTGAAGGATAAAGCTGACCATGGCCTCCAGCAATCTCAAATTTATAAAGCCAAAGAAGAGGCCTGGGGTCACAGAGAAAGAAAAGGACATATAAGCCAGATGAGGCAGAGACAGAAACAGGATATGACCACTGAATGGTCATGGGAGAAAGTGAGAGTGAGGAGTCAAGGACAGCAATTAAGATTATGGACCTGAGGGAGGGATGCCCTCAAAAGTAACAGGGATGTTTGGAAGAGAGTAGGTTTGGAGGAAGAAAAATGTCTATGGTTCCGACAGGGGGAGTCTAGGATGCTCATGAGCATCCAATTGGAAATGTCTAATCAGCAGCTGGTGATGAAAGTTTAGGGGTGAGATTAAGGCTAGACCTACTGATGTACAAGTCATGCACTTAACCATGAGAACTGGACCCATAGAAACTGCTGATGTCACTGAGAAAGAGTGGAGAGAGAAGACAAGGCCACCCAGGACAGAACCTTGGGTAACCTCAAAGGTAGTAGACAAGACACAGAAATGATGGTTTAGCAAAGAACACGAGAAGTGGTCAGACAGAAAGCAGTGTCTTTAAATTCTGGAGGAGACAGTATGCAGGCAGAGAAGACAGCGCTCTCTAATGCTGCAAAAGGTTCAAGGAGGATAAGACGGGAGAAAAAGCCACCCACCCAACTGGGTGATGAGAGAGTATGCACGACTCTTGAGAAAGCAGTTTCTATTGAGTGATGAGACTAGAGGCAAAGGGTTTGGAAGAGAGTGAAAGGAGAGCAAGTAAAGGCTCCAAAATCGGCTTTTAGAGAAAGGGAAGAAAGACAGGGAAAAATGGCTTGCTGGGGTCCTAGGGTCTAGTCTAGTGAGAAGGAATTTGGGCGCCACTGTAGGCATCAAGAAAAAGAAGCAGAGGAAGTAGAGTTTACAGAGGGGGCTGCCCACTGGAGAAGGCAGGAAGAAATCAACGGATCCTTGACCCCAGACCCAAGGAGCTGCCCTTGGCAAGAAAAACCTCTCCATCAGGGCATGGAGTAAAGGAGAGATCACAGGGGATTCACTTTCCATCTGAAGTTTGCTTGCTTTCAACTCCACAGAATAACATGTCCCCAGGCCATGTCTTCCCCCTTTTCCAGCTTCCTTTGATGTGCTGTTTTCCTCCCATTAAAACGGTAAGCTCCTCGAGGGCAGCAACTGTCTTTATCTTTTTTATATTTATTCCCAGGGTTTGGCAAAGTGCCTGGCACACAGATGGTGCTTAATAAATGTTTAAGTGAAGAAATTAACTAAGACAATGTCAAGGGGCTTTGAGATGTGGAAAAGAGGAGGGAAAGAGGAAGAAGGGAAGAGGGAAAGAAGGAAAGAGGGAAAGAGAAAAAGAGAGAAAGAGGAGAAGAGGAAGAAGAAAAGATGGAAAGGAGAAAAGAAGAAAAAAAGAAAAGAGGGAAAAAAGAAAGAGGGGACTCACAATTATCTGCTTTGACTTTCAGACTGTTGTAAATATAACTGTGTCAATCCTGTGATATGGGTACTATTATTATTCCCAAACAGTCTCATTCTCTCTCTCCCTCCTCTCTTCTCTTCTCTTCTCTTCTCTTCTCTTCTCTTCTCTTCTCTTCTCTTCTCCTCTCTTCTTTTCTCTTCCTCCCCCCCTCTCTCTTTCTGTTTCTCTCTCTACCCCACGCCATTTTAATCCTATAAAAACTCCACCAATCACTTGTGCAGAGCTGCACTACCTCTTCAGGTGGGAATCCTTCACCTCAGTTCACAGCTGTAAACTCTCTAGGTCTCATTTGAGACTCATCCCTTCTGAAGCCTTATCCTGGCACAGCAGTGCATGTCCCCAAATTTAGCAGGCTTCTTCATAAGACATGAATAATAGTATTGACAGTTACTAGTTTATCCAGGAGATATGAAGCTTAATCATCTATGATGTACTTTGAAATCCTCAGTAAAAGGTCATGTGTCAAATATTTTTCCTCCTTTTTTCAAAACCCAATTCTAAAAAAACCACCACTTTAGGACTGAAATCTCCATGCAAAGTAGGAGTCCAATTTTCCCCCTTCAAACAAACTTGTAACCTAAACATCATCACATCCTTCATTCCAGAGGCAGAGGAGAAAACACCAGGAGAACATTTATCACCCAATATCAGTGCTGTGCACTCCAAGCAAGAGAGAGGAAAAGAATCTGATTGAATAAACAGAGATTATACCTCTAGCCTGGTTTGGGGGCGAGAAGAGAAGCCTCATAAAATGGTCTTTCATTAGATGTTTTAAGGCAAAATAATGTTCAAGTCTCATTCCTTTATTTTATCAACAGGCCTTACACTGTCTGGGCCATCCAGATAAGAAGCAAAAGTTGTTGTTTTCACCACGAGCATTACAAAACTCACATACGCCGTAAGAAAGATTTAAGCTTAATTCTTCTAAGGAGGCCCTGACTAAACCCCTGAAAACTCCATCCAGAAAATGACAGGCCCTTTTAGCCCCACTAGCTTACAGCAACCCAAGAATTATGATTAGTGTGGTGTCAGGAGCAAGTCACGCTTTTCATGTCACTTTCATCTCTTCCAATGGAGCTAAAATTATTTGTATAAACCCTGGGATTACTTCTCTTGGCCATTTTGGACAAAGTCAAGTCTAAGTGAAGACCCAGCAGTGAAAAGACTGGCGTGAATGAAGTCTGAGCCACCCAATTTGCCAGTCTCCCTGGGAAAATGGAGGCCCACTTAGTCTGAGTGGATTAAAATCTCAACATTCTTTGTCAAACTCAGGCTAACCAGCCTTAGTGGAGCTTAGTTAAAAGACAATTACAAAGCAGAGAACACCCTTCCACAATTCTCTTCACACACACACACACACACACACACATACACACACACACGCGTGCGCGAATCCTTATCTTATATCCAAAGGTTTCTTTTTGACAAACCCTCCGACCCAGACCTGACTGTTTCAGCTGCAGGAAGACAATGCAGTCCTGTATCAGCCTTATCCCAAGCTCAAGGTGCCCGATGGCCTCCTACCAAGACTCTAATTGAAGGTGGTTTCGGGTTCTGAGACTCAAGAAATGTTAATGGTAGACACGCCAGTGGAAGATGAAAAAAAGAGGGGATCCACAAAGCTCTTGTTGTTTCATTAAGTGCTCCAGAAAGTAGAAGAAATCTAAGGTCCTGCCTTTGGACACATGTGGACACTTTGGACACCACCCAACACCAAGGTGGAGGAGGGGAGACAACCATACAGCACCGGTCACATCATCTCACCCTCTGCCACCAATCAGCTTTTCTTAGCGAGAGAGGCGATGAATTCCCTTGACTTCTACCTGTTGTAATTCATCTTGCTGGCTTCTCCTCTCATGGACCAGCTTGCCCCGCACGCAGATTGTTTGGTTGTACTCTGTTCCAGCACCCAGTGCTTGGAAGGCAGCATACAGAGTGGTGCCTTCTTGACAGTGATCCTCTTCTAGAACCACCTAGAACGTAAAGAGGCTAAGCCCAGAGTCACAAGGTCAGGAGGTGACTAACAGGGACTTGAGCCTCCCTAACACTGAAGCCAACTCCAGCCCATGACTGCTTCTCTGGGGTGGAAGAAAACCCAGGAAAGAAGAATCAGGAGATGTAGCCACAGGATGTAGCAGAAGCCACTTCCCCTCAAACTTCCCAGTTTCCTCATTTGTTAAATGAAAACCTCTCGAGTTCCCTACACTATTGTCACTCAGATGCAGAGGTTCCGACTCTTCCCTCTGACTCCCAAATCCAGTCGATGGTTGGGGCTGCTTCTCATGGGCTCCATCCTCCCCACTTACACCATTCCTACCCTCATCGCCTCTTGCCTGGCCTACGGCCACAGCCTTCAAATCCATCCTCCACACAGCTGCTAAAACAACCTTCTCAAGGTTAACACGTCTGACCACGTCACTTTCTTGCTCAAAAGCCACCCAAGGCTCCCTGCTGCCTCTAGGACCAAATAGAAAGTCGGCAGTCTGGCTCCCAAAGCGTCTCATCAAGCGTTCTAAACTCTGGCCGAATGGGCTTAATCACTTTCCCCAAACCTATCACATCAAAGGAAGAAGAAAAAGGTTCAGAGCATCTACTACCTAAGGAAGCTGATTGCCCTGGAGCTTGGAGATGGGCTGAGATGTTGCTGGGGTGCATGACTCCATTTGAGTCTGTCCCAATTCTCTGAGTGATGTAGAGACCAGCTAGTGGGGGAGTAGTAATGTCCCAAAGAGTTAGTGGGGATAGATTGGGTGGCCTCATAAAGCTATCTGGGAGGCTCAGAGACCCATGACATCATATCTACAGTGGAAGGGGGCAACTCCCAGAAGTCTTGACAAGGTGAGAGCCCCAAGAACAGGTGGGAGCACTCAAGATGGTGCCAGCGAGAGACTGTGAAGGTGGCAGCACTCTAGGTGGGGCACCCACCCCAAAGGCAACCTCCCATCAGCTCCCTGTGTGGTTTCAGATCAGCTGACGAAAGGTGGCAGTGCTCAGCTAGCTCTGTCTGGGAGGGCACAGCTGCTCTCTGGCTCTGGCTGTGTGTCTGGGGGTGGGATGGTGGTGTGCTGACATCAAAGACAGCTCCCCTCTGGGGTACGGGTGGGGGCACAGCCCCAGAGCTCAGTATCATCCTAGCACAGGGTGAGTGCCCAAGGAACCTTGTTGGCGTGACTTGACCCATCTGTTTGCTAGGTTCTGGAGCAGCAACTGACTGACCAAGATGGCCCACACAGCATTAGGGAGCTCATCTTTAGAACAGCAGCAGCAGCAACATTCGCACAGCACTTTAAAGTCTGCAAAGCCCTTTACAAATATTCTAACTGTATGCTCAGCACAGCCCTCAGAGGTAGATATTACTATTAATACTATTTTAAGGATGCGGGAATTGAGGCTCAGGGAAACACCCAGCTGACACATACTGGAGGCGAGATTCACACTTGAGTCTTCTTGATTCCAAGCCCCGGATCCACCCAGGCACTTGGCTGCCTCTTACCTCTCCTGGGATGCCAAAGCTGTTACCTCTGGCCCAGGAATCTGGGGGCTATGACCAGACACTGCATTTGACCTGAGATAGGAGCATGACAGTGAGACGCTTCCCAACATTTCAGGGGCCAATGGCAAGAGTAAGATGGTGGAAAAGTGCCTGGGTGAGCAGAACCAGCAGGGACAGAACCATAGAGGATGCTCTGCTAGCTTAGCAGCTGGCAGCTGTAATGATACTGATATTTGAAGATCTTCCATGCCCCTTGAACTTGCGGACGTTGCAGGAAGGGGTAGAGCAAGAGAACGCCAGAACCAAGCTACCTTCCATGCTGGTGACTGGAAGCAGCGGCAGCAGCAGTGGCGGCAGCAGCACGAACTCCTTTTTCTTTGAGCCAGTCAGAATCTCTGTTAAGGACTCTTGCTGAGGACTGCCAGGGACAAGAACTGCAGAGGGGCCAGAGCTGCTGGGAGCAAGCTGCTTGGATGCTGAGCAGTTGCCGTGAGTGAGAAGAGGAGGATCTTTGCCTGAGGTTGCCTGTCCTGTTCTGAAGGCTTGAGAATGTGGGTATTTACTACTTTAACTACATGTGCCAAGTTCATAACTACTGTGTTGGCTTTGACTTTCTGGTTTGGGGACTCTGTCTTCTGGTATCTGAATAAATGCTCTGACTATATTTCTCATGTAGAGAGCCTGTTACATTTTGTGATTAAGTGATTAATAACCATATCAGCATACTCATAGTTACTGTAGGCATTGTGAATACTGCATTGCTGATACAGCAGCCCGGGGCCAAGGGGAATGACCACGGGGAAAGTACTTAAAAAAGAAAATGGTGGCTGGAGAGCCTTCACTTCCCCACCATCCCTTTCTATGGGCAGTGTCCGTTCATTCACTAAAAGGAGAGGACTAGCTCCAATCAAGTCCTAAAGAACAAATACCCTGATGACAAAGGCTGGACTAGCCCGACATGGGGATGTGCAGTTTGGGAGGCACAGACTGGGCAGGTGGCAAGGTGGGGCCACTGTGTGCTTCATTCTCCTGACTGGAGAGTCAGCCGCCCTCTGCTGACCACACCATCTTGGACCAGGCTGGTACCAGTCTCCCTGTCACGCTCCCTGCTTTCCTTGGTAACACCACTGTTCATAACTGATGCTTTATTGTTAGGTCTACCATTCCTCAAAGTCCTCAATAATGTCTTAGTTAAGGGCTGATCCCTGATACTTGTGTCCCTGGCTGGTAATGTCACTCAGTGAACACACATTTATTAAATACCTCCTATGAGGCACTCCATGCTTGGCAGACTGCTGGAATGGGAAGCAGGACGATCTAACAGAGCGCTTCCTTGATCTACCACCTAACTCTCGCCAGGGGAGTTAGTCTCCCAATGGGTCACAGATTAATGGGACAATTTTCCATGACTGAATGGGGAAGTATGCCCTTCCTAGGGTAATGTTAAGTAACTGGAGTAAATGTTAAATTTCAGTCAGAGGTTGGTGGAAATAAATGTTTTTTTTCCTTCATCCAAGTTTATTAACCCTCTGAAATCTCTCCACAAACCCCTTCTATGGACCCCAAGTTAAGAACTTCTGATCTACAGAGAGACAGTGCATGGGGAATCATGCGGACTGGACTGAGGAAGGTGGCTTTCTGCTTTTTTAACAGGGCCTGAATTCTAAGTCCAGCATAGCCTTGCATATCCTAGCTGGCTACTGACCCTGAACCTTAGCATGCAGGGAGAATACATGTCATGATGTGGCCTGAGGGGAAGGCTGGAGTCATGATTATCCCCTCAAGTGCTTGGTGCAGATAAGTACTTAATAAACACTTAGTGACTGACTGGTAAATCAAATAAAATGAGATAATCAGAATGGACAGACTGGTACAAATGAGATTTGTACAAAATCTAACTTCAATTGAAAAAATGCATTAAAATGTAGTTCTCCCAATAAACAATATTGTCCCCAGAAGGACTCTTTTCCTTTAAAAGGTCACCAACCTCCCATTTAAGTGATTTGCCCAAAGTCGTGCAGCAAGTTAATGGCAGAAGCCAGTCCAGAACCCAGGTGGGCTGGCTCTGAGATGAAGCTTTTTCCATTACTCAATACTGAATTTTACTGCAAAATGTTGATGCATGCTTGGAGACAGGAAAAACTGACCGCAAACAAAAAATCTGCTATCAATAAGCCACAAGGTATATCCTCTGTACTTAAATAGGGACTCTTGGGGAGCCTGGCCTCAAGCTCCTGAGATGGTACATTGACTATATATATCTGTGAGGGATCAGTCATCAGAGCCTCCAGACAAAGCATCTGAGGATCAGCTCCCCTCAAATACGAGGGTGTATCCTGAACAACCACAATGAGGAATGAGTGACGAACTCGGGGAAAAAAATCGCCCAAATATGTTAACCCACTTACTTAAGTACAAAGTAGCACAAGATTCTTTTCTTTACTTTTCTCCCTTTAATTAGTTTGAACTTTAAGGACCACCCGGAAACTTCAGCTGCTTTGGGATGTGGCTGCCGTTCTCTGTGTCGGTCAAGGCCATCAATGGGCGTAGGACATTTACATGATGATCCAGGTGCTGTCTTTCTAGTCACGTTCCTCTAGAATCCCAATGCAGGGTGGTGGTGGAAGGGAAGCAAACACCCGTAGTTGGGGTGGTTAAATGGGCTAAACAGTCAAAGACACAGTGATCCTTATGGCTTTTTCAATGTGGCAAAGCTTCTTCATCTGGAAAATGTGAGGGCTGGACCAGAAGACCCTTAAAGTTCTCTCCACGTCTAAAGATCTCTGACCAAAGCCTCCATCATGAAAGCACAACCAAAGCCCACATCTCTGCGTCACTGAGCAAAGTGTCACAACCAAGACATGATCTGATCAGGGCTCCACAGGCCTTCTACAGCTGCTTCTAAAACCAGATCAAGCAACTAAAGAGCCCTTTCTTCTCCAAGGATGGTGGAGATGACACTGCCCCCAGGGAACGGGGCTGAACTGGGGGTTTGGACCAGAAGCCCTCTGAGGTACCTCTCAGCCAAGCAAGGTTGGCACCTAAATGCCTTGGCTTTTAAAAGTGAGAAATACCAAACCAGACACTCTCAATTTCACACTGGCAGACAAATAGTTTGGTGGCTAAGTGGGTCAATCTTCAACAGGTTGCTTTGGTAGCACTGAAAGAAAGACAATAATAGGGGAGAGGAGGGAAGAAGAGAGGAGGGGAGGAGAGGTAAGGAAAGAGAGAGGGAGAGAAAGGTGGGGGGGAGAGAGAAGGTAAGAGGCAGGGATGGAGGAAGAAAACAGAAGCATACTTTTCCATCCTGAATATATTGATATATTTGCATGTATGTACCTGTATATACATGCATATGTGTATGTATGTATATACACATTTCATGCACACATATACACATCCTTTATATATTGTCCACACAGACATGTATGTGCGTGTGAAATCTATCATCTATACTTTAACTCACATTATATATTAGAACAGCCAAATGAGAGATGGGCCAAAGACTTTATGTTCCTTAAGGGAGCCTTCTTCCTCACTGGGTGAGAAAGGGAGAAATGAGCCTTATTTCTTTTTTTTTTCTTAAGAAAACAATCATTCCTCAGCAAAACAGTAGGACCACGTTCCTACTCAAGTCAGCAAGACGTGAAAGAAGCTGATGCTTGCAGAGGATGGACAAGGTTTGGATCCTGACATCCCTGGAAACTGCGTGGAAAAACTGTTGGCTCTAGAATGAGACTCAGTGGCTATAAAGCCACAAAGGCTCATGGAGGGAGACCTGCTGCCAAAACCAGAAATTGGATTTTATTTGCTCCGAGTCTGGAGACTTTGGCTACTCTAAGGAAAGAACGCAAAGCACATCATTACTAACAGAACCAACAATTCATCAGCAAGTTTTTATTCGCTGTTGGGGACAGCACAGGCCTGTCCACGCGGCTCGCCCAGACTAAATCAACTTCCATTTTGTTGAGTGGATGCTGATGTGCTTTGGAAGAATATAAATCCTCACTACATAGACCCAAACGTGGCTACCTGTTACATTACCACCGAGACATGTCTCAATTCGGCAAAAACTGCTTGCGTTTCACTCCATTGGACTTATGGGGGAAGGGGTTAGGAAGATATATAACACAACAGGAAATCCGTGTGCCCCAGACCAGAATTACAGTTTTTCAATGTCACACACCACAAAGACTCAAGGGGCCCTAAAACATCTTTTTTTAACCAAATAAAAGAAGAAAATAAGGCAAGAAATCATCCCATTCTGTGAGAAAATATTATTTAGTTTGGAAGTTACAATAAAATCTTTTAATAGAAAATTGGTCAAAAAGTAAAATGATGCCGAATGGGTCTGGGAAGAGAAATGCACTTGCTTCTAAGCTCCTTTAGAGTAGTGATAACAGGGCTAACCGTTCAACCCAGAACCCAGAGGTGGCTTCTGTTGAGTAAACGAGAAGAAAGCGCTGCTTCCTCAGTCTCATTGCGCCAATAGGAGATGCTGGGTAATGCATGGAATTGGAATGCCTGCAGTGGCACAGACATGGGGCAAGCCCACGAGCCACAAAGGGTTGTCTAAAAAGATAAGAAAGAAAAACCTGCCATGAACTTGTTTGGTCAAGAAAGGAAGAAAGTCAACCAAGCCTGGACAATGGATCAAAGATGTGTCTTGTTTTCCTGAAACTTTGTCACCATTTTCACCTCCTTTTCCTCCTCCTCCTTCTTCTCCTTCTCTTCTTCCTTTTTCATCTTCTCCTTCTACTTCTCCTCTTTCTCTTCCATCTTTATCCTCAGTAACAGCATTTCTATTGTGCTTTCAAGTCTGGGACCTCACCCCTCTTCTCTCCTCTGATCCTAGTTCCAAGGAAGCACTTTCCATTGAGCCTAGATGGGGGCAGAATAAATGCTTGATGCAGACATAAGGCCCTGGGCCAGGACACTCTCTGAGACCAAGCTTCAAGGATAGGCAAGTGACTGATCTGCTTCCCTCACCCTCACAAGCAGGCTTTAGATGGCTGCCGTGACTCAATCCTCACTCACTTGGCTCCTATCAGACAAGCCCACCCAGGGTGGTATACCCATAACAGAATAATGCAGGGCTAAGTTGCATATGCCAACTTGTGCATTTTCTTCTATCTACATTTTTAAATACATTTACCCTTTTCTAAGAAAAAATAGGAAAAGAATATTCCAAGCGGAGTCCGGAGAGAACATTTCCATTCGGCCACTCTTGGGACCCACAACATCATTTCCAAGTCCACCATCAAAGTGCCAAAAGGATGTCAGCTACAGAGCCTCCAGCTCCTGACCTTTAGCTATATCTGGCCATCATGGAGACAAACTCTGCGCATGTGTGTGTGCATGTGTGTATGTAAGTGCATGAATGTGTGAGTACATGAGTGTATGTGAATGTGAGTGTGAGTATCTGTGTATGTGCGCGTGCATGCATGTGCACGTATGGGCCCTTCTTGCGACCATCAGAGACAACAGCAAAATATTTACTTTTCCCACTAATTTCCCATAGACAGTTAAAGTCATTCTGGCATTGTAACAGAAAAAAGATTCCACTTAAACGCTGATTGTAAAGACTTCCTTCTTTTGTGAGTCTTTTGAAAAGAGCCATTAATAATGATAATGATGAAGCATTTGAGTCTCCTTCAGCCCAGACACTGTGCCGTGGTCATTACATCAAAATGACCCCGTGATGCCTGAACACTTTAAGCCTTTTAAGTGAGTCTTGACAAGCCTCTTCTCAAACAAAAGGATTTCCTACAATAAACATATGCTCTATACCAGAAACCACATTAATATGTTGGGAAAAATCTTCCTCTCAAAAACAGTTTGGAAAAGAAGAGGGTAAGTAAGAATCCAGAAAGAAGTTCTGGAATCCCCTCACCTAACAGCCAAGTGCCAGTGACAGGCAGCAGGCCAGGTGCTTAGGGACACGAATGTGAGGAACGAAACAATCACTCCTTCATTACTAGGTGCCAACCTTCTAAAAAGGAAGACAAGGACACTGAGAGATCAAAGATAATAAATACAAAGGAGCTGGACAGAGAGGGCCCTCGCCCTCGGAGGGGATGGGGATGAACAAGAACGTCTGGGGGACGTGGCCCTCAGCATGCTGCTGTTCAGGCATTTTTCAGTCATATCTGACTCCCCATGACCCCATTTGGGGTTTTCTTGGTAAAGATCCTGAAGTGGTTTTGCCGTCTCCTTCTCCAACTCATTTTATAAATGAAGAAACGGAGGCAAACAGGGTCGAACAACTTGCCCAGGGTCCCACAGTCAGGAAGTGTCTGAGGCCAGGCTTGAGCTCAGGAAGAAGAGCCCTCCTGACTCCAGGCCCAGGGATCCATTCACTGCCCCCCCCCCCCGCTGCCACCAGCACATGGGGAAGGCTGTGGTTAGGAAGTGAAGCCACCCAGACGGTAGAGGCATCTATGGGTCTAGATTCTACCACAATGGGGCTCTTCAAGCAAAGAGATGGTTGCCATTTGCTGTGCAGGTCAAAAGGGTATGCTATGTGTTGGACTGAATGACCCATGGAAGAATCTGCCCCCTTAAATTCTATTAAATTTGCATGGTTTACCCTGGAGAAGAGACAAGTTGGGGAGGGGGGACATGGTAGTTGGTTTTAGATATTTAAAAGGCAGTAATATGAAAAAGGAATTCAAGTTTATAGCAGGAGCAAAGAACTGGAAACTAAGGGTGTGTCCATCAACTGGGGAAGTGGCTGAACCCATTATAGTACGTGAACGTAATGGAATCCCATTATGCCATAAGAAGTGACGAAGGAGAGGATTTCAGACAAACCGAGGAAAACTTGCATAAACTAATACAGAAAGAACAGAGCCAGGAAAACAATTTTTCCAACAACACCATTGTAAAAACAAACAGTAAGAACTCTGACCAAGGCGCTGAGCATCCATGACATGCGAGGACACTGCCCGCCTCCTGACAGGGACCTTGGGACTCAAGGAGCAGAGGGAGAGATATATTGTCTGGATACAGTCAATGTGGGGATTTGTTTGGCTTGACTATTCATACTGGAGAGAGAGAGAAGAGAGAGAAAGGAGAGAGAGAGAGAGAGAGAGAGAGAGAGAGAGAGAGAGAAGAGAGAAGAGAGAGAAAGAGAGAGGGGGGGCAGGGAGGAGAGAAAGATAAAGAGAAAGAGAGTATTAATTAAGTGCCTATGATGCCCAGGCGGAATGATGGGTGCTAGGAACATAAATAAATACAAGCAAAAAGGGAAAGTCCCTACCCCCAAGACCTTACGCTTTAAGGGGGAAAGACCATGCCTCTAGAGTCTAGAGGGTCAGGAGCTAGGGAGGGCCTGGGCACTTTCTCAAATGGGAGTTGTGGGCAGGGATGTACCGGCAGGAAGAGGAGCCACCAAGGTAGGGGCATGATGGTAAGTTTTGACAACTGACTCTCCAGAACAGTGATGACAATAATGACAATAATTATAATTATTCACATGTTCAGATGTGACACAGTCTCAAGTCTCATCTCCATCCTCACCGTCTTCTCCATCGCTTTTATACGTCGAAATGACTAACCAAACAACCACGTGAGCCCTGGTACTCGGGCGGTGTGAATGCTCCCACTGCAAAGGGAGCTGTGTGTCAGGTTCCCATGACTCCAGCCCACCCCTGGTACAAGGCACCTTAGGGCCATCTGACAAGGGTTTTATTTTTATTTCTCTTTCCAAAGGTGGTAGGGGGAAGCGGGGAGGGATAGAGAATCTGTCTCTGGTCATTAACATTTTTTACATTTTAAAAGAAAAAGAACTAGATAGGTCTTCCTTGGTCCCAAAGGGCAGATCTAGGAGTCCTGGGTAGACGTTGAGAACTGGCAGATTTAGGCTCAATTCCTCCCAGTTAAAGCTGTCTATGAGATGGATTAAGTTTGTCACTAGGTGTCTTTACATGAAGGGTGGATGACCATTTATATGGATGTTGCAGACAGAACAGTTTGGATAAGATGACCTCTGAGATTCTCCTATTCTCAGCTGTCCTTGAAAGAAGACTCTTGGATTAAGAAAGTGCCTCTAAAATGCCAGGTATGAGCTTGCTTGCAATACATAACAAAGTGCCTATGGACAAAGATCACAAGCTTTACAAGCAAACTTGCTCTCTTAATATGTGCGGGGGTAGGGATGGAGAGGCCCTGCTCTCTAGCTGGGCACAACAAGGCACAGGCTCGTGGGGATGCCTCAGTGAACAGGTGATTACAGTGTGAATACAGATTGCTCGACTTGCAGGATGATGCTGCTGAAGGATGTACAACCCCACACACAAGGTTTTGAAGACGGAAGAAGGAGCTTAGAAAAGATCCCCTGGCAGATGAGGTCATGCCTGCTTTCCTGCCATTCTGTTTGGTGGGCCCTCCACACAAATAGGTTCAAGAATAGAAAGTGTGCCCAGGGGAAGTATGTGGTGCACCTCCAGAAAGCAACCATGTCAGAACCTCCTGAGACATTAACAAGTATAGTCTTTTGCACATGAAAAAAGGCATCTTCAAAGGGTTACCAACAAGTCAAGCATATTGGTTTTTCAAACTAGACTCCAATAAGCAAAGGCAATCAGAAAATTCATCATGCTCCATAAGACTGTCAGAGATGACACTCTTCAGAAAAATATGCCCTTCGTGGAAGCAGGAAGGGCAAGGCATATTCTCCTTCCACTGATGGACTCACTATTTGGAGTCCTTCTAGAAGGGTTGATTGGAATCCCAGTTCACATTTTCCTCAAGACAAAATAAGAAGGGACATTTGGCATGGATGCTCCAAGCACAAAGGAGGGATAACACCCAGGAGTCTGCAACAGCAAGATTTAATTGTTTCACGATGATCCTGGGAAACTGTCAGAACTGGGTAGTGTTTCCGGAGAGACAGCTGGCCCTGAGACACGAGGAAGAATTTTGTCCCAAAGGCAGTGACATAAAAATAAAAAAAAACATCAGTGTCATGTTGCAATGAACGTTATTTTTCTAAATGATGAATTATAAATTTAATTCAAAATATCAACAGCGCTGGCTAAACACGTTGTGCCACTATTTACATGTAAGCACGTTAATTTTGGCGCATACAACGACTTGGGTTTCCATCACCTCAAGTCTCCATTACTCTGAGCTGATAACAACAGCTTCTCAACATTTTGCTTTGGTGAGCACAAGGGAGCACAAGACTCCTGTGCAGGGACCTCCTGGGCCTGGCCCGCCTCCCGACACGTTCCGTCTAAACAAAAATACAACAACCCACTGCGTGAAGCTGTTCGAAAAGGAAGCGAACTTTCTTCCAAGCACTTTCTTTCACCACTGTTCTTCTCAAATGCTTGTGGGGAAATCTGCACACTAGCCGAGAGCTTCTGTCTGTAAATACCAGCCACATGTCTATGGCGTCCCCGCCCCACCTACACCCCGCTGGCTCCCCCACCCCCTCGCAACTAAACTTATGTCTAAATTACTTTCAGATTTCTGCGGTATCTTAATCACTTCAATATGGGATGTATTTTCAACATTTGGGTAAGTGGTTTCTCTCCGCCCACATGCTACCCTTCCTTCCAAGCAATTTTAGCTTTCCACCCTTCATGTTAGCTTCTCGGTAGGGTGCCCATCCAATAACACTGATTTGTGAGGTCTTGAGACATAATGTGAGGGCTTATGAATAGCCCTATCTAAACCACATACAGAATGACTCTGTCTTCCAGAATGAAAGAGGATTCCTAGTTTTCAGGATGTGCACGAGCTTTCCTTTTGTTCTTCCAAAAGCTATTTCAACGGCCCGAGACCCAGACTGAGCCTCAAAAATCAGCTGAACATGAAGAGCATGACAAGTGGCATGAAAATGTCTTCAGACACGATTCTGCCGTACATGGCATTTTCAGCACATCTTACCTCATTCATAACTCCAACAAACCTAGAGGGAGCATACCCTCCCCTGCCACCATCAAAGGCAGAAGAAGCCTTCCCAGAGGAACAAGAGAGTCCCAGGCCATTGGCTGCAAGGGCCTTTGGGGTGACCCATCCATAGCTGCATCTAAGTGATTTTCAGTGTGAGAACCAAAAGGAGGAAAGCCCTCAATTACTGGGGAAACTAAAGGCCCTCCCTCTCAGGAAATTCTACTTCATGCCATAACCAAAGTCCATTTTGGCTTGTTCTGTTCTATACTTCTTACTAAGTCGTGACTCAATCAACATCATTGCACCTGCCACCTATGTGTTCCCATGACCCTGTCCTGTGCCTTAATGGACAACAGTCATCACCTGGCCATCAAGAGTTGAGGGCTGAGCCTCTTCTGATCTGGCCATTTGAGGATATGGCCATGCAGGCTGGCATGGGGCTTCCAGCTTGGCAGGCTCTGTCAGAGTCTTTATTGTGCTCACGGAGCCTGTAAGAACTCGGCACCACAGACTCAGAGACATCTTAAGCTAAACCCCATCCAGTCCCGCCCCTGTATTCTTTACATGTACCTCCAGACTTCAGTGGGGCGAGCAGATAAGACTTTGTAGAGGTATGCCCTAGCAAGGGAGCTAATCGGTTACTGTCTCCCACCCAAACAGCCCCAAACCAAAGAACCAAGCCTCATCATCCATTCCCGCATGTTGCTCTCCTCTCCCATCGGCTTCAACACCTTCTCATACTTCCCATGCTTCTCTCTGAAGAGCCCCAAAGCAAACAATTTTCTTCCAATAATGCGTCTGCTGCTAGGCCATGAGGGAATGGCCCATTAGGGCTCCCAAAGGCTAAACATCTATTTGGGCCATCTTAGTCCGTGGTGTCCTGGTTTCCAGAATGTGACACCCAGTGATTCCTTCATACTCATTCTGCTATCAGCTGAGACCCCTTAAAAGCCAGCCAGGACCACGTTACCTTGTGCTAGGACAGATGGCTTCAAATCTCTCTAGTGTGTGCTTGATTTCATCCTTTCTGCTCCCG
Source organism: Pseudocheirus occidentalis (assembly GCA_028646575.1). NCBI lineage: Eukaryota > Metazoa > Chordata > Mammalia > Diprotodontia > Pseudocheiridae > Pseudocheirus > Pseudocheirus occidentalis. The sequence goes on along the minus strand of CM053599.1, from coordinate 14,875,922 downwards.
AATACTTCCCTAGGAAGATTTTTGGCTACCACTAATTCTGCCCCTGGCTGGCTGTATTCATTGAGAGAGCTAATAAAAAAATGAGCGTCTTAGATGCATGTTTTCAACTGACTGATGCCTGGGACATCCAGGGCAGAATGAGAACCCAAACAAGACATCCACCTGTTGTATTAGCCCAAAGAGTAACAACATATGGCCAGCTTGACCAGCGCTGCTCTTTCAACAGGCATGCTCCTGGCTCCCTACCTCACCTTCCTTTTTTAATTTTCCTACTAACTTTGTGTTCATTTTCCTAGCACCTTTCCAGTATTGCACTGAGCTCAATTAAGTTTCCAGACCTAGAATATGCAGGGTCATCTTTTTTTTTTTCTTTTTTGGAGGGAGGAGGCAGGGTAATTAGGGTTAAGTGACTTGTCCAAGGTCACATGGCTAGTAAGTGTTAAGTGTCTGAGGTCGCATTTGAACTCAGGTCCTCCTCACTCCAGGGCCGGTTCTCTATTCACTGTGCCACCTACATGCCCTCCAGAGTCATCTTTTTAAACACAGGCACTGGAAAAAAATTGATCAAAAGATCATTTCTGGCGGGTTAATAACCATTTCATCCATTTTCTTAGGAACTCAAGGATACGAGATAGCAAAACCTCTCATTTAAACAGTCCTTTACTAGACCCCCCAAACTCTAGTGTAGTTACTGATTTCCCATTCTCCTGGGGAAGCTGCTGTGATTTCCAGCTCAGGGCTCGTTCTAACGAAGTGCTCTGAGCCCTGTCTTACCCATACTATCGGTGTTTAAACTGAAGAAGGACAAACGAGAATCATGCCAGTGTTTTCACTGGTCAGAGGAGTGAGGATCAGCCAACCGGGTGGCTTAAGGGCAGCCCTCAGCCCCTCAAACGACCATTTCCCAGGATTCTAGGTGACAGAAGAGCATAAGAAAACATGTACTAAAAAGTGGCTACAAAAAAGTCTACCTAAATTCCCAACTTTTATCACGGTTTCAGAAAAGTGGGAAAGGTGTGCCTCAGAAAGAAACCAAGAATTATGCACCACTTCAAAAATGCACTGTCCCTTGTATTAACATGCCAATCCCCGTGCCAAGCGGACTGGCTCTTACCAACTCTTGAGAGTCCTGCTGCAGCGGCAAAAATGCGGCCTCCAAAATGGCGGTCTGGTCAGCACTAAGCTTCTGCCACAGACCGATCAGCATGATCACCAGGTGGGTGGCACTCTTCAGCCGGGTGAAGGACTGCAACAGGTTACCATGGTTTTCCTCCGCAGCATCCGCCAGGGCGATTACCTGCAGAAACAGCAACAGCAGAACATCGCCGTCATCGCTGAGCCCCCAAAACCAAGGCAATTCTGGGCACACACCTGCTTTTATTTGGGACAAGCTGATAAACTTAATCTTCCATAAAGATGAACCAGAGAGTAATAAATGAGACTTTCCACTCACTCTGTTCATGCTACAGCAAATGTGTTAAAAATAATCCTCAACCTATGTGGCAGTGGGGCAGAAGTAACACATCTATGTTCACATGGTTACTGCCATTTATTCATTCGGGGAATCAGGGAGTCAGTCAACAGGCACTGGTTAAGCACCACGCATTCAAGCCAAGGCATCACCTTCCTGATGTCATTGGTCCTCTGAGAGGGAAGGATAAACAACAATGTAGGCACCAGGAAGACGGGTGAGAACAACACAATCCCTGCTTTAGAGAGCTCACGTGTGATCTGGGAAGACAACGTGTATAAAGATAAATACACACAAAGGTAATCTCAAGGACTGAGGGCCGTCCTGACTGAGGACAAGGCCTCACCTGAACTGAGCCAGCGCTGGGAGAAGAGAAGCTGGGGGGGAAGCACATTCCAAGGATGCAGAACACGCAACCAGGGCCAAGGCAGAAAGGCCATGGACAGAACACGGCGTGGCCGATGCAGTGGCTGGGCTGCAGAATGAAAGGGAGCCACGAAAGAGGCAATCGGCCTGGAAAGTGAGGCTGGGGCAGATGGTGAGGGGCTTTAAACGCTAAAGAAAGGTGTGTGTGTGTGTTTTATCCAGGAGGCAAGAGAGAACCACTGGGGCTTCATGAAGAGGTGAATGACGCGGCAAGGCCAGAGCTTCTGGAACATTAACATGGCAGCCAGAAGAAGGATGGACTGAAGACTGGAGAGACCAGAGGCCTGGACACCAGCAGCTGCCACTGTAATATTCTAGATGAGAACTGTTGAGGGGCTGAGCTAGGGTGGTGGCTCTGTGAGTGGAGAAAACAGGACGGACAAAAGAGAGGCCGTGGACACAGAATTAAGCCTTGGCAACGGATTACCGATGGTGGAGTGAAGCATCATGAAAGTGGCTGAGTTTGAAAACGTGGATGACTGGAAGGGCTGCTGTGCCCTCGACAGAAAGGAGGGCATCAGTGACTTTCCAGACTATCAGATTATCTACAGCAATACAACTATGCCTAAGAAATAACATCATCCTGGTCTCCATTGAGTCTCCATCTCCTCCACAAATAAACTTTCTTTGTTTTAACTTCATGTTAGTGAGAAAAGAGAAAAAATCAGTAAACAGAAAAGATGAGCAAACAAAAGCACCCCCAAAGGTACTTAATGTCAAGGGCTGAAGGCCATCCTGACTGAGGAAGAGGGAATCTGGGCAGGTCTCACACAGGAGGTGGCACCTGAATTCAGCCAAGGCCGAAAGAGAGGAAGCAGGGAGTGTGCGTGATGAGAAGAACTGTCCCCCGATACCCTCCGCTGGCACCATTGGCAACACCACATTGCTGGACTCTGCCTGAAAGGTGGATGGAGATTCTAACAAAAAGCTGGCTGAGTGAAGCCATTTTTAACCCAAATGTCAGGCACTGGCCCACAGTGACCTGTGAGGGAGAAGACTTGGTTGGGTGTGTTAGCTTTTTGACGCCAAATCTCCTCAGGACAAAACTGGCAGGGCTGACTTGGATTGTGGGTTTTTTTGAATGCTCGTGTGGAAAAAAAGAACTCAAAGCAACAATTAGATGGAGCATCCCAGGCTGCCCTGGGTGTTTTATTTTAACGCCTCGGTGAATCCTGTGCTCATTAAAAGGAATACACTTACTCCTCCAAGAAGCATTGCCCATTGCTCATGGTGCGCGTCCTGCCAGAGCATGGGACGGCTCTGAGGCCGGTGGGTGATGGAACAAGGAGCATGTTGAAAAGTCATCAGGCAGGTCCCTGGCTGGGTGGGCCCAACTTCCTTGGGGAGGGGGAGACACAGGGCGGGGGTCTCTGCTCCAGAAACCACATGGAGGATGAGAATGAGGTAGCCCTTCTCAGTCACTCTAAAGACATTATTTCCTTGAAACCTTGCCACAGCCCTGGGAGGAAGATGCTCCAGGTCCTATAATACCCCCATGTCGGCACCACACACTCTAAAGTTTAACTTACGCTATTAACATTTTCCCCATCACTTTCTTAAATCTAGAAAATCAACAAAACAAAAATCAAGCCCTGCTTTCTAGCATTTGCCAAGTTCTGAGGCATGAATGTTAACGTTTTAACAATCAGCTCTTATGAGTCGGCTTCAGCACACCCTGCTGGTGTAGACATGTCAGGTGTATGTGTAAGGAAAAGCCTATCCTTCCAAATGGACTTGGGGGACTGAGTGTGTGGCTGGGAAGCTACTGCCCTAAGATGTCCCTGTGCCAAAAGGGACCAGAGCAGTGGTTCTCAACCTTCCGAATGCCGTGACCCTTTAATGTTCATATGTGGGCATATCTGCATGTGGGTGGACCCACCTGGAGATTGATAGAGGAGCCGTGTCTCAGTTCCTAAGACCATTGGAAATATATGTTTTCTGATGGTCTTAGGGAACCCCTGCAATCCCTGTGAAAGGGTCGTTCGACTCCCCAAAGAGGTTGCGACCCACAGGTTGAGAACTGCTGGACTAGAGGATGAATCTTCCTCCATCTACAAGGGGACATCAGATCAACAGACAATGATGTTACGAAGAAGCCCCTGCTGATCTGTCACTTTGTGATGGCTGCTTCTCACTGAGAGGACCAGGCAAAGAACCTGGAAGCGTAAAGGGGCAGTAACGTTTTGGGTTCCATCTTATCTGAAAGGATGTGAAATGCAGGATTGTAAATATTGATCTGGAAGAGACTTTTAGTGCCTCCACTCACTCTTCCTTTCATGGCCAAGGCAATGAGAAGTAAAACAATTTCCCTGAAGTCCCTCAGATAATAAGGGTCAAGCCTGGATCAAACCGAGGTTCTCTGATCCTTCTTGCCACCCACCACGATCTCTGGGCAAATGACAGCTAAAAGAGTGGGATGTCTCTGCATGAAGACCCAGACATCTCCATCCAATGTTCCTGTGTCGAGGTGGCTATTTGGGGAAGCAATATCCCAGGACACAGCTTTAGTCCTAAGCAGGTCGGCCAAAAAGTAATGATCTAGGAGGGTCTTGAGATGCCTCGCACCATCTAAAACTAAGTGGAAGCGGTTCAGGGTCAACCACAAAAAGGCTTTTTGTCACCCCAAAGTCCCAGAAAGAACCAAAGAACTCTGTGCGGGTATCACCCTGCATAAAATCGAGTTGGCCTACACAAATTCACCAGCTGGCAGCCACACTCTCCATTGATAACATCTACACTGACTTCATTGACTTGCTTATCCATGAGAGCCAAGTGAACTAGAAGAGAATGGGTGTGTTCTAAAGGATGGGATCACGGGACTCATTGCCTCGGCTCCTTCTGACAAAGCACTGGAACATCACACAGTTCATCTTGAACCTGGACATGAAGCTGGCCAGCTGCTTGGCTGTGGTGTGTGCATGTGCATATCAGTGTATTGTGTGAGTGCATGTGTGCATGTGCATGTGTGTGTGTGTGTGTGCACATGCGTACATTCCCTAGGTACCAAAGGACTCCAGCTATCAAGGACTTCAGGAAACAATAAATGGTAATGATTTCAAACACAATGCAGAGAGCCATCTTTGGTTCCTGCTTCCAAATAGAATGGAAAGCCCAGAGGACATGTCCACGTCCAAGTGCCATATTGATGGACGCCAAAGGATGAAGCGGCGCCCGCCCCCACCCAGGGAGCTGCTCGGGGGGAAAAAGCTGGACTGACTCATAAAAATTGGTGTGAAATTAATCCCAAATACTTCCAGCTGCCAAGACAGGCTCTAAAATTGGTTACAGAGAAGCAGCGGCAGAACAGACATGAGTCACACAATTGAACCTGGCCAGGGCCAGCATCTTCACCCAAACTTCACTGCCCATTCTGTCACCAAGGTCTGGAGCTGAGAGAGACATCAGGGTCTGTGGGGCCTAACCCTCTTACTTTACAAGAAAGGAAACTGAGGACCATAAAGGCTGAGTGACTTGCCCAAGGTGGCAGAGCTGGGATCTGACCCCCCAGGCCTCCCAGAACTGGGACTTAACCAAGCCCGTACCCAGAAAGCACCCTGCCTGTCGGTGTCAGTCACTTAAAACTGTGAAGTGAGAATCTCTAGGGTTTCGGCTTGGTTTGCTTATTTGCCCCAAAGGCCCTCATCCTCTCTCCCCTAAACTACAGTCTCCTAACTGACCTCCCAGAATCCAGGCTCCTCCTTCTCCAATTCATCCTCCACACACAAAGCACATCCTCCACACACACACACACACACACACACACACACACACACACACACACACACACACCCCTACCTAAATCCTTAGCCATGCTCTTCTCCTGCTCCCACAAGTTTCCATGACCCCCGATCATCTCCAGGGCAAAATGCAAACATCTTTGTCAGGACTCAAAGTCATTCGGCAGCTCCACTGGACCTCTCTGGTTTCCCATCCTCCCTAGCGACTCTTGCCCTCACACACTGTATGTTTCACCAAAGTCATGCTATTTTCTGTTCCTTGTACCTGACATTCCATTTACCACCCCTTTGCCTTTGTCCAAGCTGCCTACCATGCCGGAAATGTTCTTTCTTCTTACCGTGCTGCCTCCCGAATCCCTATCTCTCTTTAAGACTCACCTGGAATAATTCCTACTTTAGGCTCTTCCTGGTCCCCTAAGTGGTGAGTGGAGCCCACAAGTGAGTCACTTTGCATCCACATTTTATATTTCTTAATTTACTTATCAGTATATGTGCTGTATTAACCAAGAGAGTATAATCTCCTTAGAAGCAAAGTACTTAAACCAGGGCCTGTTCAATTGATTTCTTGGAGTCTAAGAGAAATTAAAGCATTTTAAAAGGATGGAAATTTTAAAGAATTTCCCTTTCATAAAAACAATAGGGTGTTGTGGTGGTGGTGGTGGGTTTTTGCTGTTGTTGTCATTCTTAACAACCCCAAATTGACAGAACTGCTATCAACATCACAGATTTCCTCTTCAGAACCAAGGCACTATTAAGATGGGCTTTCTCTCTCTTTTTGGAGATGCACTAAAAAGGGAATATTTGGAAATTTTCTCTTAAGCTCAAGTTAGAGTCTCTTTAGGAGTCTAGAAGAGAACATCTCTCTTCCAATTTCTCTGCACCCTGTTATCAGGAGAAGTGCAGTTAAGCTGGGCTCTGAAGCCAATTTTGTTACCAATAAAATTTTTTTTTAAATTTTTTTCTTTTTGCTTTTTGGAGGGCAGTTGGGGTTAAGTGACTTGCCCAAGGTCCCACAAGTAGTTTTTGTGTTAAGAGTCTGAGGCCGCAGTTGAACTCAGGTCCTCATGACTCCAGGGCCAGTGCTCTATTTACTGAGCCACCTAGCTGCCCCTACCAATAAAAATTAAACCTCATAATGAGAAGTCAGAGCTTTCCTAGGATTCAAACCTCTACAAAGCTGAGCTAAAGTCACTTTAATGCAAATCCTTCCTGAGTACCCATAGAATCCTTTCACATGGAAAAGTTAAAGAGAATTCCAGAAACACAAACCATGGTGTGGTAGAGAAGGAGACCTGAGGCAGGGAAGCAGTGGCCCTGGGCTCCAGGCTCCAGGCTCCACTAACTCCATATCTTTTGACCACACCAGATTTTCCCCCATGGCCTGAGGACAGAGGTTCCTTCACCTATAAGACAGGAGAACTGAACTACATGTCTAAGATTCCTTTGGCTCTAGCATTCAAAGGTTTTGGATTCTTACAGACTTGACTCTGGATCTTGCTACCCCTTTGCACTCTCCAGGTCTTAGACTCTTCTAATCTTGGACACTGGGAGATATGGGAGGTACAGCCTGCAAGCAATTCACCTGGGGAGGATCTGGGGCCTCTGGGAACTGAAAGCTCAGTGAGAGTCAACAATGGTCAGCTGAGAAAGTTAATGCAACCTCAGGCTACATTAAGAGAAGCTCAGTGTCCTAGACTAGGGAAATGTTCTCTGTTCCCACTATATTCTGCCTGCATCCATCCACCCCTCCCACCTTCCTTATTACTGTAGAAGGCATCACCATCCTCCTGGTCCCTCAGGCTCACAACCTAAAATTCATCCTGGTCTCCTCCTTTTCTCCCCCTCCCTACATCCAATATGGTTCCACGGCTTGTTAATTTTACCCCTGCGACATCTCTTAAATATGCACCCCAGTTCAGGCCTTCATCACCTCACCCTGGTGGGGAGGAGGTATCTGAATGACTCAAGGTTCTCCCCATTCTGATTATTCAGTCGTTAAAGCGATTATCCTAAAGCCGGGGTCTGATCATTTCACCCCATACTCAATAAACTCCAGTGGCTCTCCATCTATAGTCTCTACACTCAAATACAACATGCTCTGTTTGGCATTCAGAGCCCTTCATAAGCTAACTCCCTCCTCCCTCGGCAGTCTTCTCACGCCTTCCTGCCCACACAGACGCTTCAGTCCAATGACATTGGCCTCCTGGTTGTTCCATCACCCATTCCTGGGCACTTTGACTGGATGCGTCCCATGCCTGGAACCCTCTCTCTCCTCCACTCTGATTAATGACCTCTCTAGCTTCTTAGAAGTCTCAACTAAAGTCTCATCTTCTATAGGAAGCCTTGCCCGACCCCTCTTATTTCTACTGCTTCCCCTCTGCTAATTATCTCCTATCTATAGTTTACTTTGTATATATTTGCCTCCGTCCCACTGTAAGCTCCTCGAGGGCAGGAACTGTCTTTTGTCTCTCTTTTTTTTTTTTTTTTGGTATCCCCAGATCTTAGCAAAGGGCTTACCTAGCACAGAGAAGGTATTTAATAAATATTTACTGATTGGCTGACTGTCGATCTACCGCATCTGAAGCACTATGCTGAGTTCTGGGCAGGGTTTGCCAGAGAGCATACAGAAAAACAAAGGATATGGAGCTGAAGACTATAAGGATTAGCCAAAGGAACTCAGGATGCTCAGCCCAGAGAAGAGAAGAGCCAGGGGAGACATGACAGCTGTCTTTGTGTAACTCAAGGGATGACACCCAAAGAGGAGTCCGCATTGTCCCGCTTGCTCCTACTCGCTAGCCTGGAAGCAATGGCTGGAAATGGCAGCTTAAGGCCTGAAATACAGAAAAAATTCCCCAAGTGGAATAGGTTCTCTAGTGAAGAACTGGCTCCCCTTACCAGGTTAGGCAACCATGTGGGTACGCTGAGCATGCCATCGGCAGGATTCTTAGTCAGGAACATGTGGGACAAAGGGGTTTCAAGAGCCTCACCCAACACTGTGTTTCTGGGCTCCTGAAATGCCCCCTGGGAGCTTTCATCTCAAAAATCAGACAAGAATCACTGACCCGCTAAGATTGTTGAGGGGGAACAAAGAGAAGGAGGGCATCTGGAAGGCACAAAACACCAAAGGAATGCAAGGGATGATGACTGTAACCCAGAGCTGGTGCTTTTGGAATTCATGTATGTCCTTATGTTATGTTACGATGCTATACTATACTAACCTTATATGCCGTGTTTAAGCACACACAGTGAATTAGCGTCAATGAAAAAGTCTGTTAATTCGGGAAACTGTCCACTGTTAGGCACTTATGACTAACAACAGGTCCCAGCCCAAGCCCCCTTGGTCACTGTGTGATCTCTGACTGGTTCAGAATGAATGTAAATAGAAATTGTTTCTGTTTTGGCCAGAAACCCTGAGGATCTTCCCGCCCAGACTGATGAGACGGATAGACAGACAGACAGATATAGAGATGTATATATATGTATGTATGTATGTATGTATGTATATATAAATATATATATATGTATATATGTATGTATGTATGTATGTATGTATTTTTTTACTAGGTAAAAGAGGCCATCTTCTGCCTCATTTCTTACCTAGCCTTAATTACTAAATGGTGTTGCCTCATTCAAAATGAGACCTGTTAAAGACCTTAGCTGAAAAAGGTCAAGGTCTCCCACTGCAACCTGGGCCACCTCCAGTCATCCTGATCTACTGCCACTGGACCCAGATGGCTCTGGAAGAGAGAGCGAGGCTGGTACTTTGCACACCTCCTTCACTTAAATCCAATTCACTTGCATGTCATAGAATCACCTCCCTGATGTACTGGTCCTCTCCAAGGAGGAAGGACAAACAACAATTTATGAACAGGTATGTTATACGGTAGATTATCTTCAAGCTGTGTACTTTTAGATTTTTCTACACATCACTTCTTATCCTCCTTGTGTGCAAAAGTAACACTTGGACATTTCTATTCTGCTTTTTTGAATACATTCATAACGACTGAATGAATGCACCACCATATGGGGGAAGCTGAGTCAGGAGGAGGCTTAGTGAACTCCACCCGTGACCAACCCACCGCATGGTCAACAGGCAGGGGCAGGGAACCCAAGGAGCCAACATAAAAAAGACCAAAGCTTTAGGGAATCAGCTCAAACTCCCTGACCCTTTGTGCACCTTGGCTTCTCTCTACTTGAAAAATCATCCACTGAGTCTCCTGTCCTCCGGCTTTTGTTACTCAGCAGATATCCTGGTGTCAGGCTGGCCTGGCTTTTCAGTTTATGTTTGCGTTCTTACCCCTTCTTCCCTCACCTCCTCTTCCTCAATCTCCTCGCCTGAGGGCTTGCCTTTTCCTTTTTTTAAATCACCGGCATACTGCCGAGTCTTATCTTGAACAGGACTAGACAATAACATGGAAGCAGAATGGTTCTTCTGCCCAGTCCTCGTAGCAGGGTACCATTTCTTGCCCCTCTTTGTTCACTGGGCCAGGGTCAGCAGTCATTCAACATGACAAGGCTTGTTTTCTAGCCAAGCTTAATTAATTTTGTGAGGGGGATTTCAAGAGACACTGTATCAAATGTATAAAAAAAAATAAAAGCTATATAAACTGTATTTATGGGATTCTCCTTATCCATTAATTTAGTCATTTTATTTTCTCTTTTAAAAAAAATAACTTTGGGATAAATGGTTCTCTAGAAACCTCCTGTGATCTATTACTCCATGAGACAGACATTGCTGGGTTTTCTATTTACATTATTTAAAAAGCAAGAAAACAAGTTCACTTTCAAAATAGGAGGAAGCATGTTAGAGATCACAAATTCAGGACCAAAAAGCTCAGAACTTAGAACTTGCACCCAGTGAGTGATCAATTGAGGGTCTACCCTTCAAAAAGGCCTAAGAGCCAGCACAAGGAAAAGCCACACTTGGACTCTGCCTTACAGTTAAGTAAAGCACTGACAAAGGGCTCACATGAGGGCCCACAGAAACCACACAACTGTCTCCTGGTGGGTGGGTGTGGGTGTGTGGGTGTGCGCACACGCATGTGCATGTGTGCACCATCTACCCCTTTCTAGATGCCTCTCCCCTTTGGGTACAGTGATCCTGAGCACACCACAACTGTCCCAGTTGTGACCAGCAAGCCCCAGCTGGAGAACCTACATTGGATGAGTGACTACCAGCACCATTTTGTGCTTTTTTTCCCAACTGCCACCTTTATTCTTCCTGGTTAAAATTGGGGAAAGGGGAAATGAGGCACCTCAGGACACCCTCCTCCAAACATATCAGGCTGAACCCAAGCGCTGTTGGCATAGCAGCTACTGGATGGGTAGTTAAAAAAAGTGGGTGGCAACAAGGCAATCCTCAACGATGCCCCTGGCCCACAGCAGTCTGCTGTGTCAACCCCCACTGTCAATGAAAGTTCATGTGTCAGAGAGACCCAAGGTAGCCACCCAACATAGCCCACAGGGCAAGTGCCAGCACTTCGCCAGGAGAAGATTTATCTCCACCAGGGCGAAGAGGGCAGCCAACAATTGCAGCCTAGGCTCCTAGAAGGGGGAAAAGAAAGGAGGCACTCTGTCTACAGGGAGGGAGCAGTCCAATGCAGAGATCTCCTCTTTATCCACTTCATTCCACCAGGAGACTAGACTTCTGAGCAGCCTCAAACTGGGTATTCATCCAGCTCTGTTCATCCCACTCATCCAGCTCTGACTTCAGGATCTTGGGCACCTTCCTCTTCCAGTGTTTCTTCTTGGTCGTGGTGAAGTCTGGCCCCCAGGGCTCAGAAGCAGAAGCAACTCCTTGGATTTTTAACTACTTCTCCAGTTCCTCTCCTGAGATCAAAGTCAAAGAAGGAGGACCAGTGGCAGTAGTTAGGCATTGAGGCAGATGGAGCTGGAGCCCAAGCCTAGATGACCAACACGGCTGTAAGAACACCAAACTTTCCTGAATATCTCCAGATCTCTGGCATCCATAAGATCTGGCCTGGTGATGGCCTCAGAGATCAGAGGGACTAGCACTGGTGGTTACTTCCAGAGCTTGGCCTGCAGTAGGAGGAGAGCTGCTTTTATCAAGGAGGCACCTCTACCATGAAGAGGACGTGTGGCTCATCTTCTATTTCTCAGAACCTATACTGGTCACCGACCTCTTCTTATGAACTTTGCCACTTTTTACTGTTACTCCATGATGAGATTTGGATGCCTGTAGCTACTCAAGCATTTGCTGACCCCGTAAAGCAGAACTAGTAGCCATAGGTAACGGTTGCAAAAAAGACAATTTCAGGCTTTGGTTGGTATTCCTAAATTCATACTGTTATAATACGGCCACATGAAATGAGGAACACATAGGTATGCATGGCTAAGCTGACATGGGGCAAATTTTACCCTTTTCGTAAAATTTATTCGCCAAATGGACAAGTACCTCAATCAGCCGAAGGGAAACTAACACCATTTTTTGGGTTAGCTTTGTGCTAAAAATAAACTTGTTCTCCAAACTGACTTCTATTTTTACCTCCCCCCTGTTTTTTTCTGGCTGACCAAATTTTTACCCCTTTCCATAAAGCTACCTATAGTAAAATGAAATCCTAGTCTTAAAATAATAATTAATGGAATCAAATTGTAAAAAGAAGAATGAATATTCTCTGGAATAAGGTTACTTATTCAACAGATCGCTCTTAAATTTCAACTGCATGGTTGGCAATGTCATAGCTCATTTTACAAGCCATAGAGAATTCTGGGGACTTCCCTTTCCAAAATCAACATCAATGAGATCTGAACTGAATGGTTTCTAAGTTTAGAAACCCTGTTATTAATGTCGCATATGGCATTCCTACATGAAGATATTTTAATAATTACAGAGCTGACCACATGGCTCTGAATGCCATCTCCCCTGTTCAAAAATGATAGATGGATGGGTGGGTATCCACCAAAGCATTTAATTAGCTTAGTGGGTGGCTTGTAAGGCACACAATTACATATCTACATAAATTCAACTACTTAGCCATGTGGGCTAGCTTTCTTTCTATTTTGGATACAGTAGCTGATAAATTCTTGACTTGTCTTAAAGATCATTATATTCTCTAAATAGAAGAAAAGTTGAGGAGAACGGTTATCCTGGACTTACTAAAGAGCAAGGACCTGGAGCATGGGGAGAAATGATAGAAACCTTGGGAGAAAGTGACCACTTCATCCAGAAGGTCATAAAAGATAAGACAGGGCAGCCAGGTGGCACAGTGGGTAAGGTGCCAGGCCTGAAGTCAGGAAGACTCATCTTCCTGAGTTTAAATTTGGCCTCAGACATTTATAAGCTGTATGACCCTGGGCAAGTCACTTAACCCTGTTTGCCTCAGTTTCTTTGTCTGTAAAATGAGCTGGAGAAGGAAATAGCAAACCAGTCTAATATTAATCTTTGCCAAGAAAACCCCAAATGGAGTCATGAAGAAGCAGACATTCCTGAAAAATGACTCAACAACAAAAAGATAGATAAAGAGAGGCACTCTCAATAAAGACAATGGTATGAAAACTTACAGCCAAGCCCAGCAAAGATTTTAAATGACGCCATAGGAAACAGATCAATAATACTGGTACACTCACTCATTTTCTAGTCTAGGAGGCCTGAAGCCAGCAGTACAAGCTCTGCTATCCGGCCAGGCATGGTCTGTCACAGGTTCAGGGGAACAAAGTCAGGTTCTAGTTGGCCAATGTATGCAGTGATGGGGCAGAAGTTAGCACCCACGCTGGCCCCCCAAAGAAGGGGGCAGAAGCCAGGGAGGGCGCTAGCTCCCGGCTTAGTCTTCCACCTGGGGCCAGGTTTATGGAAGAGAGTCAAAACCAGAGAGCACATTCAGACTGTGGCAGATCAGCAAGCTTCAGACTGTAAAGGGATCAGGGTGAGTGAGTCCAACCCATCCAAGGATGCAGAATGGAGAGAAGCCGGACTCAGGCACAAAGTCCTGATGCAGAAGCAAAAGCTACACAGAGAGACAGGAGGAAAACTAAACAGAATTCTGCAGACAATAAAGAAGTGTTAAGAGGTAAGAGAATTCAAGGCATAACCCAGAAGACAAGAGGAAATCAGCAGTAAGTACAGGTGCGGGCTTTTAGAAATGGCTCTGGTACAAGGACTCTGCCAAGTGGCCGGAAGATGCTGAGCAAGAGCTAAGAAATGAAGAACCACAAGGAAAGCAAATGGTTCAGAACCAAAGGGAGAAGCATGACCCAAGCAGGAGCATACTCCCTGAAAAACATAAAGGGGCAAAAATAGAGATCAACAGTTCAATTAGCAATCGAAATATTGGAACCTAGGTCAAAGGACTGCGCCATGAGGAAAAATGTGTGGGGTATCTATGATCAAAAACAACTTACTGAGGACAGACACTGAGGAGAGAGAATCCCAGAAAAACAAGACCAAACAAAACACTTGGATACATTTCCTAAAAGGCTCCTGCCCAGATTCAGTAGAACCAGAGGGCTGAGTGAAAAGACAAAGAGTCCATTGATCATCTCCTAAAAGAAACACCAAATTGAAAACACCCGGGAATGTCATAGCCAAAATCCAGAGCTTCCTGGTCAAAGAAAAATGCTAAAAGCAGTTAAAAAGAAAAAGTTCAAGTACCAAGGAACCGTAAGAGTCAGAATTGCAATATGTTGCCAACTACAATAAAGGCATGGAAATCTTGGAATATGATATTTAAAAAAAGGGAAAAGAACCCAAAGGTAAAAGAAAAGGGTTTGCTTCTAAGAATATCTTGTTCGGGAAAACTGAGGAAGTAATTCTACAAGGAAAAAAATAGACCTTCAGCAGGAGTTTCAAACATTTCTGACAAAAATAATCAAAGCTGAGGAAAATCTTTGAAACATAAATGAAGGAGATAAACAAATTCTAGGAAGGAAAATACATTGGAGCAGAACTGTAGCAGACACAGTCTAAATGAAGATCAAGCACTTACCTCCTAACACTGGAAGAGAAGAAACACGGGTTCCTTCAGAATCCCACTGTCTTCTTGTAAGAATACAGAACCACAGAGGCCATTCCTCAACAGATAAGTCATCAAAGGATATGAGTAAACTCTCTTTACAACGAGAATTGTAAAGTATTTACAGCTACCTGAAAGAACGCTCCAAATCACCAGTAATGAGAGAAATGCAAATCAGAATAATCCTGAGGTTTTACCCCACACCCTGAAAATTGGCAAGGATTTGGCACCCCTGCTCCCCACCATGCCACAAAAATATAGCAGTAGTCAGGGTTACAGGGAAGCTAGGTAGTGCAGTGGAAAGAGTCAGAAAGACTCCAGGTCAAATCCAGCCTCAGACACGTATTAGCTGTGTGACCCTGGACAAGTCATTAAATCATGTTTGTCTCAGTTTCCTCATTTGTAAAATGAGCTGGAAAAAGAAACAACAAACCACTCTAGTATCTTTGCAGAGAAAACCCCAAATAGGGTCATAAAGAGTAGGACACAACAGAAAAGACTGAGCAATAGCAACATTAGAGGGGCTGTGGAAGACAGGCACACTAATCCATTGTTGGTAGAGCTGTAAAATGGTACAATATTTTGGAAAACAATTTGGAATTATGCAAAGTGACTAAAATGTCCATACCCCTTGAACTAGAATGGCCCGTTACTGGTCTTGCACATGATGGAAGCCATGGATAAGAAGAAAGTATCTCTACATACCAAAATATCTATAGTGACACTTTTTGTGACAGCAAAGAACTGGAAACAAAACAGATGCCCATCAGCTGGGGAATGGCTAAAGGCACTGTGGCACACGAAGGTAATGGAGGATTACTGGACTATAAGAAATGATGGGTGTGACGTGCACAGAGAAGCCTGGGAAGATCTGCATGAACTGATGCAGAGGGAAGTGAGCATGGCCAAGAGAGCGGCACACACAGCGGCTACAAGAATGTAAATATGAAAAATGCAACAAAATGATCCACATCAATCAGGACACAAATGAAGAGAGAGGAGAAGACCCCCCCTTCCCCAACCCACCCTGCCTTGGCATCGGTCCAGGAGTTGGGGGATTTTTTCACTGGGCTAATCAATTATGTTGTTTTTCATTTTTTTCTTTAATCTTGGATGCTGGGGAAACTACAATGACATCATTTCATTTTCATCTGTGCAGGTGTGTGTGCATGTGTGAACACAGATGTGTGCACACATGTTTGTATGTACATGCAGACTATACAAATACACATTTGTGTGTATGCTGTATGCACATGCATAATACGCACATTTAGGTGTGTATATCCACAATACATATACTTGTACATGTACATATAAATTCTATACATATACATGTGTGTATACATATATATATATACAGACATACACATTTAGTGTATGTATGTGTAGGTGTGTGTGTATATATAAACACACACCTACACATGTTGTACATAAACCTAACCCTAATCATAAATGCAGACACACACTTTTTATAAAAGCCAGCTATAAAAGATGAAAACCAGAGAGGACAAATGCCACAAGTTCCAAGTCCTGTGAGAACAGCGTTTGGAGAAGTGTTCAAGCCCAGAGGGTCCCATGCCTGGCGCTCGACCTTGAACGTGCCACAAAGGTCTCTTAACTTGAGACAGAAAAGGTGCAATTGCCCCAGTAGGGCAGGGACCCACAGGTAACCAATGACACAGAGAAAGCAGAACGACTCAGTTGTTTTTTTTTTGTCTTTGTCTGTGGTTTGTGCCTCAAGGACAATAACCGTCAGTCAGGAATGAAGGGAGCCAACAGTGACAAGGAAAACCCAAGAGGAGAAAGAGAATGGTTAGAAGTCCCCTCCATGAATTCCCTTCTACGGCCTGCATGAATGATGTGGAAAATGTGTCATGAGACAGGAGACCTAAAAACATGGCCGTGGTTTTCAAAGAGTGAAAAGGTCAATCCTGATTCTTCCTTCCTTATAATTGATGTCTTCAGGCGAAGGCTGGAAGGCCCGTACCAGGAATGGTGGAGACTGTGGTTAAGGTCCTGGTAGGTGGCTTGCACCACCTCTCCCAATTCAAAGATTCTGTGTATTGGATGGTAGGAACAAGGGAAGCAGGTAGCCCGGTACTCATATGGTCTACCAGAGAACTTCTTAAAGTATGGACCCCGGCTCCCTGGGAGTCCCCAAGATTCTTTCATAGGGTTCATAAAGTCAAAACAGTTTTCATAATAATGCTAAGATATTTTAATTTCTTATAGAGCAAATATCGACAGCTATGACCCACAAAAATAAAACCTCTTGGAGGTCCTCAATAATTTTTAAGAGTGTGAAGACATCCTGAAACCAAAAAGTTTGAGAACAACCAGATCCCCCATAAAGCAGAAGACCTTCACCAAATGGTCAGAGATAATGCAAACTGCAGCAGGTTCTAGGAACTGGATGGTACCTTGAACTACAGAGAATAACAAAGCAAAATTGGGTGATATTTCACTTAAAGTGATTCTGGCTCAAAAGCACACATTTACCAAGGGTCCCTGGTCCTCTGCCCCCTCCTCCATCATGGATCACTGTGTCATTTACAAAGCAATCCCTGTGACAGATACATCAAAAGGTATGAAAACGATTGCCCTGTAGTAGAATGATTCAGACACAAGGCAACAGTATAAAATGAAGTGAGGAATGTGAAATGGGGCTGTGACCCCAGAATTCATATGTAAGCTAAAGGATCAGAAACTTCGCCAAAACAATACTTCTCTACTGGAATCACAAGGTCTTTGTTAGAGAAGTCCCACTGAGGAACATCCTGTCAGTAATGTGACTTTCCTGTACCATCCAACTTTGGGGAGCACAGTGTCAGGCCTATGCTGCACAGGCTGGATTCCTCCTCATCCTCTTGGTATGGAGAAATGTTTATTTTACAAAAACCTGCGGTTTTCTCAACCCAAGCTCCAGGGATTTAACAGAGTATTATAGAATAACATGGTAAGAAGACAGTCTGAGACCATGACTACCCATTAAGACAATGATTTGTAAGAGCTATGGTCATAGAAATGCAGTCTATTGCAAATATAGCTTATGAGGGGGGAAAAGAGAGAAAGAAAGAGAGAGGGATGCGGGGAGAGAGAGACAGAAAGGGAGGGAGAGAGAGAGAAAGAGAAAGGAAGGGAAAGAGAGAGGGGAG
>CM053599.1:14799669-14857664 GCA_028646575.1 Pseudocheirus occidentalis | reverse complement strand
AAGGAAGGAAAAGGGAAGGAAGAAAAATCAGGAAAGATAAAAAGGAAGGAAGGAAAAAGAAAAGAAGGGGAAAGAAGGAAAAGAAAGTAAGAAAAGGATTGATGACTATTCTTTCTGCAAGCTGCTCTGGACTATAGTATCTATTAGCCTCGCTACTCGACTCCAATCACAAAGTTCCCTTCTGGATATGTGACAATCTAAGTGCTGAGTATGAGCCAAAGTTCTAATTTGAGAAGTCAACTTTGTAGCCCTGGGCCATCTCCCAACTGGTAGCTATATTCATCTCCAGCACTGAGATATATCATCAGTGGTAAAACCGCTACAAAAATAAAAGCCATCTTTGTAAAGCCACTGATGAACATGCCAATTATACATTCTGCATGGGAGAACATACACTGCTGAGGAAAGCATGCAATCATAGAACAGGAGTAGTGGAAGGGGCCTGTGGCAGGAGTGGGAGCCTAACTCCCCCCACTGCCTCCTCCACACAGACATCACTGCCTCCAAACTGACAAGTTAGGTTCATTTTTCCTTACAAGGGTTTGAGACCCTCCTTGCAATCTGACTGTCTCAGAGGACTACCAGCTCTGACTGTAGGTAGGCATCGCTTCTCTGCATCTCCTAGGCTCCAAACGTGCCTCAGTGCTCAGGTCAGGCAGTTTCCCTTGCCTAAATCCACTCTATTGATCCAGAAGCAAACCACACTTTGTTAACTACGGAATGACTTAGTTTCTCATTTTGTCCCAACATGTGACTTAACCAGAGAAGTGCCCTGATCTCCAACCATTCCTCTGCATAAAAGACAAGTAAACATTCACATCATCAGTTCTCACGTTTTTGGGGTCTCTAGAATTACTGAGAAACTCCCCCCCAAAGAATTTATATTTACATGGATTATGTTTATAAATATTTAAAGTGTTAGGAATGAGCATGTCTTAGTATTGTTATAAAAATGGTTCTAGTTCATGGAACCCCTGAAAAGATCCTGGAGACCCCCAGGAATCCCTAGAGCATGTTTTGAACACCGTTTGCTGATCCAGGCCATTTAGGACAGGGCTCTGTCCACACTCACTGCAAAGGTCTTTCAGGAGTGGAGATGGCCCAGGCCCCTGCTAGGAGTTGACGATTTCCTCATCTCAACAGTGAGGACATCCTTCGTTAGACTCTCCTGCCCGTTAAATCCACTTCCTCTGGTTTAGGCTTCCTCCATGCCTCTCAATACACCGTAGCATGCTCCTGCCCATCACCTGCCTCCCAACCATCCTGCACCAATGCTCATTATGCCATATCCAAGACACCATCAGCAGATTCCCCAGGTGGGGGCAGGTTCTATCCTGCTGGAAAAGCTGGTATCCGACTGTGCTGCTGTCCAAGGACCAGCTGACCTGAGCACAGAGAGGCTCATGTGTATAGATACATCTTATAGCCGCTGACTCTTACAACAGGACCTTGGAAAGCAGGAGGCACAAGGGATTTCAGGCAGTCACCAGGCCAGGGCCCAGGTCTTATTTAGCTCCCTCTCAGTAATCTGGTGACGTTAGGCATTTAGCCTTTTCCTTATCTATAACTTGGGGGCCATGGTGCCTGGAGCACTGATGTCACAGAGCTGTTGCTGGGCCCCAGGGAGACTGGCACACAGTGTACTTTGCAAACCAGAAAGACTAATAGAAATGTCTGGGGGCTGTAACTATTGTTATCAACACATAACAAGTGCTCAATGAATGCTGGACGAGTAAAGAAAGGAACTAATATCCACATATTCGTCTGTTGGAGGCAACATCTGCTTGAGACTTGGATCCACAGACTTTTGGAGAATGGATCCTGAGGAGCTGTTTGAGTAAAGTGTGGCCTAGAGGACTATGATTCAGTCTCTGAGTCAGAAAAGCCACGTGTTCCTTCCCCAGATCCTCCCTCTCACCCCACTGGGATCCTGGACAAGTCTGTCAGACCCTAAATGGCAGAGCAGGGGATGATCCACATGGATGGAGAAGGTGCCTCCAGCCCTGGCGCCCTGCCTGCTACACCACTGTCCAAGGGATGGACATCTGACCTTGAAGACCAGGAGGCAGGCAGAGTTGGCTCCTGCTCCATCTAGAAAACATCAGATCCTTGAGAACAGAAACTGTTGTATTTCCATCTCAGGAACCCCAGCAACCAGCCTCCTACACAGAAGAAGTCTGCCAAAGGTTGTTGAATATGATGGCGCTACTATCTCCATTTGTTACAGGTGAGGAAACCGTGCCTTAGAGAGAGAGTACCTTGCCCATGGTCCTACAGCTACT
Organism: Pseudocheirus occidentalis; assembly: GCA_028646575.1. NCBI lineage: Eukaryota > Metazoa > Chordata > Mammalia > Diprotodontia > Pseudocheiridae > Pseudocheirus > Pseudocheirus occidentalis. Next base: position 14,855,382 of record CM053599.1, on the reverse strand, counting down.
AATTCCATGAGCCAGGACTCAGGCCCAGGGCCTCTACCACCAGATCCAGGCTCCATCCTCCCTCACTAGTCCCGTTTACCCTGAACCTTTGCATGAAAAAAGGGACCCCCTGATGTCGCCTCTCATTTTCCCTCTTCTACAATCCTGCCTAGGGGAGGACTCCCCTAATATTCTGACTATGCCCTCCCTGGCTGGTGGAAATAGTCCAACAACGGATAACGGGGATCATTTTTCTCCCACTAGAGTGTTGAAACAGGTCCTGTGCAGGACAGCACCCTATCTGCCCGCACAGGCCCTGGTCCCAAGTGGCCCGCAAACAATCCGCCTTCTATTTAACTCACACCCAAATCGGACAAGGGTCCCTGTTTAAATCTGAAGACTCTAGTAGACCCTGTTCTCAAGAAATCTGAACCTGTTTCCAGAGCCTAACCAAGTGGGGGAAGATTCCCATCATCCAGTAAATGATCCACACACCCACCTTTTGTTTTCATCCCTGGTATTAGTTAACAGAAAATGTGATAAGGTGGGGAGTTTGGATAAAATAACAGATGTTGCACCGGCCGGCCGAGGAAGCAGGCTACAAAAATCCCCCAGGGCAGTAAGAGAGTTGGCACTTGGATGCCACTCAGCTAGTAACTCAGATTCAGGTTCCATGTTATCTCCTCAGTTCTCAGGAACAAGGTCTTTATTTCTTATGTGTACATTAAAACCAGAAATCTCCCTTTTTAAAAAACAAAACTCTTCTGAAAGTGCATGGAGAAGAGTCAGGGGAAGAAACAGTATTTGTTAGTGCCCAGGAGACATAGAATCATAGACTATTGGAGCTAAAAGGACCCCTAGAGATGGATTTTATTCACATAAAATCAGGGTGAAAATGTTCATTAAAATGAAAAGGGAAGTGTTTTGTCAAAAATGCCAGGGGCGACCCCAGGAAACCTCTGCAAGTCAACAAATATTTATGGAGAAGTTTCTTTGGTGTCAGATACTGTCCTGAGCACAGGAGATTTTTTTTTAAACTTGTTCTTGGGAGTTCAACACGTCCACACATATGTAGAAGTAAATTCATACAAGCAATTTAAAGAGGAAGAAAGTGCTGATGACCAGGAGGATGGATGAGGGAAGGTTTGGTGGAGTGGGAGGTACCTGGACTGAGCTCTGACAGAGGCCTGGGATCTGGGGAAAGGAGAGGGAGCCACTTGTCAAAGGCAAGATCACGTCCTCACCGGCCAGCTGGACTGGAATGAAGGGTATGTGAAGGCACAACAGAAAAGAACACTGGAGAGGCACATAGAAGGGAGAAAAGAAGCTTGTGGAGCCCACTCCATTGCAGGCAGGAGGTTTAGAAGGATTCAGGATTAGGAAAAGGAGAGAGGCTTGTTTTTCTAACACTTGGGTGTATCTGTGGGCAGAAGCCTTAACAGTAACGGAGTTCTTCACAATGAACGATTCAACTTAATCTAAAAAATGGATACTCTGTCTCTGCTGTGTATGCAGAAGGCATCATGCCCAGCAAGGGGGACCCAGGGCTTATGATCCACATAAGCCCTACCCTCAAGCAGCTTAAGATAAGGAGAAGGGCTGCAACAAAGAGAGAACCATGATCCAAGGGGGAGCGCCATGAGGGCACAAGACAAATCTGAGAAGAGAGACCAGTGCAATGCCTGGCGAACAGTACAGGAACTAGAACTAGAACTAGAACTAGACAGGGTCCCCCTGGCCGGGCTCTGTGTGCCGGAGGAGGCACTGGAACCCGGGGCTGCGTCCCACTCTGCCCCAGCACCAATGCACTGTTTCTGCTCCAATCATTCACACACAGGGTGGCTCCCATGCCCCACTTCAGAAGACAGAAAAAGGAGATGTACGCTGTCTCTAGTCAGCTGCCAAGTTTCATCTTTTGAAAACAGTGGATGGTTCTAGAGTTCTTGGTGACCGTTTCTTTCTTCAAGCACAAGCCACCACAGCCTCGCTGCCAATTAGGTAAAAAGGGGGATCCCCAGAGAAAGCCCTCCTCACAGATCAGACCCAGATGTTCAGAGGAGGGCTGCTCATCACAGATGCTTTAACTAGACAAGAGTGAGCTCCCCTTTGTCTTAGCTGATGATGTCGCCAATGGAAACAAGTCTTATTTCTCTGAAAAACTCCATTTTGTTGTTCTGTCTTATTCAATTTCTCCATCCTTTCCACACTCCCAACCAGTGATCTCCTCACTCACTGTACCCATGACTCCAGTAGGGTGAACAACACCTCTATTCTCCCAGGCTCTGTCCTACAAGGCTGGAAAGACTCCGGAGCAGGACTGGGCTACAGCCTCCAAGACCAGTCTCCCTGTCAGGAGCGGCTTGGCACCAGGTGGGCTGCAAGGGATAACGTCTAAAGTCACAGAAACTCTCAGGGGTGATATACGGCATGGTCAAGGGTGTGGTGATCTATGTTGGCAGACCAGGACCCCACACTGACAAAAATCACAGAGCTTTAAAGGACTGTACTACACCAACTGCATTTGTTCTGTCTCTTTTCAAAGAAATTCCTGGAACACGTACCTGCCATGCAATGTGGAAAGCAAGTTTCCCATCATAAAGGGTTTGGGGGAATGAAAGCACTGTTACCCTCCTTCCTCACTGGCTTGACAATATCCAAAGGCCTATCCACCCTGGAACAATCTGGCACATCTTTATCCTCAAATGACTTCTAATTTGTTTTTAAAGCCTAAGCAAAGCATCTATTCCAACTGATTGGTTTTCCAGTTTCAGTTGTTCTGGATGCTGTTACGTTCAAAAAGCTTTCCTCTAGAAAACATCTTCTCTTTGTGATAAAGAAATCAGCTCTCGGGCTTAAAAACAGCAGCAGTAGCAGCAACAGCAATAATAATTCTAGTTTATCATGAGAACACATTGGTTTGTATTCACAGGAGGACTTGGATTTCACCTGGAGAAGACATATGACCATGCAGGTGGGTGAGTTGGCAGTGAGCCTCTCTCTTGAACACGTTCCTGTGACTGACTTGTCTGGGATGGACCCTCAGCCCCTTGGCATCTCTGCCCACAAGTTTTTCTTCATTGGACAGATAAGGGAACTTGAACTATTCCACAGCTTACAAGATCATGCCTGTGTTTATTCTGAACAGATAAGTGGAATAAAATCCCAGCTCCCTGCCTGGTCCCAGTCTGCTCCAGGCCTCCTTCCCTGCCTTAGCTCATACTGGCTACTGCTGCTGCTCTAAACTCATTCTGCTACAGCCCAATGAGATGAGCAGTTCTGACCAGATCTCATCTTGTGCCCCCCCTCCATCCCACCTCCTTGTCCCATCTCTTCCCCCACCTCACAGCTTAAGGCCCCTTCTTCCAAAGTCCAAGCCAGGCAGTGTTGCCTTCTCCTGTGAAAACTTCCTGCTCTGTCCTTGTCCATCTGACCCTCTGTTCCCCCTGAATTTAGGAACCTAATGAGGATCTACTGAACTGAATGAAAATTGAAGGGTAGATGTTATTGTTTGTGCAATGGTCCAGTAATATGTGGGGAACTGGAGTCTCCCACAACATGAAAAGGCTCAGAGTTTCTTGCTGAAGACTGAGGCTCTCACACAGTTTCAGAGCAGGCACCAATGAAGAAGTTTCAGTCACATTTCCCTCAGGGGAGGGAAGGAGTAGAGAAAGGATTTCAGTAGAGTCTCACCTCTTCGGAGGGCAGGAGGCACTTTGTTTTTGTGGCCTCCAATAACAGGGCACTGGGGCTAGCCCACCAAACACCCTGAACAAATGTTGTTGGGATACACTGGCTTTAAATAGGAGCTTCCCCTGATGTTACACAATCAAAATTCATGAAGTAACACATGGATTCACTCCCATGTCAATGCCTCACTAGACCAGCAAAAGGGAACAATCCCTCTCACCTGGAGGAACAAATGAGCCTCAGCCACACTCTGGACTGACCAAACAGCTGAAGTGGCCACATCTGCAGGGTTCTGAGCGGCAGAAATGGCCTGCTGCAGTAAGCCTGTGGAGCCATTCGAGCAAACACGGCTTGCACAGGCCCAAAGCTACACATTTCACACTATGTAATTTCAAAACACCTGCAGCAAATGTGGTTTCTAACAGAATATCAGCAGGCATTCTAAAGACTGGCTTACTCTTACATGGAATGAAAGTTTCTAAAATAAGCCAGTTCAGAAAAAGACCAGGATAATTAAAAGCTCAAAGCATAACTATTTCTAAGATATCCCTTTCCCCCAATCACACAAATTTGTTTCCTATTTGGATACAGCCTTCATGGTATCCAAACTAAGTATGTTCTTAGTTAAATCTAAAAAAACAGGTTATATCATTTGAAAATAAAACCCTTCTCTCTTCTAAATGAGAAGAGATTTCCAAGAGAAAAACTAATCACTCCAGGAAAATGCTCACCTTTCAAAAAGGCTGTTAAGAAAGGGAGAAAAGTTCAGTGTCCACCACCAAATGACTCCATGAACACAGCGACGTCTCCAGAGGTCACTTTCTACACAGGTAACACGCCAACTCCTCAGCCTCTACAACGCTGTCAGATCTAGTAAGATAGGCAGTTCCTCTCAAAAACATTGAGTCCCCAAACAGTCAACATGTGACAACAAGGTACAACAGGACCAGAATCCCAAAGGGCCCTGTGTCCACTGAGTCCAATCTGACCAAGAATTAAAGCTCTGCCACCCACCTGATGAAATCTCTCAGCCCTTCCTCTAAGACCTCAAGGAAGTAGGGCCCCACCCAGCACCTCCAAGGGAGCCAATTCTGCTCCTGCACAGCTCAAATTGCTAGGCAATGTTTGCCGACATTGAGCAGCTCCCTCCGTTGTTCTGGGTCCTGCCCTCCTCCTCCTTTGAATGCTTGAAGACAGTTATCATGCCCACATGCCATCTTGTCTAGGCTAAAAGCGCTGGGGCCTTTAAATCTTGCCTCATATTTAGTGCTTTCTATGAGCACATACTTTGCGCCAACTTCCAATAGTCTAATCTCGAGGAGTGAGAGCCTCCCAGTTCTTTCCCTGTATATTTGAATAAAACATAAAACATAATATATTATCCTTTTTTTCTATTTAACCTGACATAGGGGGCTTCTTCCACATGATCAATGAGAATCAGCCCAGCTGGTTCAGGCCAGAGTGACTTTATTTTCTCTTCTGATGGGGTTACTAACCTGGCAGATCAGAACAATTCCACACAGAGTTTTAACCAAAATTTAACCAAGTATTGGATAGAATATCTCATTCTGTTCTTTTGGAAAAGACAGAGATGTGGACTGTCCAACAGTATAGTTACATGACTTCAGAACTAGCTGAATGAAAAGACTGCACTTAGGAAGGAAGTCACCAACAATCTGAGGACAATCAGAGACAAGAGGTCTCTGATGGAGGGCCCCAAGGATTTGGGCTTGGCTCAGTGCTATTCACACTTTCATCAGTGATTTGGATAAAGGCATAGAAGGTACGCTGATCAAGTGTGCAGATGATTCACAGCTCAGAGGGATAGCTAACAAACTAGAAGACAGAAAAAGAACCCTACACAGACTATGGCAGGCCAGAAAACTGGGCTGAACCTATGAAGATACAATTTGACAAAAATACATAGCAAGTATACTCAAAAACGACTCCACATGCTGAAAAGGGAGCCACAGTTAAACAGTAGTTTGTCTGGAAAGGATCTGGGGTGCTCGGTGGAGCGTAAGTGCGATATAAGTCAACAGAATGAAATGGCAGGAAAGCCACGGCGCTCTTGGGCAGCGCAGAGAGGCAGGGCTCCCATGAATCAGCCCAAGGGCACCTCTCCACGTGATCCTGGCCAGTGCATCTCAGGAGACACTGCTGCATATCTGAGGTGAACAGGAGAAACTCACAGAGAGCATCGAGGAAGGGAAAGGGCCTGCATGACCTGAGTTCAAAGTGTATGAGGTCAGAGCTGAGGATGTTCAGCCTAGAAAAGACAAGAGAACAGGCAAACAAAGAGCCTTCGTCTAGAAGAGGGAATCACTCTGTGTGACCCCAAAGGGAAGGACCTTCAGTTTCTGTGGAAGGAAAAGCTTTCTAACAATCGGCGTCACACCAAAGCATGATGGGCTGCCCCAGGAGGTGGGTGTTCCCTCTCAGTGGAGGTCTGCAAGCTGGGGCTGGATGACCCCATGGCAGTGTGACTGGAGTGAGCGGGGTTTGCAGGTAGGAGTTCGAATACACGCTTGATGAGTGAATGAATGAATGATCACCAAGGATACTTCCCAGCACTGGAATTCTACAGGTCCCCTTGCCAATGCTCCTGCCTCTATTAATGAGGTTACCACAATCTCCCCAGCCGACTTTTCATTCTCAGTCACTGAGCCTTCCTGATTCTTCCCTCAAAGTAATCTCCTGCGCATCTCTCTTCCCTACACCTTGATGACTGCAGTGGACTTCTGGCCCCCAAACCAGGCCATCGTGCCAAGGCCTTGACAATCTCATCCTCAGCTTTCTGCAAGGACCCTGGCCCAGTTGATCGCTTATTCTTCACATACAGACATGCATGCATACACGCATACTCACACACATACACACACACACACACACACACACGCACACAGCCTCTGTGGATGCCATTCCTTGAGAACTTCCTCTCCGTTAATGAAAAGTCCAAGCCTTTCTTCATGGAGTCTTCCCTTGAGGGCCAGACCTTGCCCTGGTGCTCACAATTACTTCCCATTTGTAGCTGACAGATAGTAAGTAGTACCTTACACAGTTATCCCTCTATGTGCAGCCACTGCTGCTGGAGGTTGGGGATCCCATCTTGCGCTTCTCTGGACCTTGGGCACAGAGTTCCGGTCTGCTTCCAGGGCTCCTGAGGGCAGTCATTTTGCCTTCCCCCTTTCTTCGTGCCCACAGCCCTCTGCACACTGCCCAGTGCATGATGGGCCCTTCACAGACACTTGCTGACTGATTCAGTAGGGAGAAGCCGCAAAGAGAGAGAATCCTAACAATGAGCCGGAGTGTTCTCATCAGAGACGTCGGGGGCAGAGGCTGGCTGGGCACTGCTGGGCATGTTGTATCAGGCACAGGGGATGGCTGACGTCCCCTCCAGCTGTGTGACTCTGGCAGAACAGCGGATGAGTCAGGAAGACCCGAGTTCAAATCCCAATACTTACCTGGCTTTCTAGCACTGAACACAGCCTTTCCCTTTTTTGAGCCTTAGGTTCCTCATCCATAAAATGGAGCTATCACAACACTCACCATCACAAGGTTGTGGTGAGGATCACAAGGGGCAACACAGGTGAAGTGCTCTGCAAACTTTAAAATCCCATGTCGAGGCGCACTATTAGCATCCATGGCAAAAGTGACCTCGCCAGGACAGCGTTCTGGGGAGAGCCGAGAACCCAGAGCCTCAGTGAGTAGCTGGAGGAATGGATCTTCTCTAAAAAGGAGGGTGGGGAAGGGGGTAAAAGGTGGGCACAGCTGGTGGTGCTGTGGATAGAGCACCAGCCCTGGAGCAGGAAGGACCTGGGCTAAAATTTGGCCTCAGACATTTACCAGATCTATGACCCTGGGTAAGTCACTTAAACTTGACTGCTTAAAAAAAAAAAAGAAAGCTATATATACGTGTGTGTGTGTATGTGTATGTGTGTAGACATATAGTTATAGAGAGATACAGAGACTTTTGGATCATTTTACTTAACCAATAAAGTTTTTCAAAATACTTTTATGAGTATTGTTCTAACCAAGGAATGTTGAGATTTCTCTCGGTGAAATTTGGTCTTAAAAACAGGAAGCTGTGTTTGGCTGAAAGTCAACAAATCTGGCACCCCAAAAGGTCTGAATTCCTTGCAAAGTGTAAGAAAGGAAACAACCCACTGACCCACAATAGCCGTTCTCTGAGTTTTCCAATCCATATACTTTCCATGATTCTTTGGCTTTCTAATATGGATTTCATTATAACCATATATTGGGGAAAGTGGATGATAAATGCTATTAGCTATCAAATCTAAATTAGGTTTGGGTGGAAATTAGACCAGCATCTGTAAAGGGCTTTAAAAATACTCATATCAACTTTGCTTCTTTCCCCTCCTTGGCAGGAACATCTGTCCTGACTGCTTCGGCCGACTCGTGATTGCCCAAATGAAGCTTAAGGAATAGTCTTACGGCTTCATGTTTGGTTCTAATGAATCATACTCGGTCTCATGGAGAATGAAAAGAAGCTGGAATCATTTCTCAAGGCAAACAATTACTACTAAATTGGTAACAAATGCTCCTTGGCTAGGCCAAGTCTTCTGATAAGGTGAACTTTCATCCCAAAATAAAATAAAAATACATCTTAACCACTTTTATGATGTTGCCCTTGATGCAATATATTTGAAGTTCACACTTGAGTTCAGTCAACTAGTTCTAACTCTGACTCATCCAGTGTCAGCCACTAATAGAGGTACTTAATAAGAAATGTATACGGAGCTTCTTGGTTCAGTGTAGAGAAACGCAGGAGCCTTGTTCTCAGAGCTCCTGGCTAATAAATTGGCTGATGTGATCAAGAGGACTTTAGATCAAAAAGAAAACTGATGGGAAGAGCCACCCCATCTCTCTGCCAGTCCAGATGCCCTAGAGAGTAGCAAATACAATACGCGAAGAACAACAGCAAAGAAGAACAGTAATTGGCAGGGCATGATATCCAAGAAGAGAGACAGCAGCACAGCCCAAGCCATCAGGAAGTTCTACAGAAACGCACTAAAGATACAAAGACATCACCGGGTGAGCCAGAAGTCTTAAAGCAAGGAAGCACTGTAAGTATGACTCAGATGTAGCTGCGAGATACAGTTAGAGCTCTGGAAGGGAGCAGAACTGAAAGGGGCGATGGAGCAGTACTGTCTATTAAGAAACTTTATTAATATGAGCAAGCTGAGGGGGAAAGCACAGTGGAAAGAAGCTGAAGGAGAATCCTGGGAGGGATTATCCACCGAGGTCTCCTCTCACAGCCCATGGTGTTGTGGCCACAAGCCTGGGTTGTCCAAGGCTACGGCAGCGGAGAGCAAGCTTCTGTCGGGCTGGTTGGTGAAATCACAGGAAGGCCTGGATGGCCGTCACATCGGTATCTGGAAGGCAGCTGCAGCGGCCGCACCAAAGTCTGTTACAGAGGACAGAGAAGCCAGAGCATGTGACAGACTTCCCCAAACCACACAGAGCTTCAGATCTGGTCATTTCAGTGTGAAGATGGGAATAGGGGAAGATGAGGAGAAAGGATGGAAACAATGAAATAGAAAAAGACCAGAGTCTTGTAGCCTGCTCAGAAGGTCCCTACCTTTCTATGAGAGATGTTATCTTCCAAAAAGGGAATGAGAAGGCACTGGACACGGTGAACAAATCTCAAACAAAGCTCAACAGCAAGGTCAAATAGAAAGTTGAAAAAACTGTAAACAGCCGCAACAGCGAGAACCAGAAATATGGAAATGAGGCCGCGAACAGGCAAAGATCATCACTGTTCCCCGCGATCGTTTCCCCAATTATCCAGTTGGCCACAAAAAAAAGGCAAAATGAAAGGATGATTATGAGATTATAATTCAAGATTATAAAAGGGCTGTCGGAATGAAGAGGGCTCCCAAAGTACTTCAGCCGGCAAAAACGCAACTGACTCGTTACCCCAAGTGAGAAAGCGGCGGCGGTCTAGAATCCGAGAGCAATTTTAAGACATTAAGTGAAAGATTGCAAGCGTTATCACCTGACAGCACCAAAGAGCAAAGTTGGTGGAGACGAGTCTACAGAAGATTTGGTGTGTGATTGAAATAAAGCACATCGATCTGAGAGCGTTCACAGATGAAGCCGTCAGGGGGAGAAAAAACAGACACCAAGCGGAAGGCGCTTGTCAGAGGTTTTTTTAACAATCCATTTTCATTATCCTTGACAGAAAACCACCGCATTTGGACAATAACAGCCGAGTCTAGTATATTAAAAAAAAACAGTAGAAAAGACACCTGGGAAGATGAACTTAGAAATAATATCTGTACCAGAGACTGCAGAGGATATGTCTTGGCACCGCTTTATAACCTCCCCGAGGGGCGGGAAGATGCAACAAGAATGGAGAGAAAATGGTGTGCTACATGAACAGACACAAAAGGGAGGCCCAAATCCACTAACTACTACCCACATGTATGCCTGTGTGCTGACGACATTCTTGATAAAAATTTGAGAAGGGAACAGACAGGTTTCTCCCGTTCTTTCGGTATGTTGGCTACAAAAGGAGGCATTTAAGACAGGAACCAAAAGGAAGCCCCAGAGGCCATCCTATGGGACCTGAGTAATCAGACGGTCATTGTGCAAGGTTATCTCTGTGGCTACATTATCCCCACTTCAGCGATGAGAAAGCTGAAGGAGAGAAGCTGGGCCACCTCGTGCAAACGAACTGAGAGGGAAAATGCGGTGGAGAGTTTAGAGAATGGCTAGCAGGTCTGGTTGAACACAACAAAAAGGGCAGGAAAACAGGTTATACAAGAAAAAGAATGGAAAAGTAGGTTTGAAGAGGGCCTTAAATACCAGCCAAGCTCAGGCAAAAAGGAATCTGGGCAATAACCATTCTGAAGCCACTTCATCTTTCCTGTCTAGATGGTCAGAGGGCTTTTGAATGGTGCCAAAACTCTTCCAGGAGACACCGCAATGTTCTGTGGCTTGATATAATCACCATAATGCCATCTGCAACAACAATAACAACAAAACCATCTGGAGAACCATCAAGAACCACACACATCCTTTGAGAATCTGTCTCCAACTTGATTCTGAGTTCAAATACAGAGGAAAGGAGGTGCTTTCAGTAAAGAGACATCTCCCCAGTTACACCTCACGTTTCCAATTGGAGGGAGGTTGAACAGGAATATTTTGGCCATTAGAATCTTGAAAGGGACTTTGAACAGCTTTGCTATAGAGATGGAAGATATCTGATTAGAAGAGAGCACTGAAGGCCTAAATCTCTGTTCTACCAATGCATGTGCTTTTTCACAATCAACAAACCATAAGAACGTGGGATTCTTTATTGCCTACATCCTTCGGTCAACTGCAGAACGAAACATTTTGGTACATCTGCAATTGTAAAGATATGGCCCACTGTAGGACATCATTTACAAATTAATCTCCTCATCAAGGGTGTCCTCACTTCAAGTCTTTTCAACCCTAATAAAGTTTTGCATAAATAAAAAAAGTGAACTTCCATAGGTTGAGAGCCGTTGCTATTCCACTGGCCAACCGTCTCTTTTCCACTGCCATTTTTCCATTTCATGAGCTTTAATAAGGTTGTAGATTTGGAATCCTTTTCTCCTTCAAATAAGTAATTACTCATCCAATTGTACTGCACTGAACATGAATCCCCTCTATCCAGCACACTCCTGGTACCACTGAGGCCCTTAACCATCTTCCTTCACCTTAGTGACATTTCTACGTCCACTCTAAGAGATATTAGAGTCCATTTCAAGGAACGTTCCTCAAAGAGTGGGACTCTTCTAATTAATGAAGTTACCATAGGAAGTGCCAAAAGGGGAAAAACAGACTCCAGAGAAGACCCCAGATCCCAGACCACTGGCTCTAGCAGTGACCCTTCTCACTTTACAACTGAGGAAAGTGAGGCCCAAAGGCCTAAGGCCCCCCAGTAAAGGTGATGGTCAAACCAGGACTCAAACCCAAAGACTCTTCTTCCCACTTTCTTAAGGGGAACTCACAGAGTCATAGACGTCAGAGCTGGAAGGAATCTCAGGTTAGTAAATCCAACACCCTAATCTGGCAGATGAGGACGCCGAGGTCGAGAGTTAAAGTGACTTGTCCCAGGACACACAGCAGCTGGGTGCCTGAGGCAGAGATACAGCACAACATTCAAAGAGCCAACAATGCTGTGCTTTCTAGCATCACTGCTGCCTCAGTTTATTTCTAAGGGAAATTACCAAAGACTCACCTTCACCCAAAAAAGATATTTTTCCATAGATTCAATTTTTCCATTGGTCACTTAAGACTCAAGCTTATTTGCTACATAACCTTGAGCAAGTCAGCCAGACATTAGGCTAATGTTCTTTAGGCTGCGCGGGACTTACCATGCACAATACGGGCCCCCTTGCTTAAGAAACAGGAGGACTCTGTCTCCAAATCAAATGCTCCCAGATCAAAGTAAAATCTCCCAAACACAAAATGAGGCTAAATAAGCATCCTTTGTTGGCCAGCAAAATGAATGTAATTAAGATAATCCTTCATTCTTCAGGACTTTGTGGGGCCCATAATCTCCTGATGAGGGAGGACTGGCCATACTGTCCATCCAGGGTGAGAAGGCAACCCTCTTCTAGTGATTTAGATGCCATGCCTGAAGATTTGAGTTCAAATCTGGCCTCTGACAAAGCTACGTGCTGTGTGACCGTGGGCAAGTCACCAAACCTGGTCTGTCTCAGATGCCCTGTTTGTAAAATAGGACTAAGGAGAGCAGGCTATTGTGAGGATCAGATGAGGTGATTGTAATGTGCTCAGTGTCTGGCACACAGGGAACCCTATGTAAATGCTAGCTATTATAATGATGATTTTAACATTTCTTGGGGACCAGGGCAGCACCTAGAGGGCATGACTGAGTGCTCCAGAAGGGGTACTCCAGCCAGGCCCCCTCTTCTTCTGATCCTGCACCTGCTGACCCCACCATGTGCTCTGACATCCCTTCCGCCTCCTGAGTGATGATGTGTATTAGTCACAGGCAGAAACGAGACGGGCCCACTGGACTTCCAAGGATATTTTAACTAGCTGTTGGAAAAAAAAACATAACTTAAGGTCATATTATAAAGCACTAAGTTTAGAAAGTGCATACATGTGTGTGTGTGTGTGTGTGTGTGTGTGTGTGTGTGTGTGTGTGTGTGTAAAGCCCTCTGGCACAAGCTGAACACATTAAAAGACCAGATTAATTGTCTGGGGGAAATAAAGATCAGCAAACATTTTCATTTGTACACAACAAGGCTGTTGTATCCTAGGTGCAAACCCTTCCCCACAAGGTCCCTGGTGCCACTCTGACCCAGCCTAAGAACTGGCAGCATAAGTACCCCGGGCCATCCTCCTTCCCCACTCCTGCCTTTCTGTACTTTGTTCTACAAGACCCATTGAGTGAAACTGCATGTTCCTTTGGAGGTTGAGAGGATGATCCCTCCCCATGAAGGGTCTGGACCACAGAAGGCAGAGGAGGAGGAAGATGGAAAGAGGAGAAGGTGGAGATGGAGGGGGAGAAGAAAGAAGGGGCTGAATTCTGAATCTAATTTGGTGCCATGATGGCTGAGGTTTGGTCCAAATGGTTTACAATCCATTCTACATAAAACATCAAAAGACACTTGTGTCTGAAGCTGCTACTTGACAGAGTCAACATAAGTCAGTCCATAATCTTCCTCGTCCTTATTCTATGCACGTCTGAAATGGCTTTCCATATGTGCCCACTTACACAGACTCACAGAATTTTAGACCTGGGAGGGACCTCAGGGGTCATCTAATTCAACTCATCACCCAAAAGGAATCCCCACTGGAATACACCCGACGAGGGGCCATTGGGCCTCCCTCCTGGGCTGGCCCATTCCTCTTCAGGATACCTCTAATTAGGAGGCTGGGGAAGGGGCTTATAGGAAATCTAAATTCATTTCTTTCCAACACTGACCCTTTGCTCTTCATTTTGTCCTCTAGGGTCAAAAAGAACAAGCTTGAGCCCTCATCCATCTAACAATTCTTTGGAAAACTTGGAGACAGATATATACCTGTCCAGGCTTTCCCTTCTCCGGGCAGTCACGCCCATCCTTCAGCTGATGTTCATATCACAGAGACTCAAGGCCCTTTACCCTCCTGGTCACCTTTTTTTCAGTGCATTCCTTTTTATCGATGTCCTTCGTAAACACAGAACCAAACTCGATGCCTCAGACATAATCTGACTCAGCCAGAGGGCAGCGTGCTTGCCCATCACGTCCTTCTTCCTGGAAGCTCCGTCTTTCTGTCTCTCTGACCCTTCCCACCTCTGACCACAATCCCTCCAGAGCAATACATGAACGTTAAAAGAATGGCTGAGCTCAAAGCCCACTTATGGAGCCAGGGAAGATGAGGTTCCATCTTGAAACAGACTGGAAGGCCCTTAGCATCCATCATAACTCTCTGAACCCCCAGAGTCGTGCACGTGGCCTTGGGTGCAGTGGATGACTGCAAAATGTTTGCTGAAATGAAATCATCTTTTAAATTAGGTCTATGGAAAAAAAAATAGGTCTTAAGCTTTCCTGATGCCACCGATAAGAGCAAGACAGGTGACCGGGCAATAGGCTGGACACTGTCCCTCTGGCACCCTGAGGGGCAGAGCGCTGGACTCTGAATCAGAAGGACTTCCCATGTGACCCTGGGCACGTTATTTAGCATCTTGGCTTCAGCTTCCTCACAAGCAAAATGAGACTAATAATGATGGCAGCACCCACCTCGCAAGGTTTGTGATGAGGGTCAAGAGAGATTAAAAAAAACAACAACATGCAATGCTTTACCAGCCTCAAAACAGTGTATAAATGCTAGCCATCTCTAGTCTATAACATGGCTGGAACGCAGCCCCCAACTGTCATTTTTAGAGAGATTGCTCCTTAACATGCCCTTACGTACAGCTCAGAATTCTGCCCAAGTGGCTCCGTCTGGATCCTAACCAAAGAGGACTATTTACTGTGACACCAAAAGGACTTCACATATATGGCTGTATTAACCAACGGACTCAAAAAATGAGGGTGAGAGCCGAGCATATTAAACGTTTAATTACTCATAGGAAAGCAAGGGCTGGGCCCAGCAGATTTATGGTAAACATTCACGTCCACATCACATTCCTTATGGTAGGAATGGCAAAGTTTGTTTTAAAGTTAAAAAAAAAAAAAGCAGCCAAGAAAAATGTCCAACCCCAAACAACCACATGAGTTTTTCATTCCCCCAAGAAGCAATTTTTAGTCTATCTGGGTTTGGATCCATAATCCATACAAGCTCTAAAGTTAAACAATTCTGGTTTGAGGCAAATTAAAAATTTCCCCCAACAATTGCTAAGTATGAATGATTCCTTTTCCACTGCAACCAGATCAAATTAAACCTACAGGCCACATTTACTGTAACATAATCAAAGGTTACCCACAGGGAACACGTGGTAGGGACTCACTATATTTTTAATAATTTTCTCCCCAAAGATCAACAACACAAAGACCACAACTTGGAGCTTAATCAAGCCATGTTTGGGATAAACCAAGTTGCACCGGTTCAAAAGGATATTCGGTATTCAGAGACAAAGTATAAATAGTTCCATCGTGTTTCAAAAGGAAAACGGACCCTCTTGTTCTTTCTTAAATTCCTGTAACCAAATGAATCCTGGAAACAAATGACATGATGGAAAGGAAAGAATTCTTAAAGGGAAATCACTCTGCAGGTCATAGTGAAGGGCTCAAGTCACAAAGGGATTGAGGGAAGGAGGTGGGGAGGTTGTGCTGGGAGATGAGAAGATTTGGGAAGGTCACAGAACTAAATCATCAGCTTAAGGCTGAGAAGAACCTCAGAGATGACTGAGTCCAAGACCCCAAGAGGTAAGGTGACCTGCCTATGATCTCACAGGCATTTAGACACAGAGGTAGGATTAAACCGGGGGCCTCTGAATCTGTATCTAGAGTATCTCTTTCTCCTTTGAGGCCTGCTATCCCAGAAGAACAGTCTTCAAGGATGTCCCAAAGAAAAGGGAATAAAGAAATTCTGTTTGGCCCCAGCAGACAAAACCAGGAATGAAGAGCAGAACCTACCAAGATGAACAATTAATTAGTCTCTGAGTTCTATGATTCACGGTCACTTTGGTTTATAAAGTGTCATTATCTTCAGAATCTCCAAGGGTTAATAGATAATATTTAATTAAACTCGTAAACATACCTTTGAACTAGATAGAGAGAAAAAAAGTGACCTTTCAAAATGACTGTCCCAAACATAGCACTGTTTATAGGTGAGAGCTTTTTATGCAATGATGAATTTGGCAACAATTAGCCCCCATGTCATATCTACCAGTCACACCCAAGTTGGGGCCTGATATGAACCTGTTTTCCACCATCTGGTAGAAAGTTAATTTAAAAAATCAGTGGCCATCCAAGTCACAACTTAGACAAGATCTGGAATCAATCGTTTCTTCACAATCATGTCCAAATGGAAGAGTACTGTGTTGTGTGGTATGGTTAGAGTGCCTGATGGTGTGCTCCCCAAATGCTCAAGCTCCTCAATCTGCTAGCAAGGAGAAGCAGCCCTAGTTTTAATGACCTCGCAAATGCTGCCGTCTATGAGGTCAGAAGGCCAGCTGGCCCTTCAAGGTCTCAGAACTAAGTACACCATTAACATCAGCTCTAAACTCTACTGTCAATGTGTCTCACAATTACTTCCCTCCAAAAGAATCTCCCAAGCAGCTGACCCATACCAGACATACTAGAACACCTAGCGAAGCCCCACCCCACATGTGAGTCAATACTATCCCCTCGTGTCAAGAGGAGGACGATGAGCCGCAGCTTCCCGCTTATTTATTACTGTTGGCCTTCTTCAGCAGGACTAGATCCAGAATCTCCTCGGAGAGTGCATATTTCCCCCAAAGGATTGCATAAGAACTCAGCCCTACATTACTTGTGGAAAATGATCCAGCATGTATTTTTTACATGGCCACTGTCTTCTCCAAATACAAAAAATAAATAACATCTTCGATGCTCAAGGTTCTGGTCTTCAGACAAGACTCACATCTGCTCCTCGTCTGTTTTCCTTTTATCCCTTCAGACACAATAAGTTCACCTGAACATTTCTACTGTGCTCTGAATGTGCCAACTGCCTCTAAAGGAATAAATGTGGAATTTCTCTTTCACCAGGTCAATCGCTTCAATACTTCAAGGATCCATGATTTCATGAGAAGGGAAAGCTCCTCTGCATCTCAGGGCTATACAAGCTGCTGTTTCTAAAAGAGGTCAGCTCCTGGCAGCCAGGTGTCTGGTGAGGTGCTCACATAGCAGGTCCTTGGTGGGAGGGCCCATAGATGTGACACCATTGGTCCTGAGACATACAGCTCCCTCTTGCCATTGTCAGTGCTTTCAACAACCTTGCAGGTCACTGTGAGGCATCAGAATGAGACCTGGTAAAGG
This sequence comes from Pseudocheirus occidentalis, assembly GCA_028646575.1. Classification (NCBI taxonomy): domain Eukaryota; kingdom Metazoa; phylum Chordata; class Mammalia; order Diprotodontia; family Pseudocheiridae; genus Pseudocheirus; species Pseudocheirus occidentalis. The sequence goes on along the minus strand of CM053599.1, from coordinate 14,838,271 downwards.
ATGGGGTAGCTACCTTTGAGCCATAAATTTTTACTCCTGATGTATTATATTCATTCTGAGAGGATTTCCCTGGTGAACCAGAAGGAGGCCTGCAATAGAAGTCAACAGAGAAACACTACAGGCAGAAAGCTAAATGCTATCTTGGCTACCTTAAGAGAGGGAACATTAAGACCAAGGAAGGCAGTGATTCTACTTAACATGTCTCTTATCAGACTAAAGCCAGAGCATTGCAGGGGATGCTGTGTCTTACAAAGGACACAAACAAGCTGGTTAAAATCCATGAGAGGGCAACCAGGAAGGTGAAGAGACTGGGGACAATGTCATATGAAAGCTGGTCAAAGGAATTGGGGATGTTTGGCTTAGAGCCCTGGAAGGAACATGACATGATAGGGGTTGTTCAAGTATCTGAAGGTCTACCATGTGAATGAAGGAAGAAACTTGCTCTACTGGACCCCAGAGGCCCGAAGGAGGAGCAGAGGGGAACGATCAAAAGCAGCAAATTTCAGCGTGATGTCGTCAGAACAATTCAGAATGATCGGGCCTGTCCCAAAGGGTATGGAAACAGAGGGTTCCTCCCTTGATGAAAGTCTGCAAGGAAATGCTGGGTGGCCACTTGGTATGTGTGCTGCGGTGAGGAGGCCTCCTAAGCTATGAGCTTAGACTCTGATTTTTGCCTTTTTGCCATCATGATGCCTTTACACATAGGAGACAGTTAATCCATGTTTGTTGAAATACATTACCAGTAATACATGACTCAGTTCAAAGACCTCAGAGTGAGGAGATCTGAGATCCTAATTCTCCAATACATTAAAAACTAAATGAATGATCCCAGATAAATCATCGACTCCTCACTCACCAGAAAATGGAGGAACGGTAACATTCATCCTTTAGTGATGCTGCTATCAGAAGGACTAGCAAAGTCATAATAGCACTACTTAAACATTTTAACAATTTGATGGAAATCTAAATAAATGCACCAGAGCTCGCTGCAGCTTTTCTATGATGGTTAAGAGCTGAATCACATTGCGCCCCCAAACACCTACCTGCTGATTCTGTTCAGTCACTTCAGCTGACTCTCATGACCCCGTTACGAGTTTTCTTGGCAAAGACGCTGGAGTGCTTCGCCATTTCCTTCTCCGGCTCATTTTAGAGATGTGGAAACTGAGGAAAACTGGGTAAAGTGACCTGCCCAGGGTCACACAGCTAGGAGGCGTCTGAGGCCAGATTCGAACTCAGGGAGATGAATCTTCCAAGCTCAGTGCTCTATTCCCTGTGGTGCCATCTGGCTGCCCAAACACCCTACGTATAACTGTAAGGATCAGCCAAAACCCTGCCAACGATTCATCCTATTAAATTCACACATTCTCACAATTGTTTCGTTTGTTTTGAGAAAAAAAACCCCAACACATTCTGAGGCAGCTAAGAGAGCATGCTCAAGTGGTTTGTTTGGGATTACACAATGACCTGAAGACAGAGCCAGGAATATGCCTCAAGACCCTCCAAGGTCCAGTCCAGGTTGTTGGAACCACAAAAGCCCAAACAGGCCATTTTCGGATGGCTAGGGTGGCAGTGAGATGAGGTGTTATGTTCAACAAATGTCACTCCTTTGACTATACTTACTTGGAAAAAAAAACTTCAACTAGACACTGCCGCTTAGTTTTCACTTACCCACTCACCCCATATGTTGCCCTCTGTCAATCATTTCATGTGACATCTCAAGGGTCTATGATCTGGAGTGAGGATTCCCACAGCTTGATAAGCAAGACACTTAATTTACTGAAAAGTTTACTTGGAAAAGAAGAAAAAACTACTCCCCAATAATTCTTTTTTTATATCTGTATAAATGGTTAATTTAGGCTAAGTAAAGGTCAGTCTTTTTAATTCCACTACTTAAAAAATGGGCCCGATCAATGTACAGTCAATCTGATTCATTCTATGATAACTGATGACTAGCCTCTCTCCCCAATTCTCCCACCAATGATGCAACTATCAAAAAGATCATTTTTACCTCCCTTCTATCCCTGCAACAACTTGATCTGCCTGTCACATACAACTGTCAAATTTACTCTTACCAATATAGAAATGAGAGAGCATCACTTTGGTGCTCACAGATTTTTAGCAGCTACTTCCTGACTCCTGAATGCAGCCTACACGTGTTCAGGGAGAAAGGGTGTACTCGAGAGAGACTGGATGGCACAGAGAGCCACTGATCACACTCTGGGCTAGAACTGTCAGTGTGTGACAACAGATCTCCCTACTGGGGCACAAATCCCATAAATCCAAGGAGAGTGTCTCACCTGAACTCTGAAGATATCTCTGGTACTGACTTTGACCGACGCTTAATACTGAACTGAATTAAATCATTCAATCGACCAATAAGCATTTTCTAAGCTCCTCTGTATAGAAGGCACTGTGTGAGGCTCTGGGGACAGAAATCCAAAGAAGGAAACAAACCCCAAGCTCACGGCACTGACGTCTAGCGGTCGACTGAATGACTTTCACAGGGCGAGGGCTGCTTCTAAAGATGCCACTCAGGTTCAGCGGTGAAGATTTAGGTGATTGCTAGTTTCTGATGACACGTGACACCGATTTGAAGTTTCCAAAGCTCTCAATGTGCTTTTTCTCACACGGCGAGGCAGGGACTGAAGCTAAGACCATGCCCTTTACATACATGCTGAAGCTGAGGGCTGACGAGGCCACGCAGCTGGCCCATCACCACACACTTCACTAGGGGTCTTGGAGGCAGGATATGAACCAAGGTCTCACTGACTCCGGGGGCAGGCTTCTATCCCCTTTGCTATGATGCTTCTGGCTAATCATCACCTTAGTTCAGAAACCAGTTCTTTGGATCTTTTTTGGAAAAGGGTTTGCAATCATTCAGCCTATTCAATTAAACGATGAAAAGAATAGGCAGTTGGCAGGCCTGGCAGTGGCAAGGCTCAAAGTAAAAAGTCGCAACTCTCAAAACAATGTGGTTTTGGTTTAAAAACAGAGAGAGAGAGAGAGAGAGAGAGAGAGAGAGAGAGAGAGAGAGAGAGAGAGAGAGAGAGAGAGAGAGAGAGACAGAGAGAGAGAGACAGAGAGAGAGAGGCAGAGAGAGAGAGAGAACGAGCAGTAGAACAGATTAGGCACAGAATATATGGGAGCAAGCATACACAGTACCTGACAAATTGACAAGAACAGGCCCTCGTTACCAAGATAAGGACCCTCAGAGTGACAAAGCTGCCAGGGAATTTGAAGAGCAGTGTGGAAGGAATTCAATTCAAACCATATGTCCCACTTTATATAAAGATAAGCTCCAAATGGATTTATGACCTAACTATGAAAGGTCACACCAAGAACAAATGAGAGAAACATGGAAAGAATTATCAGATCCACAGACAAAAGAAAGTTCATGACCAAGCAGGGGAGAGAGGCGATCATAGAAGACAAAATGAAAAATTTTGATCACATAAAATTTAAAAGTTTTTGTACAAAAAAATCTAATAAAGTTGAGATTTAAAGGAAGAATAACTGGGGAAAAAATTTTGGAGCAAGTTTCTCTGACAAAAAATTTTCATTTCCAAGATTAATAATAATAAAGAATTGATTCAAATGTATAAGAGTGAGAGTCATTCCCCAAATGATAAAGGATTTAAGCATATTAAGAGGCAGTTAATTCTCAGTGGAAAAAACCCAAGCAATCTACAGCCACATGAAACATGCTCCCATCACTAATTAGAGTATGGATAATTAAGTCAACTCAGATTCTACCTCACATCAATCAGACTGGCAAAATTGACAAAAGAAAATGACAAATGTTGGGGAGGGGCTGTAGGAAAACTGGCATACGGATATACCATTGACTGAGTTGTGAAAAGATAGTGTCATTCTGGACATCTATACAAAGAATGCCCTTTAAGCCAGCTAGCCCCCACTGCTAGGCCTATACCTTCAAAACAATCAAAGAAATAGAAAAGTTCTTATTTCATAACAAGTCTTTTTGGGGTCGTTAAAAAAACTGGGCTGCTCATTAATTAAGGAATTGTTAAAAACAAACAATTGTGAAGGCTGCGAGAACACTGCGAGCCCACGGTTCCAACAGACTGACCATGAACCTCGGGACAAAGTGAGAATGGACTGAAGGGCCAACAAGGGGATTTGTTTTGCTTGATGATGCATATTTGTTATGAGAGATTGCTTTTCTTTTTGCTTCTTTCCAATGGGGTGGGAGATGAGAGGGAAAGAAAAGGGATTGCTATTCATTAAAAACAATTTTTAAAAAGAGGGAGAGGTTCTATACATGTGGAATGTCATGTGTACTTTCAAGATGAGGTCTGACTTTCCTTAACTGCTTCACTAACTACAAGGAACCTCTGGAGAAATAGGGATAATCTATAAACGTTTGTCATTGTAAAAAGACAAAGCACATCAACAAAACCTAAAAACCCAAAACCTGCAACGGACACGCTTTCGTTAATCAATGAGATCCCGGTCCTTACAACATTCCCATAGCAGTCAATTAACAGAACACAAACTTCTGCCTCCCCCAACATTTGTCCCTTGAAATGAATGAACATTTTCAATGACATTTAGATCACAAGACACCATGACTGGGCTTGATCACCCTTTATCAGGAGCAATTATCAGCACAATGATAGACAAAATCCTTTTCAAAATGGTAGTGGCGAGCAGCTCAGCCAGCTAACTGAAGTAGCTACATATCTGCATTTCATCCACTCCACTGACTTCATCTGTTTTAATCACTTCTCTTCTCTGGCCAAAGACAGAATCTCTCTATATCTGCCCATTATAAGCAGCCAGTCTGTCTACTTAGAGTAATCGTTGCGTGTTATCACTGGTCATCTTTCAGTACCAAAAAAAAGAAAAAGAGTTCCTTACAGACCTTACTCTGGTCCCCAGTTTGCATTCTCCTGTCTAAAAAGAAGGTCAGAGCCTGACATGCACTGTGTGTCCACAATGACCCAGCGGAGTTTGTTACTTAGCTAACTGAAGTTAACTTGGATGGATAGAATTAAATGTCTCACCTGTACTTGTAATTATTGTACCTACTGAATTATTGAACACTATTTGGCCTCAGGGACACTCCCCTCAAAAGGTAAAACATTTAAAATAGTCTTGAGCCTCAGATAAAAGATCTTAAACTATGACTTGCCCTCATTACCAATGACAGAAATTTGAAACTATTTTATTGTCCATTATACTAAGGAATGATCATTTCTTTTTTCATGGTATACAGGAAGTGCTTTGTGATGGGTTTTGGTTTTTTTTGGTCAAATGCATGAAGGATAAAACCTGAAGTCTCATGATCAATCACTGTATGAAAGTATATATATATATATATATATATATGTATGCATATATATGCATATGCGTGTGTATACACACACATATCTCAGTGACCTTAGTTCCATGTATGACAATCAGGAAGCTAATTTGGTAAGAAACAGAATTAGTGGTGTCTCTAGAGCTCTTCTTGGCATGTGGTCAATGAGATTTAAAGAATACTGGGAGAAGTTATAGATGAGACAGAAATGTGTTAAGTGGTCATATTGATAAAACATCTTTTTGAATTATAAGATTTCCCAAACTAGAAAACACTGACGCCTCTTCGTAAACCTTAGGAAGTAGCCCCTTATTGAGAATCACATGGAAGGGCAGGAGAGCTCACGGCATCATTAATGGCGGCAGTGAGGCCTCCTCGCAATCAGCCAAGAGCGGCGCTCTCCCAAAGGGCCGGGCGTCTCAGAAGGCCGCAAGCTCAATCAACATAATTTACTGAAGTTAACTTGGCTGGATAAAATCAAATTTATCACCTATATTTTATTCACTGAATCATTCAATACTATTTGACCTCAGGGATATTCCCATCAAAAGGTAAAATATTTAAAATAGTCTTTAAGTCACAAAGTATTGTGAAAGGTGAGGGGTGGCCCAAAGAAGTCCTGGCACAGGGAAGTGATCGCCTCACTGTCCTCTGCTCCCATCAGACCTCACAGGGAAGTGCTAGGCTCAGCACCGGATGCCACGTGGCAAGAACAACAGTCATAAGCCAAAAGGGCCAAGAGGAACAAGACCAAGATGGAGAAGGGCCTGGAGCTCAAGAAATCCTTATAAGGACCAGTTATGGAACTAGGAAGGTCAGCCTAGGGAAGGAAGAAAGGAAGAAAATAAGCCTTTATTGAGCACCTCCTGTGTGGCCCTCTGCGAGGCACCGTACAAATATCCTCTCACCCGACCCTCACTTGGGAAGTCAGAGCTATTATGATCCAAATCATAGGCAGAGGTTGTAACTCAGCCAAGGTCACACTGCCAGTAAATGTCTGAGGCTGGATTTGAACCTGAGTCTCCTCGAACTAGCTTCACAAGCCAGGGCAGTCACAAGCCAGGGCAGAACCACGGCCTGGATGTCTGCATGAACCCTAGGGCTCACTGAGACAATGGAGGGAACCCAAACACTCTCCCCTTTCCTGAAGGGGCCTGACTTTGGGCTCCTGCACAGAGTGAAAAAGGCCTAATTTGACTAATCACAGTCAGAAAGTCTGTTCTGTTTGGCATTTTTTTGGTCGGGTTAAATCAAGTCTGTTCTTTATTTGGCACAGCATTCACCCGAGCATTTCCTTGGGAGCCTAGAATCCACACACTTTATATTCTTATGCTCCTCCAAAGTGGAGGCAAAATGAGCCAAATGCTAATGCATTCAGGAGAAATGGGGTGTTCCAGAGGAGCAGAAGCCAAAGGGAATGTGGCCTGTATGATCAGACCCGGCTCTGCCAAATCCAAACCTTTACTTTCAGGCCACGCCCTTGAGGGGTCCTCACCAGCTTCCAAACTGCTTTCACACCCTCGGTCACATGTGAGCCTCACATCCAGCCCTGTGGTAACTAGGGCAGCCATCATCTTCATTTTAGAGGTGAGGAAACTAGGCTGGTGGCAAGATGTGCGCTCAGTGCCCAGCTTTCTGGAAAAGGGCTCCTTTTACGGCACCACACCACACTCTCTTGGGGCGATCCTCATGGGGATCCAGCCCTCCTGCGGGACCTTACCCCTGCTTCAGCCGCAGCCCACTTTTCTGAAAGTTACTTCTGCTTCCAGGGAAAGCAAATTCTATCATGACCAATCAATCCAAAGTCCAGCCCTATGCACACCACACTGGGCAACTTCAGAGGAGTCTTGGGGAGCCTGAGGCACGCAGAGGTCAGGGGGCTCACCCCAACAATGTGAAGTGTCAGAGGCAGGATTTCAGCCTAAGTCTTCCCCAATCTAAGCCCTTAGGGCATCACAGAGCAAAATGCTATGTTGCTTGTTAAAGTCAGTTGAACCCGGGAACAGAACAGCAGAAAGCTGATGCAGTTATTCCCAGGGCCCCTTCACCTAGATCCATACCACAACAATACAACTGAGATCAATAGGGAAAAATTCAAACAACGGCTCTTTTCCTTCTTCCCTTCCTTCCTTCTTTCCTTCCTTCCTTCCTTCCTTCCTTCTTTCCTTCCTTCCTTCCTTTTTTGCTTCCTTCCTTCCTTCCTTCCTTCCTTCCTTCCTTCCTTTCTTCCTTCCTTTCTTCCCTCCTGGGTCAACATGATGCCAAATGTCTCATTTTCTTCCATTTTTTAAGCTAATGGATCATTGGCCCAAAGACAGGGCCACCATACAGATGGCACCTCAGTCTCTGGGCTACAGACAACCGTAAGAACATTAATCTCACCAGCCCTGTTTAAGAAACATCAGTGGACTCAATGACAAGCCTACCTACCCTTTGTGCGGCCTCCCTATGATCACCAGGTCTGGACCAACCTTGGGCTTTTTGTTCCTGTCATCTTGAGCATAAAAAAAAAAACTATCTCTTGAGCTTTCATGTTGAATCTTGGGGCCTCTACTGGGCTGAATTCTGGGAGATTTAACACTCAAATGGCTTTTTCAGGTGACTGATCTGGTGTTTCTTAAAGTAAGGGTAGCGCAGGGAATCAATATCATTCTTTAACTAAGCTCAGGAGAATCAGTTCATTTCTTGGGGAGTCTTCGGTGGAGGGAAGCATCCTTTCTATGTCCCATTCCTGACTTCCCTGGTGACCTTCAGTGAATATTTTAACCTAAGTATACTGGGTAAATGGTCAAAGGAAATGAATGAATAATTTTTGAATCAATGACTAGTCTCATTATGGAAATGTTTAACTTGGAAGTATGAAACACAGAAATATTAAAATCCATCTCCATAATTACGAGCTAATAACTTTATTTTAGGTATACTTTTCTGAAAGTTTAATGGAAATAAGGTAAAGATCACCATCATGTTTAGGTCACAGCTAAAAGTCAAGTGCTACAAACATTAATATTAAAATACTGAGTGATTTCCATTTTTGACGCACAATTAAAAATTATTTTAAATTAAATGAATGGAATATTTACTGTCACATATTTTCAGATCTATCTTTCAGTATAATCTGTATAAGATACAGAGTGAAATATTCACAATTTGTAATAAATCAAAATACATGAAATAATAATAGTTATCGATACTACTAGCTAGCATTTAAGCTTAAAGGTTTGCTAAGGGTGTTACAAATGTCATTTCATGCTTACAATAACCCTGAGAGGCAGGAACTATTAGCATGCCTGTTTCACAGATAAGGAAACTGAAATAGACAGAAGTTAAGTGACTTGCCCAGGGTAACACAGCAAGGAAGTGCTTGAGGTCTGATTCTTTACTCCAGGTCCACTGCTCTAGCCACGGGTATTAAATCCAGAAGCATGGTACAGTATTGTAAGATTAATACTAGGATGGTCCAAGCTCAGAACGAGTGCAAATGCTTAGAACAAACAAACTGTGTGGGTTTTTAAAAGCTACACTGGGGGAAACAAGATGAAAGAAGGAGATGAGGTCACTGTGTGCAATGAGAGGTCAGTGATTCCCAAAGAGAGAGGAAAGGTGGAGCTATTCAATGATCTGCTTTGATTTCTGTCAAGAAAAATGATCTCTGGAAAAGGCAGAACTGAGGTGGCTGATAGGAAGCTGAAGCACAGAAGAAGGAGGGGAGAGGGAAAGAAGATGCCCGGCTGCCCTCGATGCATGCAGACCACCAGCTCCCAAAGAACGAAGTTGCTGGTCGTGATCTCTGAAAAATCACAGAGGAGGAAGAGGGAAGCGAGTCTGACAATGATCGGGTGATCGGTCTGAATTCAATTTCTAGCAAAATTCCAGCAAAATCACGATATGTGGGCACAATGTTCCTGAGAAACCTATCAGTCTTCACGGCCCCTTTCACTCCTTAATCCTAAACCCAATGTTCTAACACAGTTCAATGTCTTTTGCCATCCTTCTCTGTCTTTCTTCACACTGCAGACACCAAGTGTGAAAGGTATATGTTAACCTGACGTAGAGTATTTTGCCAAGTTTTTCATAGAATTTCTACATTTCCTCATCCCCTGCCCCCAAAGTGGGTATATTCATCCCGTCTCTCTGGACAGAGAGGCCTTTGCTTGTGCTATCTTTAGCACTATGATACACAATGACTACAGGAGTCATGCATGTGCTTCTCTCCCTTAGGTTTACAATAAAACCAGCTCTTCCAGGTCCTTGACATCTCTCTGGTGAGACTGTGAGCTGGTCTTCCCATCTGAGCATGTTGAGATGGGGCACAACCATCAACTTGCTGGCTGATGGCCAGAAAGTACAATGCAATTCGACCATACTAACCATAAAACTATCTTAATGCTATCTCCCTTTTTTTTGCCACTCCATGAACTAAACACTTGGAAGCAGAAGGAAGTAACATAGGACTTAGGAACATTTTCTAATTTTGTTTGTTTTATGGTCAAAAAATTAATCACCTAGTGACCAGTCTATGGTCCAGTTTCTAAGTATGCTAGGCTGGTCTTTGGATTGCATATATGGTCTGTTGCTAAAACCTTATGCCATATACTATTTCAGGTCGACCATTTTTTTCTAAATTTCTATTTATTTCAAATGTGGAAAGGAAAAATAATTTATCAAAACAATGGAAGAAATCATCTGAGAATCAAAGTCATAGTTGCTTTATTAAAAAGTTGTTTTGCAAAAAAAACCCCAAAATTATCAAAAATAAAAGAGATCAAACAGTAAATCTTTGTTCTAAACACAGCTGACATTTAAAAGCTATGAGGAATTTATCTATAATAATAATAATATCCATTTCATAATGCGTGAATGGTCAAAGAATAGGAATAGAAAATTTTTTATCTCAACAAGTTAGTTAGAAACCATTTACTATGCACATATGTCCTGGTACCATTCTTAGAAACTATTTGAAAAGTTATTCAAGCTTTAAACAATCTAGTATGTAACACGTGTATATATGTAATATATAAAGTCTTCAATATATCAAATTGGTTAAAAACGCCAAAACAATTAAATCCCATGTTGGGCTGAGCTGTGTGGAAATAGGTACATTATTACATTGGTGGTAAAACTAGAAATTGGGGCATGCTTTTAGAAGGTGAAGCTAAGAGTTACAAAATTAATCATACATTCTGAGAAAACAATTCCTGCTACTGAAACTATATCATAAGGATGCTATTAAAGAGAGGGGTTTTGGGGGGGGGGAGGGAGACATCTAGTAAATAAATGTCTACTTTTATTTATAATAAAGACATAAGCAATTAATTATCCAAATACAAATTTTTTAAAAGATTTCATTGGATCTCCACAGGTTCTTTATTGTCTTTAGGGTGAATTTTAATATTCTTCTGAAAATGTCCAGAAATGGTGTGTCCTTCGCTGTGTCCGTGTTATTTCTATGTGGCACTAAAGGTCTTATGTTTCTTTATAACCTCTCCCTCTACCACCTGCACAGAACTTGAAGGAGATGATTCCTGAATGTAGATAACAGCGAAACTTGGCCCACTGGGATAAATCTGATCACATATCTTTTAGGACAAACTTTTTCTCTTGATGCCAATAACAACACGGATAAAGGAAACCACCTTGCTTTTCTGGGAAGTGAAGGGGGGATTTGTAAAACGCTGGTCAGGTTGTTTTGTCTTCAGATTAAAGACAGTGTATTCTTTGCTTAAATGGTGAATGGAAATGAAAGGCTCCAGTGCACACTTCGGGGCTGCTGAAATCAGGGGCAGCATTTTTAACCAAGTTACTTGGAAAAGTCAGTATTTGGTAGAAGACAAATGTTAAAAACTCTCAGGAGGAAAATGTTGTTTTGTTTTAAAACAAAGAGACAGCTCTGGGGAATGTATTAAGGATATTTTCAAGAATAAAATGGTTATCTGTCACTGTAATCTAAATGATGGGTGTGATATTTCCATGTGGAACTCTTTGGTGTCAGTGGTAGTGAGGAACCTAAAATGTGGCTGTCTTAGAGGGGCAATTTTTGCTGAATGCTCAGCAATTGCTAATTTGGGGTGGAGGGGGTGGTTTTTAACTGACAAGGCAGGAAGCCGGATTAGGAAGCCAAAGAAAAGTTTTCACAGCAAGCCAAGAACTATGGGCACAGGAAGTACATTTTAGAAATGATCTTGGGGAAACAACATGCTTCACGTCATGAGAAAAAAAAATATTGGTCGTGAAACGTACGTATGCAAGACTTTCTCATGTATTTCCATTTGTATACATGTATTATGTATACATAACATATATGTTTATGTCATGTACATAAATATATGGGTCATCACTACAGATTTTCACATGCTTTTTCATTTAGAGCAGCGGTTCTCAACCTGTGGGTCATGACCCCTTTGGGGGTCAAACAACCCTTTCACAGGAGTCACAGGGGTCGCCTAAGACCATTGGAAAACACATATTTACCATGGTCTTAGGAACTGAGACATGGCTCCTCTATCTGTCTCTAGGCGGTTCCCCCCACGTGCAGATACACCCACATACAAGTATTAAAGGGTCCCGGCATTTGGAAGGTTGAAAACCACTGATTTAGAGCTAGATGAAATTATTTTCAGGACCTTCTTCTAAATTCTGATTCCTTGGTTTTCTCTCTTCTACAAAGAGAAGAAAGTATATGTCTGATAACTCATAAGCAATTATTATTTCCACCATTCACTGATAGTGTTAATAAAGTGTTATACCATATTGGTAAAGGAAAATATTTCATATTTTGTTATCAAACTATTTAAATTACCTCAAAATGATATTAAAGGGTAGGAAAAACTATTTCAGAATCTTTTCAATGTGTTGATCTATTTTGCTGTGTTTTTTCTTCCTTTTTCTTTTATCACTAAAAAAAATACTCTTTGTGATCTGGAATGGCTTACTTGGAGCAAGGAGAGGGTGGTAGAGGGAGACAAGGGAACACTTACACAAAATAAAAACAAAGGATATCAATAAAATGTATTGGCGTTCATTCTCAATAGCTCACCCATTCACTGGACAAGTCTTTATTAAACATCCACTATATATACACAGCACTACACTAGGTATTGGGAATACCCAAGCAAAAAACCAACCATCCCTGGCCCCAGAGAACTGATTTTCTTTTGGCACAAACACGGTTATGAGGATACAAAGTAAACCTAAGTTCGTTTGGGCTGGGATGGGGAAGGACCACGAGTGACTAGAGAAATCTGTGAAGTCCCCTTCAGTCGGTATCGGCAGTGGGAGACAAGTCAGACATCAGAGCCGCCTCAAGTATGGTACAAGTAGAACACTAATCCTACGACTATTTTCTGGCTGGACTTGCTATTTCAGCAGCGTATCGAGAGCTCCTGGTGAGGAGTTCCCTTAATCACGTTTGGGGACACTCACGCCTGGTTACCAGGGTCACACAGCCTGTGTGTGTCATCCAACTGCACTCCGTCTGCTCTCTAGACATCAAACCAGGCTAGCTCTCAGTAACGGTGATGCATCTATAAAATATCGACGAAATACAAAGAGCAACAAAATAACAAAGCTCGTGAACTCAAAAGCACTTTACACGGGCACTGCTGATAGTAACTTCCGTTCATAAGACCAATAAAGGGCTTTCCTTACAGAAATCTTATTTAAGTGGGAAGTATAAATATGATTTTTCCTATATGATAGATGAAGTTAAGTGCTTTCCCAAAGTCATCAGGAAACTGAACCCAGTCTCCAGGTTTTAAGCCCAGCATGTTTGGTGTTAACAATATATCCTTTAAGTGCAAACAATCCTGATGAGACGATTTCATTCACACTGCACACACCACAGAAAGTTAAGATTTTAAAATGCAACCTAAAGGCAATCTAGAAGTGGCATTCCAAAAACTCTAAGCTCAGAAATGGCTGGAAGGCAGGTTTCAATCCTATTCTTAATAAACTATGCATTCTTATTTGGGCAACTGGGTTCTTTCAAATATTTTCTGAATTCTTTGTTCCTATCTGACAATGGGGCCAGCAGGAGATGTTAAAACAATCATAATAAACCAGGGAAAACTCTCAGACCAAGAAAACAACATCACGTAACAGATTAGAACCAAAGTCAGTTTAAAAGTACCTACGCATTTTGGTGGGAAGAAAAAGCTGGGGGATGGGGAAAGGGTCTGGGAGGAGAAGGGGGGGGGCATTGGCGCTGTCTTCCTGGAGATCTCCTGTTTCTCTTCTTGGCATTAAAAGCCATTTTAATGACTATTTTAACAGCCATGTTCTTGATCCCACAACTTCATTCCTGCTGTTTTAATGAGCGTACTACAGCTCATGAAAGAAAAGGGAACAGCTGAGTAGCCTGCCCCACTTCACAAAAGCTATATCCTTCAAAGGCACTGGGTTAAGGAGCAATTTCATTAATGACAGAGACAATGGGCTGCCAATCAAAGGTGGAAAGGCCATTCATGAGGCCCTATCAGCAAGGAAAGAAGCAGGGAGCCGGACTTTCTTCCACCCGATCTCGTCCACTGTGACAAGCAATAGCTCCCTCAGCACAAAGCACTTGGGAAAGGCTTGACATCATTCATGTCTTGGGGCCTGAAGCTTTAGAAATGCCCTCATGTTCCAATAAACCACTCTTCCATAACACTTGCAAAGGAGTGTGAGGAGTGGTCTCCCCTTGGGCAAACACCTGTCAACAGGCCAGGGAAGGGTCACTCAGACTGACCACTTCTTTTTATGTCCCATGCCAAATTCACTGTAATTCATTTTGCTTCTGCCAGGATTGGCATTCCAATCCCATGTTCTAGACAATTAGCTACAACCCTTAGTTTCTTGCTACTTATCTTAGGTATTTAAAATAAGCCCTAAAAAACAAAGACGAGAGAGGGAGCATTCTCGTTTTGCACAAAGAAAGATGGACACCCAGCTGCTCTGCACAAACACAGTTTCAAACCCTGGGATCCAATGGCATCAATTGTTAAAGTGGGCTAGAAAAATGAGTAATTTATGTGTTAATAATGTCATAAGCTATTATGAAAGAGGAGAAAAACCGTTTACATGAATAAGTAATTAAACTATGACACAACAAAGTGTACTTCTCTAAGAATCACGAAAGAGATGAAACGGGAGGACATATCCCGCCTCTCAATCAATTTCACCGGCGTTTTTAATGCATTCATCAACTATTTTTACTATTCGCTCTTAAGTCAACAGTTAAAAAAAGATTAACCAAATCCAGAAGTCTTTGCAAGGAATATTACAAGGTAAAATAAGTATGTTTCCATCAAATAAGCCAACAGAACACCCACCTTCCCAAATCATTCCATGTGTTCACCCCAGGAGAGAAGTATCTAATTTTCTTAGAGCAGACAGCTAAGAAATCAAAGAGCCTCAGTCTCTTCCTAACTCTGCCATTTGCTGGGTTACTCTGATAAGAAACTCAACCTTTGGCATTGTATTGATCTATAAAGGTTTAATAAATGGGAGAGAAATTTATATCAGTTTTTAAAAATGGATAAAAATAACTAACTAGGAAACCAATTTTTTCACAAAAAATGTCAAGTGTGGTTGATCTGGTTTAGGGTAATATAACATTCCTTTCAGACGCAAATGTCCCAATTTTCCCACACATGAATCTTTCACATTCCCAGACTAATTGACCTACACTACAATTTTACCAGCTGGCTAAGGAAAACGTAAATCCTTCTATTTATGCTAAGAAATATATGCCTTTTGAATGAACTTAGAATCCAAGAAGTAACGATAAACTCTGGCTATGCGGAGGCAATGGAAGGCAGGATTCTTGGAAAGGGCATTTTAAGTGACCCAAAGCACAGCGTGATCATTGCCATCAAAAGATGAACCGTCAGCATTTTCTCCCTTTAAAGTAGGACAGTGAAGCTGGCTACCTAATTACAGCCAACGTAGTACAAGTCTGTGAAGTATTTCGATCCAGGGAAAGTCTCAGAAATCTGCACCCCCGTGGAAAGGGCCAGAGAAAGGAGGCTATTTGTCCCATCCCAGAACGTCTGTCAGTCAACACTAATTAAACCACTAGCTTTGTAGAGACACTGACTTTTCTTAACAAGAACAAACTAAGTGAATAATTTAATTCTCCTTGACTCCTACTTCCTGCTGTGTCTCTTGAAAATATTTAAGATACCGGCAATAATGCCAGGTTTACAAACATAATTGGTTCTGTTGATCATTAACCAGCATGTCAGACAGGGGACTTTCAAGAGAACAGATCTACTGTGTAAACAAAATCCCCAGAGGCCCCCAAAGCCAACGGAAAGGGCAAAAGGACAAATCCTAATCTCTCTCCAAAGGTTCAGTCTTAGTAGAGGCTGGAGGCCCACCTATGGTTAAGCATCCTCAGTCAGTGCCATCACTGCCTACCTAGCTTGGTTACGCATGCGCTAACCATTGGTGCAACTGAAGGACAGGACTGATTTTTTTCTGAGTCATGTGTACTTATAGAAATTGCCATCTATTCACCATGAGCAAACACAAATGGTGTAAACAGCAGTACTACACATATGTTTTTGTTTCTTTTCCATTTTTAGCTGGAAGAATGCTTAATGCAGTATACGTTTTGCCATTAGGCTAACTGAGGCATAACATTTCTCTGCCATTGGACACTTGGGTCCTATAATTGCTGTTCAGTGACTTGTGTGGGAGAGCAACTGGAAATCCCCAAATGCCTATTTTCGATTGTAAAAACAATGACCAAAATAAGGCACAAAAATCAAATGCTTCTATGTGAGGGGAGGAAATGAGTGAGATGGTTCCGGTTCTGGGTCAGCTTTTCCCTTTTTTAACAAGAAAAATAAAGAACCACAAAAGTCATATTAAAAACAAAGCAGGAGAAGAACACCAATCACAACTCAATGGTGACTATTTGTGTTGGCCTAATACAAATGAGTGTAGTCAAGTTTTTACAGGAAAAGAATTTTTATCCCCTAGCTCTGCTTGTGCTATTTCAAGTGGCCCTAGCAGAGGACACTGACGTATTTTCTTCTCTCCCCAGAATGGTTTGACACCTTTGACAAGAAATAATGAAAGAAAATTCATTATTGTGGTCATTCAACTGACACTTTAAAAAATAAACTTGAATTAAAGACGTATTTTTTCTTTTGACGTAAATTAACTTCTAATACAGGATGAGAGAATCCCCATTACAAGTTACCTCCACGTATAAGGGATCTAAACCTTTAAATGAAAATAAAAGCTCATGCTCCATAGTTCCACATTTTTGGGTTCCAGTCTCATGTCTACTCTTCAGTAGGAAAAATGGGTGATCATTATAACAAAATGGGAAGTCTTTAGCTAAAGAGTCATGAAATTATCCAAACAGTCACATCTTGGGAGGTTTACAGGGTATTTCAATGTTTGGTTTGTGGATTTGAGGTTGATTACATACCTCTATTACTGAACTGTAAGTTCCTCCCCAAACCTAATTACTTCATTATCTTGACATATTCCAAATATTTCTGGAATTGTTTGTTATTAAGTACGCAAAAAAAGCAGACACCCATTTACAGCAGACTATTTCCTCTTCTTTCTCACTATCATAATAAAACAACCAATCAAAACATTAAGCCGTAACAATTCTGTAAAGATAGAGCACACAGGAGGCCAGAATTAGTTTTAATGCTCTTTTCAGCACTGGACGGCCCTCACACCGAAATCGCATTTTTCTCTGAGCATGGCTATTACCAGACCCCACCCTGACGGTGTATTTTTGTGCTATTTGCATCTTTTCTTATCCAGAAAGATACAAAAGCAATTATTCCAAATAGGAACACACTTTTTGACATAATTATTGAGAAAAAAACTAAAGATTTACTTAAGAGCACTGAACAAATATGGGGGGGAAAAGCTAAGAAAAGTGGAATTCAGCCACAGGGCTATTTCTGGTCTAATAAACTGATAAAACACCGAAATGATTATGCTTGCTACGCTCACGAAAACAAGGTCATGCATCTGCACTCACTACAGGACAGTGATTATCCCAGAAACCTTGCCCTAAAAGGAACACCGGTGCATACATGCACGGTCTCTGACATTTGGTACAGGCAGCAGCCCTAGAGAGAGAACTGAGGATTGGCAGGATACCTGTTTCTCTTCCAGCGTTTCCCACAACTGAACCTCAGACGAACGTGGTGGAGAGACACGGGAAGCGGACTGGCTAGGGGACATCCTTAGGGATGAACTATGACTTTATCTAGGGAAGTGGTTCTCAACCTGTGGGTCGCGGCCCCTTTGGGGGCCGAACAACCCTTTCACAGGGGTCACGGGGGTTGCCTAAGACCATGGGAAAACACATTTTCCCATGGTCTTAGGAATCAAGATACGGCTCCTCTAGCCGTCTCCAGGTGGGTCCGCCCACATGCAGATATGCTCACATCCGAGTATAAAGGGTCGCGGCATTAGAGGTTGAGAACCATTATCTAGGGCCTTGTCCAGCACCCAACAAGCAGGTATCTGGGAAGAGCGAGCCTCATTTAATACTGCCACAGAGGCCCACTTGGATCGTCTGGTAACCCCAGCAAAGTCAAAGTGACCCCAGTGCCTTCCATTTTCTCCTCTGATGTTTAATGAATTTTAATCCAATAGTTCCATCACCCAACTAGCTACATGGCTGAAATTAGGGAGCCTGAATGATCTAAAACGGGCCAGCTTGGCAGCTCAGTGGACAGAATGCCAGGCCTAGAGTCAGGAAAAGCTCATTTTTCTGAGTCAAATCTAGGCTCAGATGCTTACTAACTGTGTGACCCTTGGTAAGTCACTTAATCCTCTTTGCCTCAGTTTCTCCATCTGTAAAACATGAACTGGAGAAGGAAATGGAAAACAACTCCAGTATCTTTGCCGAGAAAATACCAAACAGGGTCACAAAGAGTCAGACGCAATTGAAAAATAACTGAATTGAACTGAATATGAGAAGAGGCCAAGTGTGAAAGCCTGGCACCTCTGCATCGCCTGTCTCCCCAAGGCTCAGCTCTACTTAAAGCCTTTCCTCCAGGCGTCAATCTTCTCCCTCCCATCACCATGGGCTGAGATGTCTGGGCTCAAACCACCTCAATGGAAGGTTTACAAGCACACAATGTTTCTGCTTCATTTTCATCTTTGCGTCCCTAGCAGATAGCCTGGTGCTTTGTACAAATCAGGAACAGGACACATTTACTAAGTGGTGACTATGCACAAAGCCCTGGGTACAAAGGACTGGGGCACACAGAGAAAAATCAGACCATCCCTGCTCTCAGGGAACTCACATTCTAGAGGGGGAGAGCCCATACACAGAGGGCTTCAGCCGCAGGTACGATGGAAAAGTCCCATGGCCCACATAATGCCTCATTATTTAATGTCACTATTCCCAGAGATCAGGCTCTGAGAAGAGATGGTGGTCAAGGTGCAGGTGGTAGTTTAACATACTTATTCAATCAAACTGAGCTTAACCCTCCCTTATCAGAGTTGTCCATAACGTGCAAGGCTGTGGATGAAGAGAATGAGTGAACCAATAAATCAAGGATTTATATTATATCAGTAAATATCAAAATCAGGTTAATGTTCAGATTCCTATAGACCAAGCTTAGTATGTATAATAGTAACGAAATCTGAAGATCCCTTTGTATTGCTAAGCTGACAGGTACTTATCACCTAGTTCAAATTAAGCCTCTGTTAAAGAAACAGAAGGTATGAACCCCTGTTGTTGACGTAGCAGAAAGGGTCCGAGCAGGGAGGAACAATACTGTGTATAAGGAAAAACCCCAGCTGGGAAAGTCAGAACTTCTTGGGATGAGCACCTGAAGGCTGGGCTGCTGCTGCTAGACTGGAACTTTCACGGACAAAGTGATTTTAATTTTGAGAATGGGAGAAAGTGATTTTGATTTTGAGAATGAAGCTGCCAAAGATTTCTAAGGGCCAGCTAGAGCTGGTGAAGATTTCTGAGGGCCAGCCGAGCTGCTGAGGACTTCTGAGGGCCAGCCGAGCTGCTGAGGACTTATGAGGGCCAGCTGAGCTGCTGAGGACTTCTGAGGGCCAGCCGAGCTGCTGAGGACTTCTGAGGGCCAGCCGAGCTGCTGAGGCTCCTGAGGATTTCCAACAGCCATCTATAGCTGCAGAAGACTGAGGAAGCATGACTGTGGTGCTGGTATTTGTACAAATGTTGTTGGGGCTTTGTTAACGTACATGAATGTTTTCGTGGCTTTGGTAAGCCTTGTCTTCCCAGGAACAGAGACTGTGAGATGGACTGGACACTATGAGCTCCACAGTGGAGCAGGAACTGTATGGAGAGCTGGACAAAGAGCTGGGAGCTGCCTGCCTTTGAACTCAGGTGGCAGCTGGTTAGATTTGGGCAGGAGCTAGGACTATGGAAGAGCCATAGAGGCTGAAAGCCTGCCCTGAATTAAGATGAAAAGACTTCTCTGTGTGTACTAAGTAGTGATGAAATTGTAATTTACTTGTGACTTAGGGGTAGTTGGCCTGTGTTTTTTCTACTACCCCTTAAGAGGGTACTTAGTAGTGACTGATGACTGAGTAGTGACTGATCTGTAACTCAGTGCGCCCCATGGGTAGAAGACTTTGACCTTTTGTACTTTATGATTGAATGATTGAGTTACTAACTGACTGATTGACTAAATGATTGTACTTTGTTCAAAACTATGTGACCACTTTGGTGAAAACTGTGGCCATTTTAGTGACAAGTTGTTGAATTATTATGTCATTGTAAATGCTATATTTTGATTTTCTGTGATAAGCTGTAATATTGTGAATGCTGTACCTTGATTTTCTGTGAATGTTTTGCTCTGATTTGTTATTGAACAGAGGGTTCACTATACTCTGTAATCAGACCCTTCCTTGAAGCTGCTCATGCTTGGCTTTACAGTAGGACAAGAAAAAGCTCTAGACCTAAAAGAAGAAGAGGACCCTGAATCCTTGTCCTTACTATTCCTAACGCTAATAATAACCACAATTATAACAGACATTTCTATAGAGCTTTCCATGTATTATAATGACAGCAGTTAGCACTTGTACAGCTATGTAAGGAATGCAAAGGGCTTTACCCATATTATCTAATTTGACACAACAACCCTGGGAGATATGTTACATTAATAATAACGATTAATATTAACAATATAGTGCCTTAAGTAATATAGTGCAAAGCTCTATACAACATCTCATTAAACTATGGAATTGCAGGCCCAGAGATGAATTCTATAAACGTTATTCCAGACCAGACTGATGAAGTTCAGAGAGGTTCACCAGGAGATAAGCTGTGGGTTGATGAATTCTTCAGTCAGTCAGCACACATTTCTTAAGCCCTTACTATATGCCAGGCACTGAGGAGTCAAAGAAGAAGGAAAAACTGTCCTTGTCCTCAGGGGTGAACATGAGTATGAACCAACATGTGCCAAATGCACACAGATTAGACATACGGTGACCTTGAAGAGGAAGGCCATGGCAGCTGAGCAGGAGACCCAAAAAGACCTCCTCAAGGCCTGAGCCAAGTCTAAAAAGAAAGCCAGAGATGAGGAGAGAGGGCATTCTGAACATGGGAGGCAGCCGGGGCAAAGGCACAGAGAAAGGCACTAGAAGGGAGCACATGAGGAATAGGGAGGAAAGGCAGCTCTCGAAAACCCTCTGCTGTTAGGATTCTGATTCACTGTCCTCTGGAGATGTTACCTGATAATCTGCTGCCCCATAACTTTGGGTGTGTTCTTTCTCTAGATGCAATGGCATTTCACTGGTGCAAGGAATGCCCAGTGAGGAATCTCCCTCTACCATTGTAGGAGTGCCTTCTTTCTAACTTAAAGTATTAGAGAGGTGTCTGAGGACGTGCCCACGGTCCCGGAGTCAGTATGTTTTAGAGGCAAAACTTGTATCCAGATCTCCCTTACTCCAGACCAAGACCAGTAGCCTCTGGCAAGTCACCGATCTCAAGTCTCTCCCCACTTTACTCAGTGTTCTTTCTAGAGTATAGGTGGTGACCATGCCCCTGAACGCCAGAGACTCCCTGCTGCCCCCAGAGCAAATATCAAATCCTCTCTTTGACCTTTAAAGCCCTTCACAACCTGGCCCCTTCCTAGCTTTCCTGTTCTCTCACACCTTACCCTTCCTCCAATGACGCTACAACCCATGTCCCGACTCTGTCTTTTCCCTGGCTGTCCCCCATATCTGGAATGTCCTCTCCTCCTCCGGGCTTCTCTGGCTTCCTTTACTCAGCTTAAATCCCATCCTCTGCAAACCCCGGGCCTCACTCCCTGCTAATACTTTCATCTGAGGTTCTATTCCAACCACACATAGATATCACATTAGCATGCTGTCTCCTCCATTCCAACGAGGGAAGGGCTCAGGTTTGTATCTTTCTTTGCATCCCAAGCACTTGGCATAGTTCCTGGCACGTGGGAAGAATTGAATACACTCTTGTTGACTGATTAACTGATTCCTGTTCATCCATCATTAAATCCCGTCTCTTTACTGAAACAAGGGGGAATGACCAATGGATTGTCTCTCACTTAGCTCCAACCTCTCTAAGTCTTGTGAACAGTAGTAGCACATAATTAAACTAAAACAGCAGTCTTCTTCCCCCTTGATTCCAAAGTGCCTTATGCCTAGAAAAGGCAGGGGAGAGGCACTGGCCTTCAGGTATGACAAAGAGTCCAGAAAGCAGAAGGCCTTCTGAACAGTCCTGGCACTTCTAGCACGCAACATACTAGACTAGAGATAAAGGTTAAGGCTCCAAAACCCATAAGTCTCCAGGGACATGGTACTCTTGGTTCTCTGGTCCTTTATCCCAGCCACGGCCAATGGTGCTCAAGGTGGACAACCCAAGCACTCCTTCCCCTGGAGGGCTAACTTTGGGAAGTACAGCCTCTATGGCCTGGTGATAAAGTTTCAATGAGCCTAGGAAACAATCTAATGGTGTCTTCCTCATGAGAATGTGCATCTTACATCTCTAGAGATGCTGTTAAGGCTCATATCCTTTCAATCTGTAGAAGTCACTTTGGATGGATCTGCATCTGCTACTGATTTAGAAATTTCCCAGAATGTCTCTGTGGTTGCTCTCTCTCATGAAATGTCTTTCTCTACTTCTCTCCCGAGCAAAGCTCATTCAGTGAGTCTTATTTCCAGCTAAGATCACCAGCTTTAAAAAGATCTCCTGAGACACGTGAGTGTCTGTGACCTAATGTAGGGACGTGGAGATATAATCAGCAGGGGCAAAGGCAGCAACCACCCAGATGAAATGGCAGAATATTAAAACCATGACATAGTACAGGCATTCTTTTAGCTAGCAATATTTCTAAAATGCACTAGGCATTCCTCTGCCTTCATAAAAAGACTATATTTTACGCACATGTATCATTATGTGATAACTGAGAAGCAAACAAAACACAACACATACATGTGCAAGACTCTGTGATTAAACAAGGTACCGTTTAAGATCTAACACAGGAAGACGCCAGCACCAACAGCTACAGCACAGAACATATATGATAAATGCATCTGCACATTACAAAGCCAACGGCCCTGTGAGGTCTGCAGGAGAAGGACATTACCGATGGGGGGAGACAGGGGCAGGGGTCTTACAGAGGAAATGATACCTGAGCTAGCTGGACTTGAAAGGTGACAAGTCAGCTCAGAATTCAGGAGGTTAGGAGAGTAAAGGAGACCATTACAGGCAGAGGTGATGCTTGGAGCCAACTCAAGAAGCGGCTTGCGAAGGCATTGCTAACGTTTTAGAGGAAGCCATCCAACATGCTTGGAGGCAAAGCAAAGGTGGGATGGTTCTAGGCAGCAGACAGAGAGAGGGCTTGGAAGGTCAGGTGCAGGGTTTGGAACTTTAAGTGGTCAGCGGCAACAATGATAATGATAAATAATGCCAGTGCTGATCACTGATATTTCCAGGATGTTTTAGGGGTTGCCCAGGACACTGACCACATGGCCTTATAGCAGAGGGTGTCCCATGATGAGATCTGTCACACAAGAATAATGATCTAAAAAATGGAGAATGGACAAGAGGGACCACATGCAGGGAGGACATGACAGCGGTCCCTGGGAAAGCTGGTGACAGCCTGAGCTAGAGGAGGAGGGAGAAACCTCTTGCCGTAAATATTTCTGATGGACTCTGACAGGAAAAGCCTCAAAGGAACTGACACAAATTTCATAGCATCATATAATTCTGGGAGACGTTATTTTATACCCATTAAACTGGCAAAGACTTTTTTTCCGCAGTTGAATGTTTGTTTATATTGAAAGTTTAAAGTTTTAAAAGGAAAAA
Organism: Pseudocheirus occidentalis; assembly: GCA_028646575.1. Taxonomy (NCBI): domain Eukaryota; kingdom Metazoa; phylum Chordata; class Mammalia; order Diprotodontia; family Pseudocheiridae; genus Pseudocheirus; species Pseudocheirus occidentalis. The sequence goes on along the minus strand of CM053599.1, from coordinate 14,814,665 downwards.
AAGAAAACCAAGCATCACCTCCTTGTCTTCAATTGTCCCGGCTGACTTGGAGATTTAACCAAACAATGAACAAGTGAAGAGGAAAGGGAGAATTCCAAAAATGTGACATCCTGCCTAAACTGAGCAGATGCAGATTCAGGACACTGTATGCACACAACACAATCTTCTCCAACCCATGCAACGCAGGGTCCACCCAGAACTGGGATCTGAAGTTAAAAAAGGCCCCTGGCTTTGAGTCTGGCCCCTTACCACAGTCTGTACCTAAAACCGCTAAGCTTCAGGCTGGCCCAACTTCATCCCTGGACTCCCTGAGTGACTTTTCTGGTTAGCAGCCAAGGCAGCTATGTAGCATAAGGACAGGGGGTGAATGCCTATGGAAATGACTATGTGTGTGTATATACATGCACCCAGATACACACACAGCGCGCGCGCACACACACACACACACTTGCAGGCTTCCAGGAAAATACAGGCAGTTAGCTGATGCCAGTTAGACTGATAAAGCCACTGCTCTCTGGTAAAGCCCTGATTGTATTCCCAACCAAAGGACATAAGCCCACAGTTTGCATGAGGTGATTAAGCTGCCTCTTATCCCAGTTCTAGCAGTCTCTTGGGTGCTCTCAAGCTGGAAAAGGGGCTCATCAGGAGGCCTATGGGAAAATATTACCATAACCCAAGTAAGTAATAACATCTGACTACTTTGGAACAATTTCTCTCATTATTTCTGAGCTTTCTGACAGTGAGATGGAAGTCCCAGTTTCTCCCCAAATCTAAAATGTGAAAGAAGCCAGACTTTCCGTTGGAGGTGTGTGTGGAGGGGGCTGCTCCCAGCCCCAGAGGCCTTCAGCCAATGCAGGCTATCAAGACAGCAGGCTGGGTCTGACCCTGTCTCAGGACAGCAGGCTGGGTCTGACCCTAGGCCTACCACCTAAGCCAATCAAAATCCGAGGGCCATTTGAATCCCATAAATCTATTCAAACGTAGAATGTCCATGTCAGGGCCTGAGCTTTCCCAGTCTTGTAGAACAGGTCCCACCAGAAAAAGCAGAAAGTCTTGTCAAGACTGCCTGGGGGGAAGCAGAAAAGGGTGACTAAACATTCAGGTGCCAAGTGTGAAAGCTGTCCTGGAGGTCAGTGCTAAAAGCTGCCTTCTCTCTTGTCCTTCATAAGGATATGACCTCTCTAAAGGTCTTACTTTACAGGGTTCGGTTCAATTTCTCAAAAACTGTGGGGACAAAACATTCCAAAATAAGTAAATAGAAAATTCATGCAAAGTGTTTGCATTCTCCAGGGGAGGGGGCCAGCCCCTTTAGGGACGGCAGAAGTCAGGCCACCTAGGGCACAGAAGACAAAGGATAGGGTCAGACACATCTCAGCTCTGTCCCGCTGAGAAAAATCGCAGACTCTTTCTAAGCCTCAGTTTATCTGGGATAACGGAGAGAGTGATGACAGATTCTAAGCTGAAGAAGACCTCAGAGCCATCTGGCCCATTGCAGAGACGAGGAAACCAAGGCCACCATCAAAAATGCAACAAGGGGCAGTGATGAGATTTGGGCCCAGCTCCCCCAACACCTAACAGACCAGGGTCCTTGTGGGGATCAAGTGCCAGGAGGTACAGGAGAGGCTGGAGAAAGGCAGAGCTCTTCCAGTAATTACCATTGAGAGACTCTCCAAAGCTCTGCCTAGGACAACACTTGTGGCTTCACCCCATGCTGTCCTGTTCACCAGGGGTGCCAAGCTCAAACAGAAAGGGGCCCTGGGGCCACAGAATGACCTATGACCACCAATTAACATCATCTACGTTGTAGCGTATTTGTATTTATTATTAAGCATTTCCCGATTACAATCTGATCTGGTTTCATCCCACTAAGGAGTCTCCCAGGCCTTGCTTGAGCCCTGGATATGACACCTCCGCTCCAAGGCACAGTCTCTGTCCGGCTCTACTTTCAACCTCCAACAGATTTCCTTGCTTTTTAGAGCTGTGCAATATGAATCTGAACTGACTTCTGGCTCTACTTTATAGTGTGAAAAGTGGCCACTAAAAAGAAGGTGATTTGGTCAAACAAACACAGGTGGAGACATCTGTAATCCTGACGGGTCTCAGGACTAAGGATGTAAATCAGGTGAGGATGAGCATGGACATCAAAAAATCAGATACAGCACAGCCCTCAGCCAGCCGGCTGATCAGTCAGCCCCACAGGGGGCCTGCCTCAGTGCTGGGGATTCAAAGACAAAAGAATGAATAATCTCTCCTTTCAAGTCATTTCTATTCTATTGGGAGAGACCAGACACACACACAGAGAACAAATACACAATCATGAGGGGGAGGCAGTAGGGGGCTGGGAGAATCAGGGCGGCCTCACGGTTAAGGAAAGGAGAGGTTCTATGGCACTGAGCTGAGGGAGGAGAGTGTTCCAGGCGCATGTGCCCAACCCCACCTCCTACAGGCCAGCTGGGTCCTCAGGGTACGATCGCCCAGCCACTACCCTCATTTCCCCCCTAGTTATCTCATGACCATCATCACCTCGCCAGAGCTGATTTGGGTTGGATCAGTGGCATTTACTCCTCGGTATGGCACAGGAAGGGCAGTTGTTACAGAAACAACACCCCCCACACCTCCGGGACACACGCTACTCCCAGGACAGACAGAACCAGAAGCTGTCCCTCAAAGTGGCTACTGGAGCCTCCTTCTCTGACATCCCCAGGCCCAGAGTTGGGTTAGATTCTTGGAACGGATCCCAGAACCTTTCACCTGACTTCACCCAATGGCTCTAAGTCTTTCTCTCTTCCTAACTTGACTGAGGAGGTTCAAGCTGATGACCGAATGATTCACTAGAAGCATCCCCGAGCTCTGGACGGATTCCTTCTGTATCTCACCCAAGGCTGTGATCTCACTGATGAAGACACAAGTCACAGTGCATCTTGTTACAGAACTGCACAGATCAGGGCGTGGGATGCACAGACAGGGATGGGGTGTCACAGGCCAGAGGGTAAACATTTAACCAAAAGGACACCACACACTTTTAAGCTCAACCAACATTTTCCCCATTGCTTTCTTAAATCCAGACAATCCAGAGAACAATAAACTAGCCTTGACTTGTTGCCCAAGGTGCACGTGCTCACAATGTCCATGTGGCCATGGAGCTGGCTCCAGCACACCCCTTGTGTGTGACCGGAAGGCCCGTGTATCTGGATGCAGGGTGGGGAAGGGGAGCAACTTCCAATTGGTGGGGGGAGGGGAGTGAAGGGCTCTGAAAAGCAAACAGAGGCAAACTTTCTCTTTAGTGCCAGAGGCAATAAAGTTTGCTAAGGGCTAGATGGGTGCTTAGAGAAAACAACTTTGGTGGCTGCAGGGTAGAAGAGAGACTTGGCTAACTCTCCCCAATGGTCCATCCACTCACAAGAAGCAGTGTGTGTCACTGTTTCCCATTACTGATGATTGCTGTGCCTTCCAGTCCCATGAACATGATTGCTCATCATGTCAAAGTGGATTTCTTTCTATAATAATCTATTGCATTACAAGACTTTGGAGTTCTAATCCAAACAACGTCCCATGCTTGTTTATTTCCATTCCTTCCTATTCTGCTGTAAATGGAATGATTTTGGAAAATCTCCCCAATGTACTTGAAATGCACGCCAACAATATCCTCTGGAGAAAAGGTCGGTTATCGAGCATTCATATTTGGGTTCTACAAAGAGCCCAGACACCACCACCCACACTCCTTGCTTTTCACACGCTGTGTATTTAGAGCTGAGATATGCACACTTTTTGTTCTTCTAAATCAATACCCAGCACTTTGCCAAACAGAATATGGCAATTAGCATTGAATGTTTTGAGGTTCGGAGCTCATGGATTTAACTGTCAAACTAACTGAGTTTTGAAACTGTTTAGAAGAACATATTGTAATGTTTGAAAATTTTAATGTAATGCGTTGGTCAGGTGTTTGGCCTGAGATAAGGTAAACTCCCCGAAAAAGTCACCCTTGAGCGATTCACTAACAGTATTTGAAACAAACAAGGAGTGAGAGGCAGCAGCTTTTGGACAGAAATGTGCCTAGAACTGTTACTTTGCAAATACACTGGTACAAAAGGTCGTGGGGCAAGAGGAAAAGCAGCCTAGCTGACATCGCTTACAACTGATTTGGAAAACAAATGGAAATCTTCAGGCCTTCCCTCCTTGGCATCCCAAGGCCTCCAAAGAAATGCAAGTGCCAAAAGTGGGCTTCAAAAACAGCCAGGGGCAAGGGGTCACTTCAGCTCGGTCAGTGTGGGCCTCTAGTGCCCAAAGCACTTGAGGCAGGAGGGATGCAGGCGGTGTAAGAGCAAGGAAGCAAACACATGACGCTCACAGTGAGTGGTTGATTTAAGGGAGGGATGAGGAGGAAGCCCAGGTGGTATAGACCCCCAAACCCCAGGACTCTGGACACCCGAGCACACAGCAGGCAGTACCCAACCAGAGTGCTCTTTGAAGATAGTGGCAGACTGCACATAAACACTCTCCAATATGGCACCCTCTCCTCCGGGCACTCTTCAATGGGAATTTTCTAGAAAAAGAAAAGGCATCCCACATTTCTGGCAGCATAGTAGGATTCCATCGTATTTATCTCCCATGACTTGTTCAGCCTTCCCCAACTGAAGGACGCCCCCTCGGTTCATAGCACATCAATATAAGAACAGCTGCCATGCACCAATCACTTCTCCACAAAATTTCTTTCTCACTCTCTATGTCCCACCAGGATTTCCGAAGACAATGCAAAAGTACATTTCTTTTGAATCTCAAAGGCAAAGTATCCATGCTAAGGCTGGGGAGAGGCTCCCCAATGTTGAAAACTGGTATAGTCGTATAAAAGGCTGGAAAAGAAAGGCAAGAGTATCCAACAGGATCATAGGCCCAAAGCTGGAAGGGGCCTCAGGGGCCACCCCGCCCAAGCTTCTCGTTCCACAAAAGAAGAAACTGGGGCCTGCAGAGATCCCATGACTTCAAAGATAATGGTTTCAGAGCTGGAAGGGAATTCTGAGTCACTCTATAGGACCAGGGAGAAATGACTTTTCTAAGGTTGCACAGGTTAAAAATGGCTGAGCCACCATGCAATCACATTCACTAAAAATCACTGGACAAGGTTTATTCCTGAACGGTCTTCTCATGCTGACGAGGCACTCCATTCTGGTAGCCTGTCATTACGGTCTAGCACGCCGCAGGCCATCTTCCTGCTGCTGTGGTTAAGTCTGACACAATTTACGAGCTGGGGCTTTATTTGGTATGGCAAGAGCTATTCCAGAAGTGATAGCTTGAGGTCTCTGATCAATAACACAGGCCTCATCCAGGACATTCAATCTCTTTCTAACACATCATAGGTGATTGTTAAGTGCTGCCTGTGCCTGGAATTCTCCTGAAAATGAAACACTAAAGAGGGTTTGGGGGAAACTGTGGGCAGCTGTGAGGCCACAGAAGTTACTTATTTCAATGAAAGACTTTCAAGGTTTACAATAAAGCACATTAGCACCAATTCTTGAAATAAGGCCGGATGCAGCCGCTTCACACCCAAGTAACAAGCTTACTGAAAGTGAGACAGCCGAGCTGTTGAAGCAGTCTGAGAGGAAACAGCAGTGACCCATAACAACATTCTGAGAGGGCATAGCAGTGGTCCATAGCAATCCGAGAGGACAGAGCAGTGCCCGCAGCATTCCAAAAGGACATAGCAGTCCCCATGGCAGTCCGAGAGGACATAGTGGTGCCCACAGCAGTCTAAGAGGACACAGTGGGGTGGTCCATAGCATTCCAGGTGCAAAGAAGCTTTGGGGTCCTGGAGGGATGAGTGCCCTGGAGACAGACAGTGCCAAAGGCAGCTTCAGGAAAGAAGAGGAACAAAGAAGCAGGGCCAAAGCTGTGGGAGTCTTCCATACAATCACTGCTCATTTCACATCTTCCATGCCCAGGCTTTCCCTGTTCTCACGCACCCCAGGGCTCACCTGCTCACTCCACAGGGGCTTCCTGAGAATGTTCCCATGGTCTCTGAGCCATTTCTTCCTCAAGCTCACCACCATCACTGCCAGCTATTTCTGTGAAGCCTGAAGGATGCACTGTGGTACAGGGCCCCCTCTCCAGTAAGACACACCTTCTCTACTAAGATGCACAGCACTGGTGGGAGGTTAGGGAGACAGACAGACAGACAGATGGACAGATGGTGAGCAGTTATGAAGTACTCTGAGGTGTGCTGGACACTGTGCTAAGGACCAGGAATACAGACACAAACAAAAAGAAAGGTGCTCTCTCCCCTTAAGAAGCTCACATTCTAATGGGGAGAGACAGAAAGAAAGAAAGGGGAGGCAGACGGTGGAGATGCACACGGTGGGAATGCTGGAAGTCACTCAGGAGCACGGAGATGGCCTCCCAGCATCCTGGAGGGGGTCAGAGACAAACTAAGGGAAAGGTCACCTGTGTGATTGCGCTCAAAGTCCTGGGAGCAGAGACCAAGGCAACAGTGGGAGGGATGGCAGCCAGAGCACAGTCTGCAGGTGGCCGAGATGGTTGGCAAGCCGATCTAGCGGAGCCCAATGCCCCCAAGCCAGACTCTTGGGTTCCAACAGAAGGTGGGACAAGGGGTGTGTGGGCAGCATCACACTGAGTGTATCCAACTCTTAACACCTGGTGACTGAAGATATTCAAACAAAGGTATGGGGCAGACAAAAGGCACTGAACCTGGAATCAGAGAACCTGGGCCTGAAGTCTGGCTCTACCATTTACCCCTTGGATGACCCTGACAACCTCTCTGGCCCCCCATTTCCTTGTCTGTGGAATAAAAGCGTTATACCAGATGGTCTCTAAGGCTACTGTCCTATAACCATTTATGGAATTCAAGAAAAGAAACTTCTGATGCATCAACGGTTCTATGGTAAATCCCCCCAATCTCCTCCATCTTCAAGACTGACCACGCAGGAGAATAGCTGGTATCCGTGGTCTGGAGTCACAGGACAGGACAATGATTGGTGTCCATAATGAACTATAATAACAGCCCTGAATCACTGTCCAATACAGAAAGCACCTCCGAATCCTCAATGATTAAGTATGATAAAATATCACATAAATGATCTCTTCTCTTGGTTCTCATCACCTGCAGTCAGTGAAAGGATATACATACATTATCTTTTTCTTTTGTTTAATTCCTCCTGATTAAAACTCTCAATGTAACTGATGATCATGCTGCCATATAAGTCATGAGGACCAACACCACTATGCTAAGCCAAAACAGTTCCAGGCATTCGTGCTTTGAGCTTCTTGAGGAGAGTTAGGCAGTGATGTTTAGGATCTTGGCATTTAGAGACAGAACCAGAGAGAACCAAAGGAGGTCATGCCCAGAATAACAAGAGCTGGGCACAGCTCTGGGACTGGCAGCATTCTACCCAGGCACCCTTTTGGAGCCACAAGAGCTCTGGGAAGGAGGCACTGCCCATGGTCCTCCCAAGGCATCCCCATTATAGTTCCCTGAGGATGGCATGCAGTTGGACAAGCAGTCTGCTAAGTTGGTCCATTAGATGGATAGAGAAATACAGAGATGGAGGAAGAGACAGACAGATGGATGGATGATACACACACACACACACACACACACACACACACACACACAGTAGGCTTCCTTGTATTTGGAAACTAGCCATCACTTTCAATGATCACCTACTATAAACCTATCTTCTTAACCTCAATATTCTCCCAGGGATGTCATAATGCTTATAATGCTGACTGTGAATCACCAAATACGAAAGTCTTGGAAGACCCAACGTGGTGCTAAGCTGAGAAGCCACACAAAGCCACATGTGTTGGAGAACAGGCTGGAATACATGTATGAAGAGGACATAGACAAGAGAAGTGACCTCAGGGGCATCACCAAGGACATGCTACGGACTAAAAAAGGAGACGGGACTGTCATATAAGACTGCGAAAACAGACAGACCACCCACCAAGCATTAAAAGAACTGGGCAGTTGGGTGGCACGGTGGACAGAGCCCCAGGCCTGGAGTCAGGAAGACTCCTCTTCCTGAGTTCAAATCCAGCCTCAAGACACTTACAAGCTGTGTGACCCTGGGCAGGTCACTTCACCCTGCTTAACAGCCTCACTTTCTACATCTGTAATGTGAGATGGAGAAGGAAACGGCAAACCACTCCAGTAATCTGCCAAGAAAATTCCCAACGGGGTCACAATGAGTCACCCACAACTGAGAAATCACTGACTTGAAAAATCAGAGTAAAGCACTGGGTAGATCCTCAGGGACAAGAATCCCAGAAGGTGAGAAGGGGCAGAAGGACTACAACCCTCACATCCATGAAATCACAAATCCACCAGTGTTTTTGCCTAGTCTTGTACTTCAGTCTTTAGTGACCTAAGCAATATTTTAGGACTCTCAGGTTTAACTTGAAAAATATAATGCATTAAAGCTTTTGTGTGTAATCCTGTCACTCCCTGCCCCAACACATATCACAGCCCATTTATAAATTCATGGACAGATTTTAGGGAATTGCTTGAGGATCAGAGAGATTCCATGACTTTCTCATGGTCATTCAGAAAACATCTCAGAGGCAGAATTTGCGCCTCGGTCTTCCTGAGCTGGCCTCTAAATAAAACACGCTATACTGTACAATAAACAGAACAGTATTGATTCGTTGTCTATTTCCTTTCTTTGGGGTTCAGTAAGTTTACTATTTTCATTATTTATACACAATCACTCCAATACTCAACATGCATGCAGCCTAATCATTGTGGGTATTTCTTCCAATAATTCGGATAACAGCCCATTCATATCTGCCCGTCCTGGGTAACTCTGGCCACGTCCTCTCAAGTTTCCCCCAAGGGGTTTGCCCAGAATGCTTAGGTCTTCTTCTGGATCTCCTGACATCTCTGTGTAATTATAATACTGGATGTGCAATACTTAGTATTGGGAGGGACATGAGCTAATTGTGTGGCCAAAGGTATGTTATTTAAGCCCTAGCAGCCTCCAGCAGAATATTAATGTCCCACCATTTCCTCCTCTCTCAGGATATGACAGAGAAGTGGCTCTTGCCAACGCTAATCCCTCTGACACATGGAGGCTGGAGTCCATCCCCTCCCATCAGCTTCAGCAGATCTTACCCTCAAGTCATTTCTTCTCTCAGCTCCATCTTCTCCTATCAACTGCTTCCCTTCCCTGCTGTCTTCAAACATGCTCCATCCTACAATAATCCTCACCTGGAGTCCACCACCCATCCCAAGCCATAGTTGTATATCTCGTTCCTTTCTCAGCCAAACACCTTGAAAAGAGCGGCTACTCTCACTGCCGACACTTCCTGTCTCCCCTCCCTTTCTTTAAGATGCCACTCAGGCACCATCTTCCTTCATAACGTCTTTCCTGATCCCCCTGACCGCTAGTGTCCAGTCACTCTCCCAAGCTACCTTTTACTTAATATGACTTTGTTATACTTGGATTTATTTGCTTTGAGTTTCTGCTGCGTTTATTGTTACACTTACTAATTGTCTTCCCCATTCAAATCTAAGCTTATCACAATTAGGAATGTTTCATTCATTGTATTTGTAGCACTGGTGCCCAACACAATGCCTGGTGCACAAGAAATATTCACTGACTGATAGACGACACACATGTTGCAGTGAAAAGTATCCCCACATTGATGAAATCACAATTTCTATGATCTTTGGTGAATGTTTTCTGGGGGAAACTTCATAGAAGCTGGACAATAACAGAAAAGGAAGAGCAGGGAGAGGCAAAAAGCAGACAAAGGAGACGGGGACCCAGGAGGTCTTTAAAGAAACAGCTGTTGAAATGACCAGAAAAAGCCTGCCTGGTCTAGGAATGACATCACAGAAAATCTCAGCAGTGACTCCCATCTTCCTGCAAGGCCACAGGAACATGCTCGTACCTCCTGAAGCCATGAATCACACCTGTCATGTTCCAACATGACCATAAATTCCCAAATGATGGATTGCTCATTCTGAGGGCTTACAATTTGCCCAAAACGAAGGACCTGTTGGCCCCCAGCCACAAGAGCACACATCAAGCGCCCATTCTCTTGGCAGCATTTAAAAGATGTAAGGTAAAGTAAAACACCTCTCCATCATGAATAGAGGCTCTCTTTCCATGAACAACATCCATATAACCAGGTTCCTGGCAACTACGATTAACTGGTTCAAACCAGCTCTGAACATTCAGATTTGCCAACCCACACACAAACTTCATTATCTGATGCAATATCCACTTCAAGCTAAAGTGAAATGTAGATATTTGTTATAAAGCAGCATAACGCATCAAAGGCTCAATATGACAACTAAACATCTCTCAAACATCCACAAGGCTTTCCATCGAGGATGTCACCAGGCTGGCAGCCAGCCTTTCATCTGGCCCTCTGTTCTACCTCCACAATCAAGATCGAAGTCCTCATCCAAAGGGATCCCAGCAGAGCACAGACACAAAGGACTCCTTTCTCCCCACCCACCCACAGATGTAGCCTCCATTTACTCTGGTCTGAGGGGGCCGACTGCACTATTTCCACTGCTGGGAACAGCAGGCCACAAGTCATTATTTGGTTTAATTTCTCCAATGCAAGAGGTGGGATTTCCAAGTCCTGCCGAAGAAGCCTTGAGGCTGGAGACAAAATCAAGCCACTGACTCCTGGCTCTCTTCTCAAGAAGCTCCCTAAGCTTGACATTGTCTTTACTTTGGTCAGCATTCAGATATTTAGTGATTTATTTTGCCCCAAGATTTCTACCATGCTATGCCTTTGGCTGCAACCTTAAAGTCCTATTATTCAACGCCTAATGATAAAAGGAGAGAATCATGCAAAGCACATTCTAAAACCTTCGGGGCCTTCTACAAGTCTCCACTATTATTACTGCTAACAAATTACTAGCAAGATTATTTCAAGCTTATCTTATTTTCAGAGCTACGATCCTTACTCCTTAAAAAAAAATCACCATCTACAGAAGTGAGTCATGTTACCAGCTGAGACTGTAAATTCCTGATAAAAAAGAAACAAACGGTGAAAGTTGGAGATGTGGCTTCGGTTTTCTGTTTTCCCAGCAGGCCCAGCGCACGATGCCAACTGAAGCTGCTCACCTCCATACTCAAACCACCTCCACATTCGTAAGTCACACACGTTCAGCTCCAGGAAATGGACAATTTAAGCTGTCAAAAACCATTCCCTTAGGACAATATGGGTGGCTGGCCCCAACTGCCTGTCCCTGAGTGCCCAGCCCCAAGTGCCAGACCAGTGTTTTGTGGCCTGCTACTGACATCCATTCTGATTGAGTTATTCTGGCAATCTGATGGTGATCTGGAGCACTGGTCTGTTTTGATGAAAATATTATTGAAAAGACAGAGCCATGGACCACTGTATTAAAAAATAATGACGTTGGCATCTACCTCAGTCCCATAGTCAGTAAGTCTTGTTTCTTGCTGGTTTGTGACCAAAATTGTTCCGCCATGCCAAAGGTGTCTTCTTTTGGAAGTGGAATAAATTCTAAACCACAGGGTATGTTGGTCTACAAGGCTTTTCACATAAAATATCTCCTTAGAATGGAGTCGAATGCTCATGAAGCTAATGGGATAAAACTATGATGGCATGAATAATACATAAAGTGCACCAATCAATGCTGGGATGTTACAGGCGGATGGAAAATAAAGACTCTAAGTGAAAACAGAGGAAGGCATCCTACATACAAACAACGCATAACAATCCATTTCTTATCTCTCCAGAGTGAAGGGAAGAGAGAATTGTTGCAACTCAGCCAAAACACTAAGACTCTCCATCAACTGTTGCTTCTCCTTTGCCAGATTATGTTCCCCAAGTCATCTGTCAGCAAGAAGTCATTGCCCCCATGACTACGACCGAAGGTAAGGTATGGATTAGTGGGTATGTTTCAATGCACTTTGGCTGGGTGTCAAACAAGGATTCCCTGCTGCCAGTCAGCGACGGATCCTATTGTCCATCTCGACAGTCATCGTGAAATTGTTGGCCGGGTCTGAACCCAAGAACTTGGAAGAAAAGAGCTAACTATGGACATCTGCTTTCCAAAAACTGTATTCGGTATCCTTAATGTATCCACACTCTCCAGCACACAGCAGTAGAGGAAATGATTCCCAGCTTTCTGCCCCTAGGTAAAGGGGGTCGACAGCTGATCTAACATGCCCCAGGGGACTGAGGAGGCCTCACTCATTCATGGACCTGTCAGCTCCTTTCCAAGGGAGAGCCTCAATTACAGAATACAGCTATTCCCTGGGAAGAATGGATGACTGTGAAACCATATTATTTGTAATTTTTAAAATTTCCTTCAAGTTCCTCACAACCAAAATCCTTGAAGAGTAATTTTCTAGATATAATAGTTGACAGCCTAAATACAGATGCAGAAAAATGTTCAAAAAAGGGGGAAAAAGAATCAGAAGTGCTATAAACTCTAGTGCAAGAGACACGAGCGTGTCCCTCTGGCCGCAGCTGCAACTCAAAACAAAGAGGTCGGCTTTGCCATGGAGCATCTCGTTTCTGCTCATTCTTCCCCAACTGTCAAGCAGGCAAAGGAGCCAGAGCCCAGCCTTGTTTGTTCATTCTGGCCAAATGGCAAAGGGAGCAGGTTACATCAACATCCCATTATCGCTAGCATTTCCAGGTGCTTTTTAAACCTTCCTTCGTATGGACTGTTGTATATATGGGGGGGGAGGGGTGTGGGAAGAAGAAAGATAGGGAGAGTGAGACAGAGAAGGAAAGATGGAAGAGGATGAGAAAGTGAGAAGGGGAGGAGGAGAGAAAGAGATAGAAAGACAGAAAGAGAACAGGGAAAAAGCAGAGCAGGGAAGGAAGCGCAGAAGGGAGGGAGGAAGAATAGCTCAAAGCCCCATATTCGCTAGACCTGTTAACACTGTAACATAACAGCTACAGGTAAAACATCACGGAAAACTTCCAGAAATCAAAGGTGTCAGGAACAAACCAGAATGGGGAGGCTGAGGCACAGTTAAATAGTATCTTCTCAAGCATTTTTTAAAAAAGTCTCTCATTTTTCTCGGTTTGTCTGAGTCAGGCTTTAGTGTGTAAAGGCAGGGATACTTTTTCACGGTTTCATCACATCCTTAGCAAACGGGCTTGAAGCTAATAAGGCTGAGCAGTAATACAGAACTGACTGTTCAAAATATCAGTCACATACTTAGACCAAATGAAGACAGAATCTCAAGGCCAAAAGCGGGTGGCTTCTTACCAGCCCCTAGAAGAAATGATGGACATAAACTGACACATTTAGAAAAGGAGTATTTTTTAAAAATGTTACTTGACATTATATAGGGAGATTGGGGGAAAGGCCACTTGGGTCATTTTTCAGGCATTCCTGACTCTCCATGACCCTATCAGGGGTTTTCTTGGCAAAGATACTAGAGGGGTTTGCCATTTCCTTCTCCAGCTCATTTTACAGGTGAGGAAACTGAGGCAAACGGGGTTAAGTGACTTGCCCCGAGTCACACAGCTAGAAAGTATCTTGAAGCTGGATTTGAACTCACACAGATGAGTCTTCCTGACTCCAAGCCCATCTCTCCATCCACTATGACACCTAGCTACCTTACCTATTACTATAGGTATGAACATAAATATGTCCATATAAACACTCATAATCTCTAAACCACTTGTAATGAAATGATTCCAAAATAGCCCCAATTTTTAAGAAATGGAGAGAGTCCACAAAGGAAATAAAGGCACATGGGAAGAGGGTGAGGGACCAGCCACCATGTTGTCCTGCCCGCTTCTCAAGAAGAATAGAGGCTGTCCCAGGAAGCCTGCAGAAGACAAACACACAACCTCTTTTTCACTCAACAACATAAAGCAACTATTTTGTCAAGCCGTACAGCAGTCCACAGATCATCAAACACGAAAGAATGACACGAGGCTCGTCCTTGGACTGCTTCTTTCTGAAATCCTCCGAAAAGACAAAAGGAATGAGGACAATGGTAATAAGGACATTTGCACAAGGCTTTACAGACCACAAAGGACACTCCAGACAACAACCTCACTAGGGTGAAGCTGTAGGAACTGTCCCTTCCATTTCACAGATGGAAATACCGAAGCTGATAGTATGGTCATCACTAGTCAATGTTAAGGCAAGATCTGGACCCAAGTCAGCTGATGCCAAGCTCCAGCAATGACACCACACTATTTCTGAAGGCAGAAGTGAGAACAGCAGATTATATGTGTGACCAGCCATCCCCCATCACCACCAATACAACCAAAGTGCTTGTTTGTTCCCCTGAATGCCACCAGTCAGCCACAAGAAGAACAAAAGATCTTTCTACCTCATGCTTGTCCTCTTTTTGGTCCAGTCAAATGATTTCATGGATGCAGAGAATTCCTAGAGAAGAAACCCTCTCTGCCAGTGGAGGTTAGCACCTGCTCTGAACTGAGGTACAGAGGGAGCGGGTGGCTTCCTTACCTGGGCTGTCCAGCCCTGCTGGTTGCATCAGAGGCAGGAAATGACCTTGGTTTGGCCTGGCTCCAAGTCCAGCCTCCCTCTTTGCTAGCACAGTCTTTTTTTTTTGCTACTTGGTTTCATGGTACCCTGCCCTCCTTTCCTATTGTAGATTATATCAAAAGAGGTTGAGACAAGTGATGCTTCAGTATCCCTAAAAATGAAGGTGGAATCTTGCATCCAGGGGTCAGTGAATTTGAGTCCAAGTTCAGAGAGACTCATTCAAGGGGTGGTTTGTGAGAAAAGGGTAAGAGGTCCACTGAGAGTCCCAAGTCATGCCAAACAACCCAACCCTTCTTTCATTTGGGATAAACTGATGGGATAAACTGTAATTTCAAGGAGATGAATATAAAGTCATAGTGTCTCTGTGTGTAAGATGTAGAGACAGGAGAGAGACTGCTCCTGTGAACACCTGAGCCCAGCCATGACCATGCTGATGATGATAATGATGATGAATGGACGGACATCAGTGTAATGGTAATCAATTTGTTTGATATTTAGGGCTAAGTAGATCAGA
>CM053599.1:14752264-14799169 GCA_028646575.1 Pseudocheirus occidentalis | reverse complement strand
TGAAGAAAAAGCTTCCCCTTGGATGAGACTGATGTTTGCAGAGGACAAGGACCTGGGAGCTATTTTTCCTTTGAGGACTGGACGAGAACCTGCCAGCTTTCAGCTCCTGAATCTAGATGATTGTTTGACAGACTCAGGAGGGAGCTGGGACCAGGGAAGAGGATCCAGGGAATCAGAGAGACTACCCAGAGTCAAAATGAAGAAAAGGCCTCTCCTTGGACTAAACTGAGGTTTGTTGGAAATCAAGGGGTGGAAGGTTTGTGTGGTTGTCTAAGAACTTTATTTGAAAACTAAAGTTAATAGTTGCCCCAGGAGTGGAAGATCAGTATATTGTGAATTGTTGATTGAATCAACTCCCTCTTAGGGAAACTAGGTCATTCCTTTTGTTAATTGATTGATTGAATCCTTCTTAGGGAAACTAGGTTATTCCTTTTGTTAATTGATTGATCGAATCTTAAAATGTGAAGCTGGTTTCTCCCTTAAGGAAACCAGCTGATTCTTTTCTTGTTCCTTGTTCCTTTCTGTAATAAGATATAATATTGAGACTTTCCTTGTTCTGAAGATTGTATATAATATTGTGAATTGTTGAAACTGTGAACATTGTACTGAATCTGATTTTGTAATGGAATAAACAGAGTGTTCACTAATAGTGTGTAATGTGAATCTAAAAATGTGAAGCTGATTGGCTTTACAATCAGCTCAGAGGAATGGCTTTAGACCAGGGAAGGTTCAAAGGCCCATGCGATCAACGTTTTTGTCAAAGATTTGGACAAAGGCATAAGTGCATAGAAAATCTGCAGATGGTGGAAAACTGGGCAGGACCAGCAACACATCAGAGTCCAGAAAGATTTCAGTAGGCTAATATGATACGGCCAAGAGAGCAGGGTGGAAATCTGCACTAATGGTGGCAAAGTCTGAACTGGCGTCAAAAGTAAATAAACTAAATTGAGGCCAGGAAGGAGGACAGCTCTCTGAAAGGGGGCTCAGGGAGAAAAGCGTCTGACTGGGCATTGGAGGGTGGGGCTGGCCCCTATCACCTGTACGACCCAGAGTGTGACCTACCACTGTAGGCCTCAGTTCCCTCATATGTAAAAAATGAGAAATGGAACAGGTAATTTCTGGAGGCTGTCATAGCTCTCTGGAACGTCCCAAGATCAGCCCTGACATCTCAGGCCATCCTGGGTTGTGTGTCCAGAATGTGGGAAGGAGGAGCCACAATGTCTCCTCATGCCCTGGTCAGGCCCCAATGCAAGGACCATACTTGGTTCTGGCACTGCACTGGAGTGGCAGGAGGTCCAGTGAAGGGTGACCAGAGTGGCAAAAGGACTAGAGACAGTGACTCCAGAAGAACTGACGGAAGAAACTAGGGATGGTGAGCTCAGAAAGTTCTTCTGGGATGAGAAGGCATCAGAGTTGCCTCCATCTAGAAGAAGAATTTGGGGGAAAAGATGACACAACTTGCCTTCCTTGGCTCCAGAGGGAATAATCCAAGGCAGTGAGATGCAATGGGGAAAGCCTAGGACCTGGGTTCAAAGCCCACCTCTGCCAGGTGTCCCTGGGTGACTTACACAAGCCAGGCCTCAGGTTTCTCATCTGGAAGATGAGATGGACAAGATGGCTTCCAAGCAACCAGCCCTCAGTGCCAGGTGCTCTAAGGGCCCATTAACCTTTAAATCTAGGGTGCTACAAAGTAGAAGCAATGCAGAGGAGCTGGAGAGAAACACAGGCTGAACAAACACAGGTGGTTCCCAGAGTCTCTGGGCTATCCAAGATTCAATGTGCATTGGGACTGGGGACACGTTTACAGGACACAGCTGCCTAAGAATTACAGTGATCCCAAAGTGGAACTGGACCATGAAGGGATTATGAATTATCAATAAATGAGTTTTCAAGTGATCAAGAAGCAAGCATGTATTAAACATGGGCACCATGCAAGGTCCTCAAGATTCAACGAAAAACAGTACAATCATCTCCACCCTCGAGGAGCTTTCTAAGGAGAGAGAACATGTCCATGTACAAATTCGCACATGAACCCAAGGCAGCAGAAGAGTAAGACCACCAACACTCGGGGGAGGGGAGAGAGATCAAGAAAGGCTTCATCCATCGGCCGGGTCCACGTAGACATCTGTTAGAATTTACAATGGAGGAAATTCCTAATCAGATACACTCGTTCTATGAGGATGTCCAAGGTTCCTTCGACTGGGAGATCCTCTGACTCCATGATCATCAGAGATATAAAAGAAGCCAATAGGATCCGCCCAGAGGAGCGCTGTCTACCCACAACAATGAAGGGGCTGACAAGGCTGAGGTCCAGAAGAAAGATTTAAGGGGTGCCAGAGTATGACCCAGGACTCCACCACAAAGTCCTCAGGCATAAACAATGCCTCCCAAGGACTTCTTGGTTGGGTTCAAATAGCTTCCTAAATGGCTTTGATATACATGGCAGAGATACTAAATCCACAGATGCCACAAGTCACAGACAAAATAGCAAAGCACAAGGTGCAAATTCTCTTCGAGAGGCAGCGCTGGAAGAGAAAGTTACACGGGTCTTTATGATTTTACTTACTGGATTAGACTGTCTATTACACACTGCTCTATGTTAACATAGAATCATAAAATATTAAGAATTGTAAGGACCTCAGAAGCCACTCAGTTCAATGCACAACTAAGAAAGAACCCCTCCTAGCATATGAACACATGGAGGAATGAATGGACAGAGGAATGGAAAAGTGTTTCTTAAGTACTCACTATGTGCCAGAAACTGCCCTTAGCACTGCACCTACAAACCACAGAAAGCAAAGTAGCCCCTGCTTACATTCTAACAAGGGAAGATAACATCTAACACATGAAGAGGAGGGGGGGGCATATGCATGTGGTAGCATGGTGGTAGTCTGGGTTATGGGTCAGCTAGGGCAGCACCTAACAGAGCGTAGGATCCCAGGGTCCGAGGACTAGCTCTGGCAAGATTGGGACGAGAGGGACAGCCAGAGGACAAGAGTTGTGGTCTGGCAATGGCTAAGAAGGGTTGTGGTGGCCTGATTCTGGGAACGATGAGGCAACAGCTCACTTCTCAGAACTCAGAGCCCTAGCAAACCAATGGTCATCCAGTCTTTACTTGACCACTTAAAGTGAGGAACATCCCACTCCCCTCTGAGGAAGGTCATTTCATTTTAGAATGGTCAAGTCAAGTCCCTAAGTATATTTATTACAGACCTGCTATGTGCCAGGCATTGTGCCGAGAGTAAGCTTAAAGAGCTCTCTCTGTATCTATCACTCTTACTACAGATCAACAGATATATACCTATTGGTCTATAGATAGATCTTTATCTATACTCTGACTAAGCAACACCAGTTCTTTCAGCCCATCTTTATGGGGCAGGATCTCCAGGCCCTTCCCCATTCAGGTTGCTCACAGTCCTTCCTAAACATGGTGCCCAGGACTGCAGGCTATAGACTCCGCTCAGGCTGAGCTCACCAAGGCCTCTTCCTCTCCTGGTCCCACCAGGCAGCTCATACTGCAGTCTGGGACCAAGCTGGTGATCACGGAGGCCATGTCATGCTGTTGACTCACAAGGGGCTTATCCACACCAATGGAGGAGAAAAGAGTGTTGGATAATTTGGAATGAGAGATAATAAAAAAACATGCTTCTTCAAGTGCAGAACTGTATTCTTATTTTGACATTAAATACTGGTACACCTAATCTGGGAATTCACTTGAAGTCAAATTAACACAGTTGGCCTCAGTGGGCCTAGAATACACACTTAGCTATTTGTACCATTGCCATGTGCCAGTCTGAGAAGGCTTGCCATCTTCTCCGTCACAGGGCAGGGAGAAGATGTCTTTTTCAAAGGAATACCACCCAAGAAGAGTCTGATACTTCACCAAGACAAAAAAAAAAAAATCAAGGAAAAAACATAAGAATGTTTATAGGATCATGGATTTAGAGTTGGGAGGAGGGACCTAGAAGTGACTGGGTCCAAGTTCTCATGTTAAAGATGAGGAAGCCTAGAAACAGAAGCTGCGTGACTTGCCCAAGGCATCCCAAAGCCAGAGTCGGTCCCAGGTGTCTCTTCTTCCCGATCCCTCCCACTGCCTTGGAAATGCAATCTAGCCCAGAAGTCAAGATGAGCAGAACACTGAAAGGTTGTGATACTTTCATTTACTTCTGTAGATGTGCGATCATTGGTAGCATTATTAAAGTTGATATTTAGATGCTGCTTTAGAGTCTGCAAAGCACTTCGCATTTACATTGTCATCTAGGCCTCAGAACAGCCCCTGAGACAGCCACCAGAGGTGTCATTATTCCCATTCTCCGGACCAACCAAGCAACTGGAAGAATGTATTAAGTACCTACTGTGTGCCAAGCACCGTATGCCAAGCACTGTGCTATCTATGGATAAAAGAGAAAAATGAAAGGTTTTTCCTCAAGGGTCTAATGTCCTGTCAGTAGAAACAACATGTGCAAAGGTAAGTGTGGAAACCATGGTTCAGAGAGCATAAACAAGCTGGGGCTGTCATACAAAGGTATGACCTAAACCCGAGTCTTTCTGATTCCATGCCCAGGATGCTCTCCCCCACCCGCATGCAGGCTGTGAATTAGAAACAGAACCTCTAAAAGGAAATCTCACCAAAGGGGGAAAATCAGCTCATCCACAGAAGCAACTATCCAGCGTTCTAATCAGAATATTCTTCTCCAAAGTAAAATTAATTACTTAGATTCTGCCATAAAGTTACAACTCTATGTTATAATCACCGCAATGTTCTTCTCACTTGGTTAAAAAAAGATGATTTTTTAACGGTCATCCCTAGGAAGAATCAGTGCTCCCACATGCATTTAAAAATAAAAAATGTCCAGGCTGAAAGCCATGCAAGATGGCACTTTTCTAAGACCCTTGCTTGTTTCCAGGGGTTTGAGAAATCAGCATTTCTCCCTGTGCTTGGCATGCCATGCCAAAGAATGAAGGACAAAGGTCTCTTTCCAAGCCCTGTCTTTTGCTGCACTCTGCTGGAACAGTCCCTTATTCTTACAGACATCCCAGATGATGCAGAAAGAAAGGGCTCTTCAGTAAGGAAAAACAGGAATCTCTGCAGATGGTTAAAGAATCTTCACCTTCAGTACTGCACATCTGGATGGGCAATTGTTCATGTCCTTTATCTCATCAAATGTCACTCTGTCTGAAAACACACATTCCTTCTCCTTTACCCAGCCCACACGTTAACAAATGATGATACAGGCTCATCAACGTCCCCATCATGATTACAACTACGGTTACTGCTGCTGAATGTTTATTAACACTCGACCAAGTCCTTGGCCGTTGGTCACTAGGCTTTTCTTTCCTGTTAACAGGTAGAAACTTGTGCCTCCACGGCTGTCAGAGTTGCTGGTGTTTGCCTAGATGTACATCACCAAAGGTTCAGGGGCCATCTATCACACAACAAAGGAACACTTCCCAAATAAAATGGACAAGTTTCTGGTGGATGGAGAGGAAGCCAAAGAACTTACTTCTCGGCATCTTCACAACAGATCCGTTGAGTTTTCACCCTGCTCTCCTCACTTCAAAAAATGCACCTGCAGTCACCGTTCAAACTGGAGTTCTTTCGGTGAAAAGTAAATCTATTTATCTTGGCCAAGTATCCCACAAAACAGTGTCTGGAAAGGACTCGGTAACACAGATGCAATGGAAAGAAACGTGGCAAGCTTGTTTCAACAATCTTCTGAGGGCAATAAGGAAAAACTTTCACCCTTCTCCCTGCCTTGGGAATTACAAACACAGATGTGGGCACCTGTCCCAGCATACACAAAATGCTTCTCAATTTTTACTAATACCTGCTAAAATTATGTCTTGGCCTCTTTGCTTGGAAAGAAAAGGCCAGAGTGACCCCTTCTCTGACTTTATAATGCACATAAATCTTGTGAAGAGTGTTCCCAGGGAGAGCTTTCCATGGAATATTTCTTGTGCAAAGAACAACAGAGGCCTTGGAGGTGGCTCTGACTTCTCTAAGGTCTCCCTGTTGCCCAACCTGATGGGAGCAAAGAGATTCCAGTGGCCAGTGAACACCCAGAGGCAGGTGCTCATCTTCTGGGAGCAGGACTGCCCAACTCTACCAAGGAATCTCAACCATGACTTTTAGCACTGTCCTCCAGGCTGGCAGCAGACACAGTCAGAAGCAAGGCAATAGGAAAGCAGGATGTTCAGAGACAAAACTCTGCTGCTCTGTTGGGTTTACCCATATGCCCTTTCTCACACCCAGATTCTTCTCTCGGCTCACAAAGACACCGCCTTTGTTCTGCCCTCACCATGACTGCAGCGGCTTCCTTGCTGACAGCCTTGCCTCTGCCCCCCGCTCTATCCAGCTACCAAAGTGATAGTCCTAAATCACAAGCAGTACCCCCCATTCTCCCAAGAAGATTCAGTGACTCCCCACGGCCTTGAAGATCAAATCCTGAGGATCAGATTTTGAGGTCCGAAGGACCCTCATTAGAAATCATGGAGTTCAAACCCCTCATTTCTCATGGGAGGAAGCCAAGAGCCAGAGACACACAGTGAGTGACTATCGGAGGCGTTTCTCTCATTCCAAGTCCAGGGCTCTGTCCAGAGGCCCCTCGCTGCCTTACAAACTCTTCTGTCTGGCACTGAAAGCCCTTCATGGCCAGGCCTCAACCTCCCTTTTGGATGCCATCCTCCCCCTCACACGCCCACCAAGGTCCAGCCAAACTGGTCTCCTCCCTGCTCCTCACACATAGCATTTCATCTCTCATTTCCATGACTCCACCAAGACTGTGCTCTGTGCCTGGAGCCTCTCCCCCTTCCCCTCCAAAGCTTCATTGGAGAAGACTTCCTGGACCTAGGACCCAGCCTCTCCACCACCAAGCATCCACTTTGCACATCTGGTAGACACCGAAATAGCTTCCTTCACCCCCACACTCTCTGCATCCTCCTCATTTCCAGTCTGCTGTGAAGGCCTGTCCATCTGAACATTCACCCATTCCTTCCCTTCTCCCCTCTAACAGTGCCCAGCCCTCTGCAGGCCCTCCTCGCCCCTACAGCAGCTGTTGGCAGGGGAGGGGGCTCTGTCCGCCCCCGCTGTCTCTCCCCACTCCGGGCCATCTTCTCAGCTGCCAAAGTGATCTTCCTGAAGCCCAAATCTGACCACCTCACTCCCCTGCTCAACACATTCCAGAGGCTCCCTATCAGCCCCAGACCCAATATAAAACCCATTTGTCATTGGGAGACCTTCGCAGCTTTGCCCAGCTCTGCCTTTTTGGGCACGCTCCAGCTCCTGATTCTGGTCACCTTCTCAGGGTGCCCCCATCCCAAAAATGCTCTTCCTGCTCATCTCCCCCTCTTGGCTTCCCTCCATCCCAGCTAAAAGCCCACCTTCATTAGGAAGCCCTTCACGATTTCCCCTCAATTCTAGTGCCTTCCCTCTCTACTGATCTCTGATGTTCCCAGTAGACACCATATCTATCAGTAGTTGTTTCCATGTTGTCTCTCCATGAGACACGAGCTCTGTGAGAGCAGGGGGTGCCTTCTGCCCTTCCTTGTACCCCCAGTGCTGGGCACAGCGCCTGGCGCACAGTAGGACTTCATAATTATTAACCACCCTCAGAGCAAAGGCTATTTAATGGTCTTTGTATTCCAGGCAGCTGGCACACAGTAGGTGCCTGTTGGAAGATGGATTTGATTCTGAGTTAGTTTTATATCATTTTTATAAAATAAACGACCCGATCTAAGTGCACTGTGGTATGATGGGAGAGCACTGGCCGGGCACTCAGGTGACCTTGGCCCTAGGCCCAGCTCTAGCAGGGACAGTCCTGGAATACACCTCACTAAGCATCTGCGGAGACAGGATGAATTCCAAAGTCCCTCCCACCTTCAGCTCTAAAAACGTGCGATGCTAAGCCCGGCTGTCCTCCGGGCAAAGAGAAATCCATAAGGCTGTGTCTGGCCAAGAAAGACGTGAAATCACCCAGAACTCTGATATGCAGCACAGGGTGACGAGGCACCAGCACACACACGAACACGAGCTGTCACTTTCAAAGACGCGCTTTAGGGAAGGAAGCTGAGCTAAGACCCGCCTGTGGTGGGTGGGTCAGTCACAGAGAATGCTCACAGCACACGTGCCACTCAAAAAAAACCAAAAAACAGAGTCAAGGCAAGAAAATACCATCATCAAACAAAAGCACCTGAACCGAGTGCGGAACCTGTAAAAGGAGTGTGGCCTGACTCTCCCCAACAGCTGCTATTTCAAAAAGATGCAGTGAGAAATCTGCAGAGAATACAAACTAAGTGGTTATTACTGACACCTGAAATGTTAAGAGCCCAGCCCCATGACAGATAAGGAACAATGTCATAAGACTCTCCTCAGGAACTTAAATACGATTTATCTGTGCTATGAGGCGTCTAAAAGGCTTGGAGTTAAGAAGACCTCAGTCCAAATCCTGCCTTTGACATTTACTAACTGCATGACCCGAGGCAAGTGACGATTTCTCTCAGCCTCGGTTTCCCCACCTGCAAAATGGAGATGATTGCACCCCCTTCTTAGCATCGTCAGAATCACATGAGGCAACACATGAAAAACATTTTGCAAACCTTAAAGAACAACAGAAATGCTAGCTAATGCTGAAAATCAAATTGCTATGAACTGACTGTGAATTTAATTAGAAAATGTATTCATTTCAGGAGCAAAGGAAATAAATAATTTATGTACATTTAAATATTTATAAACAGTGATCCAGGTAGATAATCGCACACAAATAATTATTTTGGAAGTGATTATGAAAAATGAAAGAGGAACAAAAATATATTTAAAATCTAACAACTGTCCTCAAAACAGATGGAATGGGCTCCATTTGTAGATGCACAATTTTAATCTGAACCTGGAAAAGGTCTACTTTTTCTTTCAATTAACAAGTATTATCATTAAGCCATTGCCATAATTGGCAAATTCAAAGCAGTATGCAGAGTAATACAGACAGCAGCAGGGGCAAATGGGTCATTTACATGCTTAAGGCATAATTCTGGCCTGGTGACGGTTTTACACCACGTGCTTTGGCCAGTGCGTAAAAAGAAAATGCCATTTTAATGACACGCAGAACAAACTGGCTTCTGAACATTACAATAATACCCGGTCATACGATGGGATTTTGCTGTGTCATGGAACAAAAACTAAAAACAACAAACCTTCCTGGTCAACTGGCAGCAATAAATGGCGAAAACGGGAAGCGAAAGAAATCTGGATTTGAGGAGCTGTCTGGTGAGTCTGTGGCGTTGTCTGGGCATGAGAGGAAACAAGAGCTTTTAAAATGTGGCCCAGAAATCCATCTTCACCCATTTTCATGAGCTCCTTTCTCCAGTTCAGCTGCCTAGCTGGTCAGTCTACTGTGCCAGGTCTTCAGGGCCCCTTGGCTTCTACAGGGTCAACCCCAGCTTTGGCCTGGCTTCCAAGATCCCAGGTGGCCTCACTTTCTTCACAGGGCAAAGGCACCACAGCACTCTCAGTTCCCAATGACCCGGACAGCCAGCTATGGAATCTGACCCTTTTGCCTGTAAAGTAATAACCACAGGGCACGGCGCCAGTCCTTGTTTTCATTCATTTAATTGAGAAAAAAATAGTTTCCACCATTTTTTGAAAACAACCTTTCATGACCCATCTCCAATGCATGGCAGAAGAATTATGGCACCCAGACAGTAGTGCTGGCATTTCACTGCTGGGGGTACGAGGCCAGAAAAGACCTGCTGACCACACACTTGGTCTCCCAGGGAACAATCCTTCTACTTGGTCAGGGGGTGAAAATAGATCCATCAGACTTAAGCCACATCATCAAAAAAGACTCACAAATGCCCTCATCACACAATCCGAATGTCCAACTATCAGCCGCACACATATACAAAAGAGTCCTACAAATTCAAGTCAGTGAGGCACTGGCAGAGGCTGCCGGGTCATACAAAAACTATCATTCAGCCAATTAAACACGAATATAGAAAAACAAATCAAGTACCTTCCCACTCTAAAGAGCCACTTACAATTGACCTCCATGTAAGACTTTCTTTCACAGGACCTTCAGGCACCTCAACATCACCTTTGGAAAGGGAGCATGGTCAACGCTTCTGAAATGTTTGTAGCAGGTCACCGGTTTTGTCACGAGGGTGTCCCAATGACCTCTTTCAATGCAAGCTCAGCTTCTCTAAGCATCCCCAAAGATCCTACCGAATGAGAAGGCAGGGGTTAAGCAAAGAAAAACAGCCACCAACAGCCATCAGTCCACACCTACATAGAAATAAGAAAGAATTTTTTAAGTACTGACTACGTATAAAGCACTTTGCTAAGCCCTGGTGATGCCAACCCAGACCCTGACTTCCAGGGGCTCACAGGCTAAGAGGGAGACAACGCCAGTGTTTCAGCTACAAGTCATATGAAAAGGTCCCCTGTCCTCAGAGTGTGGCTTCTTTGAAGTCATTTGCACTGATAAGATCCTCTCAGGCTCTAATGGTGGGAGATCTGGCAGCACCAAAGATGTCGGTGGCCATAGTGCTCCTTTCTGGGTCTTTAACAGCTGTAGCTGCAAGCCCCTCAGGAGCAGAAGCCAGGCTGCATCTCCCAAGTGCAGCTCCCCAGGCTGACGGGGCACTGTCTGGAAGCCGGCCTCTTCCCGAGGCTACTGGGCCCAGCCTCTTGAGCTGTCTCCATCTGGGTTTGAGGGGAGATGGCAGTCAAGGCCGTGCTGGTGGCTTGACTTGCCTGGCTCATGCTGGTTCCTATCTATCTGTTGAAGAATTGCAACAGCACATCCAGGCAAACTGGAAAAAAAGTATACCGTGGCTGCTCTGAAGGCACATTCATTCACAGGACAGGCAGTGTCCACCCAGCAAACAGGCTGCGTTCCAAAAGCCCAATGCTACAACTGTTGTGGCATCTTCCCACTGGCACCAGGTTCTTGGGGTTTACTTCTCTATGTGTGTAGGGATCACTAAGAGAAATCTAAAGCTATTGTAAAAAGACTGGATTTCAGCTAGCAGGTGCAAAAGGCCCCTGTGGGTCTACCTGGGAGCCCAAAGGACACTCACTGAATGACATCTGTGTGCAAAATGGATCAAACGCAGTGATTTCCTTTTATAAAAATATTCAGCATCCCAGAGAACACCCGAAAATGGGCAGATTCTTGAGATAAGTTTTCAACATTCAGCATCAAAGATGACCACATAAAACACAAAGACTCATGGACTAATGTCAAAAACAGCAGCATAAGCTCACAACAACATAAGGCACTGAATCGGAGATAAAACCAAAAATAAAAACTGCTAACAAACATTACTCTGCCTCCAATTTAAGGGTTTGTCGCCTCTTGGGAGGAAACCTCTGGACTTCTTCTCAAAAAATTTTTCAAATGCATCAAATAAAATCCAGAGGATTACAAGGGGAAAAAAAAATCACACTGTTTATATATAGTTATGGTCATCAAGGTAAGAACCAGGCTCCTGGATCCCAGGCCAAGATCCCTGCTCCAATTTAATAGAGTTTGGTGCGGCCTTTGAGTAGAACACACAAACATCTCTCTCAGGGAGTTTATAATTAAAATGTGACAAAAGACATTTCTAAAACGGTTAAAACAAACACAAAAGCCATGACTCAAATCATGGGGACACAGACATAATCCCACTGGTTTAGACACATACTCCTCCACGTCAATGCATCCTGAACATGCACTGGAAATACTGGGCACGTGTTAACTTTTATTAACATCACGGAATCACAGAAGTATTGATCCAAAGGAGGCCTTGGGGATCAAGTCTGGCCTCTCGTACTACAGATGGGGAAGCTGAGACTCAGAGAAGGGGCTCGGCCCAGAACTTGCAGAACAGCAGCGTTCAATGAGGGGCAGGTGACACTGGCTGAACCATCTGAGGACAAGGCGCTCATCCCGCCCCCCCCCAAGCAGACAACGTGAGCACGGGTCAATGGGTACCAAAGGCCTCAGTGAAAGTGAGGGGAGGGCCCCGGCAGCTGGAGCCAGGGGACAGCGGAAGGCTCTGAGCCCCAACGTCAATAATCTTGTCCCTTCTTCCTCTGGGCCCCGCTCAAAAGGTACTCCCCTATTCCTCCTCAAGTATGTCTCTCCCCCAACTCTCAAGTGACCCCCCCAAGGGTGAGATCTGAGCTCTCTTTATAATAACAATTTTCCTTTTAGAGTGTTTGTACCCTTTTCTCTTTATAAATTCATCATAACAGCATTACTTGATTTCAAGGAAAATCTTTAACAATTTTCATTTGAAATGTATTTTTAATGCAAATGATACAGGGTGCTTTAAATCTAGAAAAACTCTACATTCATTATCTCATTTAAGCCTCAGAATTCCCCTATAAGGTCTGTATCACGTCTATTTTACAGATAAGAAAACTGAGTTCTTGGAAAGGTTTGCACCTTCTCCCTGGTCACAGAGCTAGCGAGTGTGTGTCAGAGGCAGGATCTGAACCCAGGGATCCTTGACATGAAACTTTGGGCTCTCTCAGTTTAATCATATACAAGAGTAACATGACAAACAAGACAAAAGCAGGGGATGTCTGCTTCCAGAATGATTAGAAGGTATCTGAGCCAACAGGAACCACTGTGCTATAACAAGTTTGTATGATATTTTAAAAATATGAACAGACGTTACAAACTGTGGGCAGATGGCCACATGAAAGCACTTGGGGAGGGTGGGTCACTCTGGCGCTTGGCATGGGCCTTGTCAAGGCTCACTGGCAGGTCTCCAGGGCAGATCCAGGACCAGACACCGAGGCAGACCCTCTTCAGGGAGCTTCAAGGGTCTCCTGGGGGAGGGAGCCCACTTGGAATTCATAAGTGCATTTTTATAGCTCCATGCAGAAGTACAGCACATGTGCCCCACTGACTTAGAGAAATGGGCTGTCATTCACCCTCCTGGAGCAGAATTATGGGAGCTCCAGAGGCCCAGATACTACAGGCAATGGCTGATTCATCTTATGTGAGGTCACCCAGGCCTCCCAGGAAGGCCACTGTACAATTTTCATGATCCCTTTGCTTGTGTGAATAAAACAGCCAGCATCTTCAAGCAAGAGAGACCAATCATCTTTCCACCATTAAAATGAAATCATTTTAAAGATTTAGGACTGACATGATTCAACATCAGTGAAATTCAAAATCTCTGTCTCTCTCTGTCTTTTTATTTACCATAGTTTCTGCTCTCAGGAGCAGAACCTGGTGGCCTAGAAGGACACAAAAAGGCATATTTTCTTTTGTCTTCTAGTTTGATTTCATATCATTTTCCTTTGGATTCTGTTTTTCCTTCTCATCGAAGGCGGATGGCCAGGCACAGCGAGGAAGCTGACACCCAGAGAATTGGGGGCTTTGTTGGTTACAAAGAAAAACCTCAGCCCCATCCAAGCCATGCTTTCTCCTCATGGCACCAGGCTCACTCTCTCGCTCACTGGCTTGGGCCAGCAGGGTCTCTGGACTGTGGAGAGGGGCACCTTCACAGAGGAGGCAGGAACCATGCTCATGATTGCTGACGTCAAGGATGGGGGAGGCTGCGTGAGACCCAGGCCCGAGGGATGACGCTGCCTGGCTGACGGGTCTACCCTGATGAGACACTCTGGGCGAATGTCACACGGACGCACATGCACGTACATTCACAAGTACACGCTCACACAAATGTGTGGGCACACACTGTCACAGACACCCCTACGCCTACCATTTTTGTCAGGCTGGCTTCTCTCACTCCGCAAATGTTCTTATTTTACTTTCTGTATTTTTCCTTCTCCCTTGTAGCAGAGTAGTTGAGACCCTAGTGAACTTGGAGTGAGAATGTGCTCTTAGGCACGTACGTAGCAGCTGTGTGACCCTGGACAAGTCACTTAAGCACTGCCTGCCTCAGCTTCCTTATCTGTAAGACAGGGAGGATGACAGCCCCTTTCTCGCTGGGCTATTGGGGTGATCACCTCATCACTGTGGTGTCTCCTCCCCCACCCCGTGGACTGCAGGCTCCTGGAGGTCAGGGTATGTCTGTCCTTCCTCTCAGTACAGCAGCTGGGGAGGGCCCCCAGGGATGGTCACCCTAGGTTTGAACTCTTCTGCGGATGTGAATCCTCTCACACCCACATCTCCTCAGACACCAGCAACAGCCGGCAGGGGTCATCGAAAAGAACCAAGCTCAAAGCAGAGACATTTAACAAAACAACAGAGCGAGAACAGTAGACATCAAACATTTCCACAGTAAATACTCACCCACAAATAGGGAAACAGATCATGTGTGGTGCGGATGCACGTGGCCTATACACGTGGCC
This sequence comes from Pseudocheirus occidentalis, assembly GCA_028646575.1. Lineage (NCBI taxonomy): Eukaryota > Metazoa > Chordata > Mammalia > Diprotodontia > Pseudocheiridae > Pseudocheirus > Pseudocheirus occidentalis. The sequence continues at coordinate 14,784,864 of CM053599.1, read as the reverse complement.
AGGGCACACATGAGGGAGGCAGACGTGGTTGCAATTCCTACGTGGAAGGGCACAAAACGTAAGGACCCCATGTGGCCCAGACACGTGACTGGATGGGGTGACTGGCAGTGACATATTCCAGCTGCCTTCTGCTGCTGTCTGGGGGCTCTTCCCACTGTCCCCACTCCCAGAGCTGCCCTTTGAGGTCCCATTGGCCCTGTGTCCGGGCTGCCACTCTCTGCTCTTCCTCCAGAGGAGAAAGGGCTCCGCCAGGGTCGACCTCAGTCACTGGACAAACCAACCACAGCTTGGTTGGGGGACAGGAGGAGCCTTGCTCTGCTGTCTCATTCTCTGGCAGGGCTACATGTAGGTCCTTCCCCTGAGATTCCAGGCATCCAGGACTCTGACTTCCAGAGGTTTCTAGCTGGACCACCCTGTCCTAGAGAGCCAAGAGCAGGGACACTCTTGCTCAGGGGGAGCTCACGGCCTTTCCCTGGAGTTGCATTTCCCGGGCCTGAGGCTCGGGTCTCTTGGCTAGAGACCTTGCTTCAGCTTGAGCTGAATTTCTGAAGCCTAGCACAACCTTGCTCCCTCTGTAAGGGCCACTCACTTAATAACTACCATATGACTTTGGGGTTCAGGGCTCCCTAGATTTCCAAGTTCAAAGCCCTTCCACTCTCCCACCTACATGAGGGTACAGAGACAAGGCACAGAGTGAAAGCTAAGCTCGGGAGACCTCAAAGTCAGGAACACACATGTCCCTATCTGGACTCCGACACATGCTGGCCAAGCGACTTTGGTAAGTCACTCTCATGCTCACACACTCAGTTTCCTCGTCTGTAAAGCAGGGATAACAACAGCCCCTGCCCCATGACTATTGTGAGACAAAATGAGACGTCTGTAAAGTGCCTTGCAAGCTTTAAAATGCTATGATTGCTATTATTGCCTACACACTTCTAGCTGCCTGGCACTGAGTCCTTGGATCTCACAGATCCCTGCCCCAAATCATAAGAAGGACACACACAAAGAAGAGCGGCAGTCGGCACAAGCCCATCGCCTCTGCTGGAAGAACAAGGCACCTGGGCACGCCCTATCAAGGTGGGAGGGAGACGGGGCCACCCCCTTCCACAAGGCTAATTCACGCTCCCATGGTTGTACCCCAATGCGTGAGATCACCCTAGACAATGAGAAAAGAAGGGGATCCACTGAAGGCAAGAGACCCCCACTAGAAGAGACTGTGTGGGAATTGTGCTTCTCAGACCCAGGGAGGCAGCGGAGGACGAGTCACCCGGACCACCCAGAACAGAGAACAGACATTAACGGGCATGTTCAGGGAAGCATGAACCAGAGGAAGGAAGGGAACTCGGCTCGTCAAAGGCAGGATGCCCAGGGCAGGAGAGCCAGGTGAGCAGGAGGCCAGATCCAGCTCTGAGCCAAGGGGGACGCGCGCCCGTTCTTGTCACCTTTGCACCGGTTCTGTTTTGTCACTGAAGGGGATCTGATCCTTTTGTGTGTTGAGCCTTCCTTTGGACACCTTCCACTAAACCTTGACTGAGGGATGTGGTCTAGCATTTGTACAGTGAAAAGCAAAAGCAACTGTCCCTTTAAGGGAGGATGTCCTCACACTGTCCCCTTGTTAACAGCCCAAGGCGTGACCCAATGTAATAGCTCATAGTATGTTATTAATGATCCCCACATCTGCCACATTACTCTTACATGGGCCTTAAGGTGAATTATTCAGAGTTCATTACTTTTAATGACACAGAATAATCCTCGACCTTAAAGAGAGTGGATTCTTTTCTGCTCAACTGTGTCTAAAGAATTCAGACACCTTCACTCCCACTGCCCTCCGCTCCACCGGCTTCCTCTGAAGGCCTTCTGGGACCCTGGTATTCACAGACAATTTTCAACGGAAATCGTGTGCCCGACCTTGCCAATGAAACTTCATGAGTACACCCGAGTTTTTTCTGTCACTAAAGACAGGAATAGAACCCCCAGCACACACCATGTAACTGGTTTTGGATTTTCTCCCTTAAAAAGGTGGGGAGGTTCCTATGGGCTGATACAACTGCCAGTTCTGAATTCTCTCTTTTCAGAGCCCCAGTGAAAGAAAACCAATACCAAACGAATCATTGTGTGAGACACAATTCAGCAGGAAGGCAGATAACACGGCTGACCATTACGTCCAATGGGAGGCTGCCCCTATGCTTTCCCCCCATCGCTGACATAAGGGGATAAGAGGTCTGTTTCCTTGTAATGGCCTCAGTAATGGTTTGATTGTCACACTGGCCACATTCTGTCTCTGAGAGCACACCTCTGAGGATCCTTCCGAAAAAAGGCCAAAAAAGTAGACTAAGGACAAAGGCAACATTTAACAATAGGCTCAGGGTCCCCACTGGAGTCAGGAGATTGGAGGCTAAGCCATGTGAGGAAACGTCTGCACCTCCTGAAGCGTCTGGGATGGAAAGCCCACCTTGGGATCTCTGTCAGCAGCAGCATAAGGTCTAGGCTGGTGCTCAGCTTAATGCAGGAAATCAGAAAGAGAAAATAGACCATAACACAGAAGAACACATTCAGTTTATAAAAAATGCAAATGCCCTGGAGAGAGAAATTATGCCAGATGGAGATTAAAACTAGAATGTTTCAGAGACTAATAGGCCTCTTCTGTACTTGCTGTGTGTGTAACCCTCATTAAACTGCAATTAGGGTTAGATGCCTCAATCTGAGAAGACATAACTCCAATGACTAAGCAGTAACGCTTGTTCTCCCCCTGTGTCTGCTAAAAGCTAATTCAGTCTCACCGGGGCCCTGGAAGCTGGGTCGGTATGATTTCAGCATTTGGCACCAACAAAGACAAGAAGATGCTCTCTGTTAACTGGCCAGGTGCTACAATAGTCAGAATCGACCTTCTCGGGCTTATACGCTGAAACATTTTGCCAGTTAGATGGTACAGAGGAAAGAGCAATGAGCTGGTAGTCAGAGGACCTGGGTTCAAATCTCCGCCCTTCCACGTTCTACCTGGTCACTTGTGAACAACCCTGGAAGCTCTCTGGTCCCTAGTTTCTTTGATGTAAAATGAAGAAAGGGGAGGACTGATGTAAATGACCTCAAAGGTCATCTCCAGCTCTTAAGCTACGATTCTGTAACCAAACCATGGCCTGGAGAATTGATCTGGGAACAGCAAATGTTCCTGCAGCCCTCACTCACCTGCACCGAGGCTTCACAGGCTTCTGTCCTCCACACTGTCCACCTTCTGAGGGAGCAAAACTGGGGAGAAGAGGAGGGAAGAGGACCCATGGAGTAAGAGACAGAGCAATGAAGTTTACAGGGAGCATTTACATTTGACAACTGCCAACGAAGTGATCACGTGGCCATGGAAGCGCACACAAGACCGAGCCTCCCGCCATGGGCCATTCCAGAACTCTGCCACATAGCCCAGTGGTGGGGGATGGGGAAGAGAGAGGAAGTACTTTTCCCCTACTCTTCCCCCATCACCCGCCCCAGCTTGTCCTGGGGCCCAGCCAGCCTACCTGACTGCTCACAGACATTTATATGAATCCATGGCCTTCTTGGATCAGTATAAAGTTCCAGATTTGGACTGATTAGGTGTATTTATAATATGAATAAAGGAATATCCAGCCAATCAGAAGGGATGTCTTTGACCCTTCTCCTACATGGAAACTGAGGCACAGAGGCTGGATATTTTGGGAAAATGTCCCTAATTCTGAACCACTACCCTGGGACCTTTCTAGTGTATTCCTACTCACACAGACATAGACACCATCCCAAGATGGTAAGTGCTCTGCTTTGTGAGAATAAGTGGCCTCTCCCTCTGCTGTCCACAAGTCAATCTGCCCAGCAAAGGACCACAGAGAATGAGAATCCAGGAACAAAAGAGATGATTTCTACAAAGTGCCCAGCACAACGTCTGACACATGGCAGGTACCACACAGATACCAGTTACTGATATGGCTCTTATTACTCTTACATTCAAACAGATGAGGGCCTACAGCACTCATTGGGGGAACATGCCAGGCAGGATGGTTCAACCCCACAAGTCCTTCCCACAGACACCCGTGACCTCTCTTCTCCCTCCCTTCTGCTCCCTCTGATGGAAGAGGCCTTTCTCTAATGACCACAAGAAGAAACAAACAGGCAGCAGCCAGACCAGCCGGTGGACACCTCCTCAGCTTCCCAGACCCCTGTCCTTCTCATCCCTGGAATGTAATCATGCTTCCTAAGGCCTAACACACTGAAACCAGAAGGCCAAAATGCTTCGCAAACTCAAAGCCTGTGGATTCTGGAAGATCTCTCATATATGAGCCCTGCACAAATAGTGGATATAAACAGAGCCTAACTCTGCTGGGCAAAAAAGAGAAAAGCCAGCCAAGTACCCTTCTACGGCATGGACTACCAGCTGTGTCTCCCACGCGTCACCCAACGCAATTAAAGTTTTACTTCACCTTGTATTTTCCCTGGTTTTGCAGCAGAGAACTAGTGTTTGACTGTGAGGAGGGAAAGGGGGGTAACTGAATCCCCTCCCCACACTTCTTCTATCTCAGCTTACAGAACCCACCATGGGCAGCCCTGCTCTGCCAAGCTAAGATACATAAAGAATTTCTAACATGAAAGAGAACCTGCCCTGCACAGCTTTTCTGCCAAATGCAATAAGCATTCATCATTAGCCACGAAAAGGCAATGACAGTAATCGTCAATGGAAACCAAGTGACCAGTCAGCTAAGTGTCCTTACCCTCTGGACCTCATCTCTGGAGCCATGGCAGACTCTGAAGGCCTTTCCAGATGGGGCAGCTTGGCTTCCGTGGGTCTGATACAAATGGGCTGCTGAGCATGGGAATGCCAACGTCTGGACAAGTTGCAGGCAGCCCCGTTACCTTCGGAAACAGCCTGCTCTGGGCACTTCCGACTTTACCTTCAAGTGGTGCCATCCTTTAAGGCGAGCAAGCAAGAGGGCCAAGGATACAAATACAAGCCAAAAGAAGAAGAGACTCAGGGGGGTGGAGCCAAGATGGCGGCGCAGAAGCAGGAAAACGCTGCGGCTCCCACACAGCCACCTCAAATACCCATAAAATATGACTCTAAACAAATTTTAGGACTCCAGAACTCACAAAAATACAGAAAAGGACACCAGCTGCTGAAGGCAGCCCGGCAGGAAGGGCTCATTGCAGCACACTGGGAGCCAAAACCAGCCCAGCCTGAAACAGCAGCTTGGCCCCGGGGCAGCCAGGACAAGCCACAGCTGGAGCCTGCAAGAGCGGGATCAGCGGCAGCCGTGGCAGTTTCCAGAATTATCAAGCCATAAGAAACAAGGACTGAGTGAAAGGTCAGTGGAACTCGGCTAAATTCAGGGGAAAGGGTCCGGCCAAACTGTCTCCAGGGCAAGAAAGCAGCAGAAGCAGCAGCCCTGCAGCCGCCTCCACGTGGCTGCTTCAGACCTCCTGGCCCGCAGACTGCAAGGGGGGGGGGGCAAGCGATCGTTCACAGGCTAAGTGCTCTTGCGTTGAGCTGCCTGAATCAGGATGTAGGTCTCAGGTGGTGGTCCTGAGGTGCGTTTTCAGTGAGCCAAAGCTGGTGGGGGCTGCTGAGACGGCAGCCTCCTAATAGCTGCAAAAACCCCAGTGATTTGGGACAGAGCTTTCCCCTCTGGAAGCAGAGTTCCAAAAAAAAAGAAGAAGAAAGAAGAAGGAAGAAGTAGATGAAGATGAAGAAGAAGAAGAAGAAGAAGAAGAAGAAGAAGAAGAAGAAGGGAGTAGAAGAAGAAAGGAAAAAAGAGAAAAGAAGAAGAAAAAGAAAGAAGGAAGAAGAAAGGAGAAAAGAAGAGGAAGAAGAAAGAAAAAGAAAAAAGAAGAGGAAGAAGGAAGAAGGAGAAGGAAAAGAAGAAGAAGAAGAAGAAGAAGAAGAAGAAAGAGGAGGAGGAGGAGGAGGAGGAGGAGGAGGAAGAGGAGGGAGAGGAGAGGGAGGAGGGGGAGGAGGAGAAGGAGAGACCCTGCCCTTATGGAGCTGGCATTCTAATGATAGGTACATAAAAGGAGACAGCGGGGTTAGAGATGAAAGGTGCCCAAAGTCCAGAAAGTCAGAAGCACAGATGGGAGGGGAATGAAGGCTGGCCTGCCTGGACCCCTCCCCAAAATGGAGGTCCCAAAAGAAGTGCACCAATGGGAGAGGACATGGAGGATGGTATTACAGATATTCCATGGGGAAGAGGCCTCAGAGCTTGGGAGAGGCTCCAGGGTGAGGCTGAATTAAGGCAGCCACAAATGTCCTGATCTCATAGATGAGGAGACAGACCTAACAAGTCCTAACACTGTTACTTAGGCACTTGGAGTATTTTCAGATTTTACTTACTGAAGGTTCCATGGAGGAGCCAAGGATGAAGGCAGAGATAAGGCAGAGGAGAAGGATCACCTGTTTCCCTTCTGAATCTGTGTGCCCAAAGTCTGGCACAGACTCTCACTGATTAAGTGACAAGGGATAAAAAGGCACAAACCAAGGGGCATCTGTGCCAGTGGAAAAACCTGCATGTCAAAGAGCCCACACCACTGAATAAGGCCCTGTGACGCCTATGACTCCATATCGAATTTGGCTGGTTTTTATGATGGCACTAAAAGCCTCAATGCACTTAGTGCATTCACTAAAAGTGAATCTTTTTTTAAAGCAGGACATAAATTACACTATACACATAAAAAAATTAAAAAGGAACTCTTAAGAACACAAAGCAAACCATTAAAATCGCCATCTGCCCAGGCCCTACTCGGTTCTCTGTCCAGAGCCTCCCCAACTGTTAAATGATCACCTTGTGGTTCGGTCATACACTCACTTCTCTGCCTGAGATCACTTCTCTGTCTCCTCAAATAGAATGCATGCTCCCTGAGGGCAAAACCTTTTACTTCTGTCTTTGTTCACACTCTGCCTCACATGGTATGGGCCACTTCTTTTTCTTTCTTTGGACTGGACCTGTGATTCCATGAGTGGAAGGCACTCCCCCTTCCACCAATGCTGACCAAGGCCTCGTCCACCACTGAGAGTCTTAGAAAGTCTCCTAGAGCACTGAGAGGTGCAGCGATATACTTGGAGTCGCCTGGGCACACTCAGACTGTGTCAGCATCAGGATTTGAACCTGCCTCTCCCTGGCTCTGAGGCCAGCCCCCTATCTACAAGGCCCACTGTCTGGGTTCTCTTCTAATTAGCCAGTTCTATGATGCAAGAAGGCTTCCTTTTCTTTCACTGATTTCTTCTCCATCTCATCCCATCAACAAAACATCATTACTATTTTTATTTCAAAATATTTAGTTCAGAGAAAGCAAAACTAAAATATTCTGGACGTCGCTTGTTTTTGCAAGTGACTGATCTTGCGGCATCAATCCTCATAAGTGACTGTCAAACAGCAGCAAGTACATTCAATGAGAAGCAAGGAACAAGCTTGAGGAGGTTTCCACGTTCTATTTCCTCTAAAATTTCTCCGGTGTCTCTCGATGGCATTTTTCCACAGTGACCATTATAAAGAAACATAATCCTGCTGCTATATGGTTGGTCTCATTCATTCTATGGCAATAGTTATACTTTCAATCCTGAACCGATAAAACTGCTTAACCTGATGAAATGTAAATCAAAGGACTGAGAACCTATGGAATTTTAACTTTTCATTTAAAGGGGTTTAAGTCTGTGAAAGAAAAATGAACAAATGAGTCCAGGGTTTTAATAACGTGTCTTGGAGAAAGATGATGGGAAGCCAATGGGCCATTTAACAGCCAGCCCGCCGTCGTACGGCTGCTGTCTGTCTTTGTGGGTGCTGATGGAGGCAGATCAATGACAGAACCCGATGTAACGTTCATTCATCATAACAGATGGGGGATTTAAAGGAGCTCAAAGGTCAACATGTTCTCACACAAACCAAACAGAGAAACACTGGCCAAGGGGGGGGGTCTTTACTCCCAGTTACTCTATGAATGAGACATTTTTAGGGTAACCAAGAGATGGCGAGGCCTAGACAACTAGAAGCAGATTGTTGAAGATGACAAAAGAGGGAAGTGTCATTGTTGGATGGGCTATGGAAAGATAAGGACATTAATATGCCATTGGGGATGGGGGTGAGGAGAATGACCTGTGAACTGATTCAGCCATCAGGGATTTCATTTTAGAATTCTTTGATTTTAAACTGCCTTTTGATCTGGAGTTCCCACTACTGGGAATGTGACCCAAGGAAGACAAAGGACAAACACAAAGGTTGAACATGTACCGAAATGTTGGCAGGGGCATTCTGTATGGGAGCAAAGGAAGTGTGTGCCCAACGATTGAAGAATGGCTGAAAAAAATCAACAATATATGGATTAATGGAATATTACTGTAAAATTAAAAATAATATATAAGGAATAATATAATAAGGAATGCTGAGAAACCTGGCAAGAGTTATATGAACCGACCCTGAAATAAATGAGCAGTAACAAAAGATCAGCGTATGTAATGATGACAGCAACACAAACTGCTCATTTAAGAGAAATCTGGGGGCGGCTAGGTGGCGCAGTGAATAGAGCACCGGCCCTGGAGTCAGGAGTACCTGAGTTCAAATCCGGCCTCAGACACTTAACACACACACACACAAAAAAAACTAGCCGTGTGACCTTGGGCAAGTCACTTAACCCCAACTGCCCTCCAAAAAAAAAAAAAAGAGAAATCTGACTTTAAGATAATGAAAGATCCATTCAGCCATCTGGAAAGAGGGGAATGACATTTGCTCCTTCCTTACAAAGAAGAGGCAGGACATTACTAACATATACTGGTACCTATGGGGTCAGATGAGGTCACTGTATTGAATGCTGGTTTGGGGGGACTCAATTTGTCACTCAGGAGGGGTCAATCAGTAAGAAATAGGAAGCCCAGGAGAATTTGTCTCTTTGTTTATTTTTCTAGGAGTGCCTATAATGTAAAGACTCATATAAAATAGATGCTAACAAAATATTTCTTTGTTTTTAACATACCCCCCTCACCAACTTGAATCCCTTACCCCAGATGTATTCTAAGCAAGGGAGAGTCCATAGCTCCTATCACCGCCTGCTTCTGGGAAGCACAGCCCAATATCACATCAGTGTTTCGGCCCAGCTAAAATCATAAAATCCTAGGCCAAGAATGCCTCACACCATGGCAGCAATCCTGAGCAACTGAAGGGTATGTGGCAGACTCCTGACAGGTTCTGCAGGCTTGAAAGGCATTCAGACTGGTCCAGGTGGCAGCCTGGGTCTGTGGTAGGAGAGGCAGCCTATGCTGAGAATCAGGAGAACAGCCATCATATTAGGAAGTGTTTGGCCAAAGAGACCAAGTAAGAAATCCATTGTCCTAAGGCATTTATTGAGTACTTATGCTGAGTCAGACACTATGCCAAATACTGGGAAGACAAAGAAAGGCAGGAATAGGAACCATTCCCTGAAAGAGCCTCCATTCCAATGAGGAGCAAACAGGTGGACATAGAGTTACACATATCCAGAGCAGATACCAGATAATCCTAGAGCAAAAGGGGCCAGTGCAGCGGGAGGGTGAGGGAAAAGCCACCTCCAGAACGTGGCACATGGGCACAATTATGAAGGAAGCCCACACCAGGCTGCTACTTCCATAGACATTTGCAGAGGGTATGCTGCACCCCTGCAATGCTGCTCACTTCTCCTACCAAGAGGGTGAGGCCCAATGGCAGGGCAGACTGCAGGACACCCTCCCTGCAGTTCTATGGTGCCTTCATAGGCATGTGTGGAGCCCCACTGGCTTCTGCAGCCATGGTGGTTGTGTGTCAAAAGAGAGAAGAAAGTGTTTCTAAGAAACACAGTAGACATTATTGGGAAAGGCAGAGCCAAGATGGTGGATTAGTGGCAACAAGCCAGCTGAACTCTCCCAACATTCCCTCCAAATAGTTTTAAAGTAATGCCTCAAGTGGCAGAGCCAACAAAAGGTCAGAATATGACACTTTTCCAGCCTAAGACAACTTGGGAGATTGGCAGAAGGGGTCAATGACACTGGGGCCAACTCACAGCACATGTGGCAGCAGCAGCTTCAGAAGTTCTCAGTTCAGAGATGATAAAGGAGGTGGACAACTGGTCAGAGAGAGATTACGGGAAACCCATTCCTGGCACTGACTGGAAACTCTACTGCTTAATATGCAGTTCTGGGTGGCAATTCCAGGGCAGTGAGGAATGCTAGTGGTTGGTCACAAGGGAGCAGGTCACCCAGGTCACAGTCCCAGGGCTGAGAGGAGCACTATGGATCAAGGGCTCTTCTTGGATAAAGACCAGGGTGCAAAGCAGGAGAACAGTGACTGTGCCTCTCCTAGGAGCACACCACCTTGGAAGCACTGAAAATGTGTGAGATCCCCAGAACTAGTTATGAAAACAGCAGCACGAAAAAGGCTGAAGCTTGGCACGGTGCTCCCCAGCCAAGATGAACAAAGCCCAACTTTAACACAAAGTTCCAAGTCAAGAAAACCGAGCTGGAAAAAATGAACAAACAACATAAAAGAATGACCATGAAAAAGCTACTACAGTGACCAGAAAGACCACAAAATAAATTCAGAAGACAACAATGTGAAAACAACCACAGCAAAGCCTCAAAGAAAAGTGGTAATCAGACCCACACCCAACAAGAATCTGAGATAGTTAAAGAAAAAGATAAGAGTTATTGACAGAGGAAAAATTGGAGAAAGAAATGAGAGTGACTCAAGAAAATTACGAAGAGAGAGTTAACAGCTTAGTAAAAGGCATCAAAAAATACTGAAGAAAATAACACCTTAAAAAACAAAATGGGTTTAATGGTAAAAGAAGCATAAAAACTCACTGAATGAAAGAACTCCTTAAAAAGTAGAATGAGTTAAATTGAAAAGGAGATACAAAAGCTTATTGAAGAAAATAATTCCTTAAAAATTAGCATTGGGCAAGTAAAGGCTAATAAATCCACAAGACACCAAAAAACAATAAAACAAAGTCAAAAGAAACAAAAAGAAGAAGAAAATGTGAAATATCTCATCCGAAAAAACAAACAACCTGGAAAATAGATCAAGGACAGATAATTTAAGAATTACTGGACTGTACTAAAGTCATGATCAGAAAAATAGCTTAGACATCGTATTTCAAGAAATTGTAAAGGAAAAGTGCCCTCATATCTTAGATCCAGAGGGTAAAATAAAAATGGAAAGAATCTACCAATCACTTCCTGAAAGAGACTGCAAAACAAAACCTCCCAGGAATGTCACAGCCAAAAGGAGAAAACAGCAGCCAGAAAGAAAGCATTCAAATATCATGGAGCCACCACCACAGGATCACAGGAGACTGAGCAGTTTCCATATGCAAAAAGCAGAGAGCTTGGAACACAATATTCCGAAAGACAAAGGAGCTAGGATTAAAACCAAGAATAATCTACCCCATAAACCTGAGTATAAACCTTCAGGGGGAAAAAATGGATCCTTAATGAAATAGAGGACTTTCCCGCAATTCCGATGAAAAGACCAGAGCCGAAGAGAGAATCTGACATTCAAACACAAGGCTCAAAAGAAGCATGAAGAGGTAAACATGAAAGAGCAATCATAAGGGGCTCAGTAAAGTCAGACTCATGTTTACATTCCAATATGGAAGATGATACATGTAACTCCTAAGAACTTTAGCATCATTATGGCAATTAAAAGGTGTTTACACAGACAGAGGACATGGGTGTGAGTCAATTCTGTCGGGATGTTCTCCAAAAAAAAATGAAAGGGTAAGAAAGAGGAATGCCCTGGGAGAGGGGGAGGGAGAGCCAGACTAGGGAGATTTTTCTGACATAAAAGTGGCACACAAGGAAGAGCTTTTTACAGAAGAAAGGAAAATGGTGGGGGGTGGCAATGCCAGAATGTGACTCTCATCAGAATTAGGTCAAAGAGGGAAGAATATATATAGACACTCAGCTGAGTATGGAAATCTATCTTATCCAACAGGGAAATAGAAGAAAGAGGTAAGAGAAAGTTAGGGGGCAGGGGGTGAGAGAGTTGCGGGGCTGGAGGGGAAGGAGATGGATGATTAAAAAAAAGAGGGTGGATTAAAGAAGGCAGTGGTCAGAAGCAACACAGATTTTTAAGGAGGGACAGGATTAAAAAAGAGAGGAGACAAGGAAAAACAGAAGAAAGTGGGATAAAGAAATACGCAGCTAATAATCATAACTGGGAAGTTAGTTCCCACAAAAGGGAAGCAGACAGCAGAATGGATCAGGAACCAGAATCTAATAATATATTGCCTACAAGAACAAAAAGACACAAGGAGAATTGAAATAAAAGGCTGGAAGAGAACTTGGCATGCTTCAACGGAAGCCAAAAAGGCAAGGGTATCAATCACAATCACAGGCAAAGCAAAAGTACACCTGATTAAAAGAAATAATCAGGGAAGCTACCTTTTGCTAAAAAGGTACCACAGATAATGAAGTAATATAAAAAAAATGACAGAAAGTTTTTCTGAAAAAGGTCTCATTTCTCAAGTATATAGGGAAGCGAGTCTACAAAAATAAGAGCTATTCCCAATTGATACACGGTCAAAGAACATGAAAAGGCAGTTTTCAAGCAGAAGAAATCAAAGCTATTTAGAGCCGTATAAAAATGTTCTAAATCACTACTGTTTAAAGAAATACAGACTAAAACATCTCTGAGGTACCATCTCACACCAATCAGAAATTATAAATTCTGGAGGGGATGTGGAAAAATAGGTACAGTTAGTGGAGTTGTAAAGGGGTGCAACCATCTGGAGAATAATTCTGAGCAAAGCCCAAAGGGCAGTCGAACCACGCAGACCTCTTGGACCCACAACACAACTCTTGGTCTGTATCCCAAAGAGATCAAAGAAAACGGGAAAGAACTCATGTGTACAGAAGTATTTCCAGCAACTCTCCATGGTCGGGAGCAACTGGACATCGAGGAGACGTTCGTCAGCTGGGCAGCGGCTGGACAAGCTGCAGTCTGTGGTTGTGATGGAGCGCTCTTGTGCTGTGGGACATGACACGGTGGGGAAAAAGCACTGCAAGACCAACATGAATGATGCAAAATGAAGTAAGCAGAAGCAGGGGATCACTGTGGACAGGAACAGCAAGGTTGTAAGGATGAACAGCTGTGAGAGATGTGGCCATTCTGATCAATACGAATCCAAGACAATCACGCACGACTCGCGATGAAAAACTGCTACCCACCTCCAAAGCTCGGAGTGCATTTTTCTCGCTTTATTTTTGCTTTTTTTTTTTTTTTGCAATATGGTTAATGTGGAAATGTATTGTATATGATTTCACACGTATAATTAAATTCATATCAATCTGCTTGCTTTCTTATTGGGAGGGAAGGAACTTGGAACTCAAAATATGAAAAGAAACGAATGTTAAAGTAATAAATTTTGAAGACATACAAAAGAAATAGAGACTGTCTACACATATTAACTTAATTGCTGGAACCCTTAGTTTTATGCCTTTGGCCAAATACCAGAAAGTCTATACCCTACTAAAGGAATATGACCCCATCTTAATGACATCCTTGAGCTAAATGAAACCAGAATATGAGAAGATGCTGTAGCTATGTGGAAGAAGAAACCAATGAAGTTGTTGGCAGTTGGGCTTCAGCATCTACCCACAAGGCTTCGCTCAGGTGCCCCCAGCTCCATGAAGCCTTCCTGGATTCAGCAACTGTCAGTATCCCTTTTTTCCAGCATTAATACTTAACTGTGTATATCCTCTCTCCCTCAGTGGCCCAGAAGTCCTTGAAGCAGAGAAGTTCATCTTTTTCATATTAATCTTCACAACCGCACCAGGCACAAATAAATGTCTGCTGAACTGAGCTGAATTTCACAAGGTCATCTTACTTTGCCGGCTTAATGATACACAATAATCAGATACATTCAGATAGCACGTCAGTAAATTTTGCTTGTGTCCAATCCATTAACACTAATCTGTCACAGAAGACCAAGAAAAGTTCTATAAAGAAACCAAGATAAATTCCTCCAAACTGCATCAGTGACTACACTAATACTACATGGCTTCCACATGAGGGTCAATTCAACAGAACAGGTACTGGCAGGGCAAGGGGGTGAGGGTGTGGGGGGGGGGTCAGAGGACCAGGATTCAAATCCTGGCTCTGCGTGACCTTTTTAAACCTCGCTAGAGCTCCGTTTCTTCACAGCTTCACAGCTACAGTGGTTGACCTCTAAGGTCCCTTGACATGAAGCTCTCATGTTCAGAATTCGTGAGGAGGCTATAGAGGCCTAAGCTTTACAGCGGGCTTAGACATCTTGTGTATGGCTGTCCAGAATACTTTCTTCAAGAAGGGACTCAGAAGACACTGAGCTTGGTGAGAACAGAAGCACAAAATTTAAAATGGCCAGTTAAGTGGCTGGGATTTATCTCGGGATCAGCCATCTGGCTGCAGTCATAGCGCTGGCCAGGGAGGGCAAAGGTCAGAATCAGCACAAGATCATAAGGTAAAAATGAGAGAAGGACACTGGATACCATTCACCACATCAGCTCCTGCTATTTAAACAAGCTAACAAAAGTAAGAACAATGCTTCTGATTATCACCATTTCCTAGAGGAATTTAACCAATGGAAAATAGTTGTTCTAGTGGGTAGAACAACAACAACAACAAAGAGCCCAGAAATGAAGCCCGCTTCATTCGGCAAACATTCGAAGGTCTCCTTGCCACACAGAGAGGCCTGGCAGCCGATGGCAACGCCAGCTGGGAATCCAATAGGGCTCTTTGGTGACACTGATGGCTACTGCAAATGTGGGCTTAGCCAACCTCTCAGGAAGAATAGAAGGAAAGAGGAGAACCAGGTGCCTTCCATTAATCCCATGAGCAAATGTACAATGCTCCTCCTTAGAGCTCAGCTCTCTGGTTACATCACATACTTAGAACACAACCAAGAACCGGAAGTGAACAAATGTCACCGGTGGAGCTCACACGGCTTACTCACAGGACACGCCCTCAGGACCTGTCCAGGCTCCGGTCTCTCCTACTTTACATGCAGTTCTAACAAGCCTGGTCCCCAGGCCTAAAGCAGATTTGGAGTAGAGGAAGAAACTGCTAAAGATGAGGGTAAAATGAGAGTAGAAAGCAAGTGACAACCCAACATCCAACTCAACTGCCTAGTGTTCCAGATGGGGAAACTGAGGTCCCGAGGGCCACCGTGCCCGGTCACAGGGAAGGCTAGTGGCAGAGGCGAGGTCCCCAAAGTTCCAAGCTGGCTTTTGCTACAGAGCCACATTTTATAGATTAAACAAGAGGGTGAACAACAAAGAGGAACCGAGTGGAACAGTTCTGCCGACCTTCATTTCACCCAGGCAATAAATAGTCACTAAACGCATGCTTCTTGCCAGGCCCTGGGGGCAAGGGTACAAAGGATGGAACTATCCCTACATTTTAATGGGGCAACCAGTACATAAATACGCATAAATAAAAGGTAATAAATGCAGATCCATACAAAGTAGTTCAACAGAAGACAGTTTGGGAAGGAGAACGCTTGCAGTTGGAGGCATCAGGAATGGCACACCAGGGAAAAGATGGTGCCATCTGCCTCATCATCATCAGACATACACTGGACCCAACACCTCCATCCACCATGAGCCTAACAGCAGGAAAGCACATCAGCAGGACGTTCTGAGATTCCTCAACCTTTCCTGCCTCCAATAAACCATCAATTTAACAAGCGCTACGGATTCTCCCTCTCCTGCAGAAGCCATGCCTCCTTTTCTTCCCCTACTACACATCCTGTTCTTGTAACGTAGGATCTGTCTCCCCCTCCTCCAGCCCATCCTTCTCTTCAGTGCCACATGGTCAATCTTCTGGAAACAGAAGTGAACTGTGGGGACAGCAGAGGCTGATGGTTCCATGATCTTGGCTGGTATCATCTCCCTTGCTCAAAACCCTTCAGTGGCTCCTGGTGGAAGTTAGCCACTACCACGTCCAAGCCAGACTTCTCAAATTCCTCTACAATATAACTCCGATCTACTTCTCAGCTTTGCCCTCCCCCGTCTCATTTCCTATATTCACACCCAACTAAACCAATCACCATCCTCCAATAAATGTGTGTGTCTGTGTGCATGCACATGCCGTGTGAACTTTCCAATCTCTCTATGTCTGCCTGATTCACTGCCTAGAGTGTCCTTCCTCTCCGTCTCCAATTGATTGGGATTTTACCCATCCTTCAAGCCTCAGCTCCCACACAACTTTCTTCATGATGCTTTGCCCCACTCAAACTTCCAAATTGTCTTCTGGCCATCCCCACCGTGCTCCAGCCTCCAACTCCAATCCAATCCAGACTCAAACTCCCACCCTGGAGACACTGCACTCTGAAGGGTGAGCATCGGCTTATTTGTCTGAACCTTGACCCACCACATCAATTCCCAGCCCTCCCCATGCCTATACCTCTCTCGTGTCTGCCTCACTTACTGATGTGTGCACACTCATATACAATACACACACACGCGCGCGCACACACACAAACACACATTCTTTCCATCTCTAAGCACAGTAATTTGGACAAAACGACCATACCAAGAAATCGCATGTTCATCAACTAACCTGCCCTGGCTTCTTGGTCCAGAATACTCCTCTCCGGCTGCCACTTCCCCGTTATTTCTTGTCTTTCCCTATACGAACATAAGTTCTTGGAAGGCAGGGACTGTCCTGCTTGCTTGAATTTTTACCTCCAAAGCTTAACCCAATGTCCAGCACATAGTAAATGCTTAATAAATACTTGTGATTCCTTCTCTCCTCTTTCTCTCCGATTATCTTGTACTATAGAAGCACAGTAAAACAAACCAACCAAAAACCTCCTGTTATTTGGTCTAGAAATAGGAAGGACCACAACTTCTCCAACCTAATCTCCTTTCTGCTTTTGCCTGTAGGAAAGCCGGTAGAACAAAGACAATGGTGTATTGGTGATCACTAAACGGAATCTCAGCATTAGGAGCCACCCTAGAGAAATGCCTTCTTCCCAGAAAGGGAAGCACCTTCTCCACCTCCTCCACAGTCCAGATTCTCTGCACAGATCTCTGAGACAAAGCCACTGATTCCTCCAGGAGGAACGGGATGGGATGCTAATCTCAAGCATGTTTTAGCATCTCTTCCTTGTTCAAGATTCCTATGGATGTTACCTCAAACCTTCCTGGGGCAGTCACCTCCCAGGGCATGAGACACAACAGTAGTGTGGGCATCTCTCCAAGCGAAAAGTGAAATTGTTTCTGCCCTATGTGAGCCCAGATGGCAGAGCATAATAATGGCATTAGTGTTTTTTCTTCAATAGGAGCTTTCCTGTGTCACTCAGCTTGTTCTGCCTCACGGTGCCACGACGGATCCTGGTCTGCTCCCCTCACTAGTGGAAGCCGACACTAGACTTCAAGGGCCTTCTTAAGCATCTACGTATCCTCCACACTATCTGGGATGGGGTCTAGTGCTACATAACGAACATTCAATCCGTATCTGTTTAATCGATTGAATTGAGTTTAGCATCATCAGCACAAATAAGGATAATGAACATAACTGATTATTCTGTATGATTTGATTCTGGTACTCTCAAGATTCCAGAAAACCTGCTGATACGTCAGGATGAAGAGCCTTGTCAAAGGAGGAGGGTTTGCTGAGTGATGGTTACAAGGAGGTTACAAGTGGTGGCAGTGCCTGGGGGAGCAAGGAACATCCCCATTGCCCTCCAAGACCATCTATGAAAAGCGAGGAGAAAATGGCAGCCGGGGCCCAAGCAGCTATACCTTAGAAACAGATTTTTTTGGCCTGTGGGGTGGTGGGCTTTGTTTTTGTTTTTTAAACAGATCTAAGGTTTCATCAGTGTCAGGAGCTTATGATGGGGAATTTTCTGTACCAGGAGAAATCAGAACCTTCTACTGTCAGGGCTTTGGGAATGACCACTGGCAGGGGTGCTGACCCTCCGCCAGGTGACTGGTCCCAAGTCCCCCAGACCGTATATTCCAGAAGCAGGATGTCCTGACTCAGAGGCCTGCTCTCTATCTAAGGTACCACATTGCCTCTCAATCTCAGATTATATAACATGGTTAATATTACAGAGAACTGAATATTCCACAAGTTCAATCACCTTTCCCCAAATATAACAACATGATAAAAATTTTAAGTCTCCTGACTCCAAAAGTCATTGTTTCCTTTTAAAAAAAAAGGCAGGGGAAGAGTTTCATAATTTTCTATTTTTACACATTATTATGTTACCAAAAAAAAGGAAAACAAGATCATTTGGGAATTGTAAGGACCCTCTTCTGTGACCCTCATATGGGGTCATGACCCACAGTTTAAGAAGTGCTGAAGAGGTCATAAGTGTATAAAGCTTAAGCAGCCCTAGTCTAGAACAACGCAGGGCTACGGAAGCATCGCCTCTACCTCATCCTTATAAACGGCCATCCAGCCTTTCTTGAAGCCCTACAGAGCAGGAGAGAGGACCACAACTTGGGAAACCCTCTCTGCTTGGAGATGACTCTCCATCTCAGGAAATGTTCTGCTCATCCAGCAGGAGCATGTCTGTGAGCTCTGCCCACTACATCTCCTCCTGCTGCCACCGCAGTCCAAGCAGAACTGGCCCGGTCACTATGATGTACTGCGTGCTTCCCCCCTCACCCCTCTCTTCTCCAGGCCATGCAATACTACTAGGCGGGGGAAAAAATTGGCTGAATTGGCTCTATAATTTAAAAGATATCCTCGTAAGGAACCTGAAACATAGTATGGATTCACACTTCAAACAGTTTGCAAAATTCATTGGTTTTTTTCTAAATTAATTTTGCATATTGCTTTAATATCCCAAGTATATGACTAAAAAGATGAGGGTTTTGCCCTTTTTCATTTGTGATTTTGAAACTACTACATATTAAAGACAAACATAAAATTCATGCCCTTCATTCAGCCATTTCCCAAACGACAAGGCACCCCTTAGTTTCTGCTACTACAAAAAATGCTACTAGAAATATTTGTTTTCACACATGAGTAAAGTACGGTTTAGTACCCTTTTCCTCTCCTTTGATTTCTTTGGGGCAGAGGCTTAGGGTTGACGGTGCTGAATCAAAGGGTGTGCTCGGCTTAGAAACCTTGTGGGCATAGTTCCAAATTGCTTTCCAGAATGGCTGCACCAATTCTCAACACCACTAATGGTTCATTAATGGCCCCATTTCCCCACAGCCCATCCGAATATTTGTCATTTTCCAAGGTAGGAGAGAGAGAAAATAAATGCTTGTTAATTGAAAAAAATTCTAAGATACAGATAATGAACTTTTAATGCATAAATGATATGAAAGGGAACCTCACTAAATAGAAAACTGAAAAAGAGAAAGCGAAGAGAAACTCATTCTTCAATGGACCTGTGATCTCATTGATGTGAATAATCTAGATATCCTACAGGCAAATTCTCATCAAATTCCACTAAAAACATAACCTACACTGTGTATGAATCAGAAGACACACAGAAGTAAGGACAAGATCCGGTAGTTCCTTCAGAAAAGAGCATTACTAATGCTGACTTGGGTGCCATGACATCCTTTAAATAGCCCCAGATACCACTGACCTGAGGACAGGAGTGACCAGCCAGAACCTAAAACACCAGTCTGCACACAGCTCGTGGGCTTGGGAAGATGGCCATCCCGAGCTCCTCTATGCAGAGCCAGCTCCAGAGGGGAGAGGCAATGAAAGGGTGGAGGGTCGGGCTAAGAAGGCAGAGAAGAGTTCTGATTTCTCCTTTCCTTCTCCGCTCAGAGCTTCATATTCCTCACTGGGCCACAGGATTCTGAGATTAGATAACTCGCTTGACTGACTCTCAATTACCAGACCAGCTGCACTCGTGACATTGTACTTTTAGGAACTTAGTTAGACAACACAATTACTACTGTCATACTAGCCAAGAAAAAGCCTGGAGTTCATGAGGCCTAGCAAAGTTACCATGATAAATGTAAAAGGAGAGAGACCACTTTTTGGTAATCAGAAATTCTGTTGCAGTCCTTTGGTCTATCTGGTGTCATTTGGTTTAAATGAACATTCTGGGTAAGCAAATGAAAGTTACGTTTTAAGGCTATGACAAAATACTTACCTTTAATAGAGAGGGTGATGTGTTATATGCCTGGGACATGGAGGCAGACGTACATAATAAAATCACCGATTAGTTCCCCAAATGAGAAGCATCACAAGAAGCATGGTCTGGGCTTTCTGATCTCTAACCCTAAATGGCTTTCTGCCATTCTTAAGGCACCCCTACCCCCCAACTGCATGTCACCAGCAAGTCTGATAACTTGATTTGATAATTTGATAAGGCCTTCGCTTATTTCAATCACATCATTCATGAAAATGGTGACCAAGATTGAGCTCTATGACCCTCACCTGGAGACCCCAAGAAGCAGGAGAAAGAAAGGTATGAACCAGGGAAGACGCAGCACCTAAGTGTCCATAAAGTCAAACACTGCGAAAAGATAAAAGCCAGGGTTTGGATTTCATCCTGATGATTCTAAGAGCAAGATGGTGGTTATGGCGATAAGAAGACACAAAAATGCTTCTGAATTCCAGCCCGGGGAAAATGTTCCTGACCCGAGAGGCCACCCTGCAGCAAACTCCCATGCTGAATGACAGCAACACTTCCAGCATCCTGGGAAAGGATGATGCCCACCGCACTGACCTGTTTATACGTGCCATCCAACAAGATGTCCAGATGCTGGAGAGGGGCGGGAGTCTTATCTTTGAACCTGGTCAGCAGGCGTCGCTCGATGGCTCGGAACTGGATGGCTCTTTCAGATAGCAGTTCTTCGACGTTCTCTCCCTTCAACCGGAGCTATAATTAAAAATTTCCAGAATTCCAATTAGCTGACCAATAAAGACCCTTTCGGATACCAGACATGTTTAGGATCAGAAATGGCGGTGGCCCAGCAGCCCGCTACTGATGTTCATGTCCAACACAGAGCAGGGACTGCATAAATACCTCTGGTTGGCTCTGAGATCCATTACTCTTCTTTTAAAGCATTCCTCTTAGAAGCAATAAGATACTACTGAAAATTAAAATAATTAAGACAATACATAGAAATTAAAAGGTTTTCAAACTGAGGTTGCGATTATTTGACAAAGCAAATATAATAGCATGAAACCCCCCAACCCGAAGCATGTCATAAATACATATGTATACATACGTGTCTAGACAACTGCTAAAAATGCCATGTTTTTAAGAACTAACGTGCTGAAGGTACATGGAAAACAATAGCGTGTCTCCAGACACGTCTTGCACGTATGAATGGAACTAAAAACTGAAAAATCTGTTTCATGCTTTAACTAATGCCCATGGGACAACATAGGAGAAATGCACATACCCTCTCTCTACACATTATTCTATCAGCAAAATGAAAATGATTTGTCACATATAAGATCGTATCATAATAAACTAGGAGAGAGTAAAGGACTCTATTTATCATGGCTAGAAAGTGAATGAATTTCTAGCAACCAGTGTCATAGATGGTATTATAAAAGATACTGTTGTTATATAAAAACACAAAGCTTTCACACAAATAAAATCAACCTAGCTGAAGTGAGAAGAAAAGGCAAATGACAAGGGAAGCATCTGTGAGAGTGAAGGGGAAGGGAGCATGTGGGAAAGTCTATGATGTGAAAAAAACAGAACGAAGCCAACAGCGCTTGTTCATGAAGGAAAAGAGATGGGCAGGAGGGATACACAGCAGCAAATGCCTCAGATAAAAGTTCAGGAAACAGCCACAAAGTCACGCAACGCGGAGCCGATCCTCAGAAGAGAGTGGTCAAAGACACAACTTTCAAAAGAAGGAACTCCGACTCTGAACACCTGCTGGCCAATAACCAGAGAAACGCCCTTTGAATAGCCTGAGGCATCATCTTACAACCATCAAATTAGCCAAGAAGCAAAAAGAGAGATCATAGCTGCAGAAAACCAGGCACTGACTACGGAGCTGTGACTTGCAAAGTCTAAGTTAAACTTTCAAACTAAAAATTTGAAAAAAAAAAAATAAAGGTAGAAAACTGCTTGTTTTGACCCAGAACCTACCCACTTGTTTCATCCTCCAAAGAGGTTATGGACAGTTAGAAATGAATGACCCTTTTTGGTCCTGGGATTTCATGTGTGTAGGGAACTTCCAGGCTGGAAACTCCTTCCACCAACGTAATTTACACAGTATTAGACCCTGGGTAAATCCCTTAATGCTGTTTACCTAAGTTTCCTCATCTGTAAAATGAGCTGGAGAAAGAAATGGCAAATCATTCCAAGATATTTGCCAAGAAAATCCCAAATGGGGTCACAGAGAGTGGACATGATTGAATCAACTGACCAACAACAAAAGACAAATCCATTTGGCAAAAAAATATTACCAGATCAATGATTTAAACCCTGGGAGGATCTTAAAGACGTCTATCTAGCCCAATATCTTCATTTTACAAACGAGAAAAGCAGGGCCCAAAGGGTCCCTCAGACAGTCTGAGGCAGCCAACACTCCAAATCCAGTGTTTCCACTACACCACACTGCCTCAGGTCATCTGGAACTTAGCATATTCAAAATAAATGTATGATCTTCTCTGCAAAATGCCTTTCTCTACAAACTTCCATGTTCTAAGCGAGGCTCTATTTGTGTCCCAGTCCAGAAACTGTGAAATCATCTTTAACACTTTTACTCTTGATACCTAATTAATGACCAAATACAACCAATTCTTACCTCAAAACTCCCTTCTCTCACCTTCCACGTCACCTCTCCCTCTTCAGCTGCCGGGTTACCAGTGCAGATAGAGCCCCCTCCCAGCCCTTCTCCTGCTCTCTTGTCCATCTTACGTGCCTGTCTATTAATGGATCTGCTACAACAGTCTTCCTAAAATACTACTTTCATCATCAAGTTCCTTGTCTTCAAGAACCCAAAAAGTTCTTCAAGAACTTCTCAACAGTGGACAGGGCTCACACCTTCCAGACTCAGCCCTAAGTTACTAAGTGCTAAGTATCTGCTAACCTGATCGCTGTCACACCATCACGCTTGGAATTAGCAAGATCCACCGACGTTTCTGTCAAAATCCAGCTTCATCAGGGACAACAGTGAAACTGAGGCATCTGGACACCATCATCTCAGCATCCAATGTTCTACACAAGGGAAAGGCAAGGACCCTTAACACTAAATGCCTTCCATGTACCTGGGCCATGGAGCGTAGGAAGGGTAACAGCGTGCATGAGGAGGCCAGAATAGCTGACTAGAGCCAGGGTGATGGGCTTGAAAGGTCAAACAATTCCTATACCCACTTTTCTCATCTCCGTAAGAGAGTCTTCACAAGAATGGCCTGTGAGCAGAGTCCTGACTGTCTGTGATGAAGCCATGAGAAGGCTCCTGCACATGATCTTCTATAGCAGAACACAAATGACCGAGGCATAAGGAGTATAAATCATACCAAGTCTATTGTGTGCTGAGCACAACTAAGTGCCTTTCTCAACAAAGTAAATTCTGGCCTTAAAGGTTCTCCTCAAAGGAGGTCTCTGCCATTCCATGACAGATCCCACCTAGGAGATAATCTTGTTCAACCATCCACTGAGCATCAATATCAAATAAAGCAAGGGGTGGCTAGCTGGCACAGCAAATAGAGCACCAGCCCTGGAGTCAGGCGGACTTGAGTTCAAATCCGGCCTCAGACACTTAACACTTACTAGCTGTGTGACCTTGGGCAAGTCACGTAACCCCAATTTCCTTGCCTTTCCTCCTCAGGAAAAAGTTATTAGTTTAGAGCCCTATGCCAAAAAGACCAGGCATGGGGTGGCTAGGTGGCACAAGGAATAGCCCTGCCCTCCAAAAAACAAACAAACAAAAAAACATCAAATGAGACATAAAGTAGGTTCACGTGCTCTACCACTGAAGCATCTGACAGTGCTGGGAGCGTACACTGCCCAAAGCCCAAAGAGAAAAGGCATCTGCCATCAACAGTCATTCAAAGTAGATCTGCCAAGGAATTGATCCATAGAGTAAGGACAGGTGAACAAAGAAGGTCCGCCGGCCAGAGTATAGCATACCACCAGACAGGCAGTCATCTCAAATATACATCATTAATTGGCAACAAATATGGGCGAGCACCTGGGCCCAGAGCCGAGCCCAGCTAGGTGGCACAGTGGATAGAAAATCAGAAACGCTCATCTTCCAGAGTGCAGATCTGGTCTCAGGCAGACAGCGGCTGTGTGACTGGGGGCAAATTGCCCCACCTGTCTGCCTCAGTGTCCTTATCTGTAAAAGGAGCTGGAGAAGAACACAGCAAACCACTCTGGTATCTTTGCCAAGAAAACCCCAGACAGGGACAGGAAGAGTCGGACGCAACTGAAATGATCCAATGTTTAGCCTAGAAAAGGAGCAAAGTGCTAGGGTGGGCACACGGTGGCACACAGTGGCATATGGTGGCCATGCTCTAGTACCCGCAGAGGTGTAACAGGCAGAAGGCCTGGACTTATTCTGTCTGGCCCCCAGCGGCAGAACCAGGAGCTGGGCATGGAGATACACAACGGTGTCATATTGTGCTGAAATATTTCCATCACTCTCGGTACAAAGTCAGAGAGAAGACGACTCTGCCCCATTCCCTGAAGCTGTCATTCTCCAGGTCTCCAGAAGGCTTTCAGTCTGGAAGAGCGTGGAGGGCGGCAAAACAACTCTAAGGAAATCATTTATGAACCGAGGCGATGCACCTCAATAATCCATCAAGCTAGCAACTTCATGGGAATGCAACCACCCCAAAACGCAGCCAAGAGGCGGGAAAGCTGAACAGCAGAAAGGGGCACTTGCTTCTTATAAAAAGCAATAAAGAAATCTTTCCATTTCAACAACTCCCAGAGATGACTAAATGGTATTAGCAGAAGGCGGACAGAGTGTGAGGTTACCCAATAGCAAATAAAGAAATGGGTCTTGTAAGGAGCGTGTGTGTATGTGTGTGTGCATATGCATGTGCATGTGTGTATGTATGTGTGTGCATGCATGTGTGCATGGAAGTGCATGTGCGTCTGTATCTATGTGTGTATTAGAGATGGGAGCTGGCCTTCATAGGGAGAAAAGGACAATGGTGTGCTTTAATATAGTTTAACTGTGCGTGAATATTTTCTTTCCACATACACATAGAACATAAGAGGAAGTACATTGAGGCAAACAAGATGGGTGCATTGTGAATGGAGTCCCACTGGCCGAATGAAAGCTGTGAGACTTTCTCCAGGAGGAGGCTGGACACAGCAGGTAGCCTGGCTTGCTAATCTGAAAGCTCCCTAAGGGTAGGTGCTAGAAGCAGAAACTCTCTCCTCTAGAGTCTTTTTAGTGCCCACCACATGGGACGTGATTAATGTTAATAAAAAATCTGAATGACAGAATTATTTGGAGGAATACAGTCATCTGACTACAATAGCATGAAACAGAACATGCCGAGCCACAGTGGCTATCCAGCCGCTGTCTGGTCATGGACAAGTCTCCAGATTTCTCAGTTCCCCAGACACAGGTTAGGCTGTAAAGCACAGATTTGCATGGAAGGTAGAGGAAATTTCTAGCCTATACCAAAGAAATCACTGGTTCATGTCACTAAAACTGGTTGAAAGAGGAAAATGAATGAAAAAATGTAATTTACAATAGGTCATTATTTATAGCTCATGTATCATAAATATCAGACTGCTCTAACATGAAAAATGGAGATACCCCTTACTGAAAGCATCTGCATAAAAATATATTGATCTTTGCAGAATTTCCCTTCCTCATAAGACCTTGAAAAGTCAAAGAAAACATTAGTTCAAGGTTTTTTTTATCCTATGAGGACTTGATGCTATACAGAATTATGTATTTATTCTGTACAGAAATTCTTATACTAATTCTGAATGCCTAAGAACTAAATAAGAGAAATTAGACTGAAACTTCACCTGAATGGTCACCAGCTACTGGATTCTGGGGAGATTAAACTTAGTGCCATCTTTTGGCCAAGTCCCTGGAACCAAAGATGTGCATATTTAGCCAATCATCCAAAGAGCATCAAGTAACCACTTGTACCAAGTCAAGCCCTATCCAAGGCGACAAGTACCAAAGACAAAAGGGAAACAGGCCCTGCCCTAAAAGAGTTTATAATGAAGATACAGGAGAGGATGGTTCAATCCAAGGCCATTTTATCTCAAATGGTTTAACATTAATATATTTGTTGAGAGTTGGAACTGACTCTAATTCATGCACCATAAATATTGCCCTTAGATTCAGAATATATTTATAAGGCATCAAAACTTAGGTTAACAAAATTAATTATTGTTGAATGTATAAAATGTGCACATAAAATAACATGACTGATTTCACGCACACACACACACACACACACACACACACACACAGATTTAAATCTACAAAAGGGCAGATCACAAAGCAGTCACCTAAGCAGCCGAGACGTCCCGTGCAGTACTGATGCCCAACAAATCCCATGGGGGAGCTGCCCTTGAAGACACTTACAAACTACACAGGAAAATCCATCTCTTCCCTTTTCTAACTATCTCTGACTTTCCTCGAAACAGCATCACCATGTTTGGTTCCCACACTATTCACCAGATGTCAATCATGAAGTGCCTACTATGCACGGAGCAGCGTGCTAAGCAGGGGGGACACAGAAAGAGGGAAGAGACAGTCCCTGTCCTCAAGGGGCTTACAGTCCAGGGGCAGAGACAACACACATATAGAGACAAAAAGACAAATGGATAGAGATGCGCCGAAGTAGCTTTATCTATATATATGGCAGGAGATAGTGAACAGAGGAAGGCACTGCTCCTCAGAGGCCTGGGGAAAGGCTTCTGTGGAAGGGGGGTCTTCGCTGGGAGGAGGCAGAGATGAGGAGGGAGAGCATTCAGGCACAGGAGGGAGCCCGAAAATGCTGGGGGCTGGGAAGGGGAAGGAGGCCTGGGTCACTGGATTCAAGAGTATGCGTTGGGGAGTGAGGTGTGGGAGGACTGGAAAGCCAGAAGGGGGCTAGGGTACAAAGGACTCTGAATGCAGAGCAGGGTACGAGAGGTGGAGCTCTGGTTCCAAAGGAATTTGAGGCCGTCCCCAAAATGGAATCCATATTCCTCAGGACATGACCACTGTCTTTTGAAAGTATTTTATGCTCTGAAGGCAAAGCCAAAAGAATTTCAAACACTAGAAACCTATTTGGTAGAGGCTGCCATGGTGACTACTTTGTGGAATTAATGACCACACATAACTTCTGGTTTGTTTATCCAAAAGTATCAGGCATATTTCCTCCTATCCAGGAGTCCTTAACCTGGAGTCCACATATCTTAGAGAGATTTCAAGTTATTAGCTTAGAGGGGAAGCTAAGTGGTGCAGTGAATAGAGCACCGGCCCTGGAGTTGGAAGGACCTGAGTTCAAATCTGGCCTCAGACACTTAACACTTACTAACTGAGTGACATTGGACAAGTCACTTAACTTCACTTGCCTTTCCTCCTCCAGAAAAAAAAGTTATTAGTTTAGAGCCCTATGCTAAAAAGGCCAGGCATGGGGTGGCTAGGTGGCACAAGGAATAGAGCACCAGCCCTGGAGTCAGGACCTGAACTCAAATCCAGCCTCAGACACTTGACACACTTACTAGCTGTGTGACCTTGGACAAGTCACTTAGCCCCAATTGCCCTGCCTTATCCCCTCCAAAAAGCAGAAAAAAAAAAGGCCAGGCAGGACTTGAAGCAATCTCCCTATAGAGCAGTGGTTCTCAACCTTCCTAATGCCGTGACCTTTTAATACTCATATGTGGGCATATCTACATGTGGGCAGACCCACCTGGAGACCAACAGAGGATGGTCTTAGGTGACCCCTGTGAAAGGGTTGTTCAGACTCCCCTGCCTAAGGGGTCATGACCCACAGGTTGAAAACCACTGCTACAGACCAATTATCTTACTTGCTTCCATGCGCAATCCTGTTGAGTCCATTTTCAGTCATGTCTGACTCTCCATGAGTCCATGTGGAGTTTCCTGGGCAGAGATACCACAGTGGTTTGGCATCTCCTTCTCCAGCTCATTTTACAGATAAAGACACTGGGGCAAACAGGGTAAGTGACTTGCCCAGGCTCACACAGCCAGTGAATGTCTGAGGCTAGATTTGAACTCAGGAGGATGAGTCCTCCGGACTCGGAGCTCAGGGCTCTGTGCACCATGGCGCCCCTAGTGGCCCCTGCAGTTCCCACTTGTTCTTCTAGTCTTCTCATACGCTGGGTCCCTAGTCATAAGGAAATCAGCCAGAATGCTCTGGAAGTTTCAATGCAAACACACCATCCCCACTGGAAAGGTGACTGGGGGCGGAGGCGGGCGGCTGTCTGTGTACAACAGAAAGACCATTATCACTGGAACCCCGATCACCTCACCAGACATACCTCGAAATGCTGGTCAATCAGGTCGAAGTATTCTTGCAGGGGGATGCACCCTGAGAAAGAGCAAGTGAAGTCCTTGGTGCCCTGCTTCTCGAAATGCTCCTGCAGGCGGAGGGTGAGCTCCTTGGTGATGAGCCACAGGTCCTCGAACTGCTCGCTCTGGATGCGATACCGCTCTGTCAAAGAGGAGAGAGATGGCGGTCAGGGCCCCGTTAGTGGTCCAGAGCCCAGCGGGCAGAGCCAGGCCATCCCGCAGAGGGAAGAGGCTTTTCCAGAGCACCCCCTGTTTCCACTGCTCCCTGACAATGCCTTCCTCCACCACACAGCCTGGCCCCCAAAGCTGGGCAGCCCCAAAGCTGCAGAGGCCGAGGAAGAACAGCCGTGGAGCAGACCCTCTCCCGGGACAATCTGGGTGGACAGAAGCGCTGGCATCAGTCACAGGCAACACACTCCCCCTCAGCTCAGCCACCACCAGGCTGTGGCTGCTCGGCCCAAGTGAGAAGCTGGAGCTCAAGAGTGAGGACGGAGAGCATCCGACTCACACGTCTGTTAGAGAGAGGGACTGAAGGGAAGGGAAGCAGCCCCCTGAGCCTCATCACACCGGCACAGAGCAGCCAGGCAGTGCACAGGATAGAGGGGACTCGGTCATGAGGACCTAAAATCCCAGCTTCAGACTCTAACTAGCTGTGTGACCCTGGGCAAGCCGCTTAAAACAAATCTGTCTGCCTTGGTTTCCCCGACTGTAAATGGGAATGATAACAGCACCTACCTCCCAGGGCTACTGTGACGTGGCCAAATGAGGCAAAGTGTGTAGAGTGCTTTGCATATACCTTAAAGCGCTGCATAAGCATGTGGGCGACAGTGCCAGGCCCGGAGCCAGGAAGACTCAACTTCCTGGGCTCAAATCTGATCTCAGACCCTTCCTAGCTGCCTTCCCCATCTGTAAAATGAGCTGGAGAAGGCAATGGCAAACTGCTACAGTATCTCTGCCAAGGAAACCCCAAACGGGGGTCACAGAGAGTCAGACACGACTGAAAGGGCCGGACGCCACCAAAGAACAGAGAGCTATAAATGCCAGCCACGGGGAGTATTGGAACAGGCG
This sequence comes from Pseudocheirus occidentalis, assembly GCA_028646575.1. Taxonomy (NCBI): domain Eukaryota; kingdom Metazoa; phylum Chordata; class Mammalia; order Diprotodontia; family Pseudocheiridae; genus Pseudocheirus; species Pseudocheirus occidentalis. The sequence continues at coordinate 14,755,406 of CM053599.1, read as the reverse complement.
GATTGGAGATTTTGTGCTGGGAATGCACAGGACCAAGAGAAGTCTTTGCCGGGTGAACAACCCTTTCAGGAACTGCTGGCTCCCTCCCATCAAGCCACGGACATGACAAAATGGCATCTTCTCAGGGTCCTGACTCTTCTTATAGGGCACGATCTCTTTACATGGGATACTCTGCTGGAGAATCAGGAGTTATCATACCTTCCTAGTAATATCCGTGTCCCACGGGGACCTCACACAGCACCTCCTCTGCTCTGGGCACTCAGTAAATATCTGCTGAGTTAGTTCATTGAATTTGAGAAATGGAAAGAGATATGTCCTCTTGGCACATAGACTCTAGCCTTTAAGTACACGTGCATCTCCAAAAATGTGCCCTTCAATATTCCCAGAGCCTAATGGCACTTGTAAAAACAGAGTAAAACATGCATCTGAATGGACAGGGGCCTGTGCTGACTGTCCAGTGCCATCTGTGGTAGTTCTTAGCAAACTGTTCAGATGTTCACCAAGGCCTAGTGACTTCTCTTTGGCCCTCTCCCTTCCTATAGTTACCATCTTGCTCTGCCCTTGTCGCCCCATCCCCACTGCAACAGTGCCAACTGGTCTTCATTCCACTCTCTTTACTGCCAGATCAAAATGAAACACTATCTATGTTCATTATTCCTCAGCTCCAACAGCAAACGAAGCCTGCAGGAGTCTGCTCTACCTCAGGCTTAAATTAACATCACAAATTACTTCGGATGGCCCTTCTCTGGCACAGCCTTCAGGCTCCAGTGGCCCAGCTCAGGAGGCGGCACCCAAACCGAGCACCACGCACCACGTGCAGGAGGGCTGGCACCACCCTCATTCTAGATGCTTCACCTCTCCGTATTGGTTTTGTGCTTTGCCCAAGTCACACTCTGGGCTGGAAATCCACTAAAATCCCTAGACCCTTTTCATGCAAATGGTAGGGTGTGTGTCCCTACCTAACTCTATTTCTTAAATCCAAGAAGAGGATCTCATGTTATTCTCCAATGAACTTCATTTACAACCCTCAGGTAGGCTCTGTGGCCCCTTCAGACCTGCTGACTTTGCCATCCAACAACCCCAAGGTTCAGGCCGTCAGCACATTTGATCAGAACACCAGCTGTGCCTTCACCCAAATCATTTTTAAAGAAGGCGGCAATGGAGAGACATGTGAGACACCCCACTCCGGACCTCCACTCCCAGAATGTGCTCTGCCTACCCCTTTTCAAGGGGACATCTTTTTTCTAATTAATTTAACCCATTCCAAACCCCCTAAATATAACAACCTCTCCTTAGCCCACATGTCTTACCAGTCAGTCAACAAGAACTGAATAAGTGTTGACTACATGACAGGCGCTGTCCTAAGGCCTGGGTCACAAAGGCAAAAACACGGCTCCTTTCCTCCAGGAACCCACATTTTCGGGGGAGACATAACATGCAGAGAGGTGCCAGGCAGACACAGTGTGAATGGAGAATGAGTTCAGGGGAAGGCCCGAGCAGCTGCAAGGACTAGGAAGGCCTGGCCTCCCACAGGAGCTAAGACCTGGCTTGAGTGGAGTCCTGAAGGAAGCCAGGAGAGCTAAGAAGGGGAGAGTGGGGTCGGGGAGCCCTTCAGCAATGGGCATGAATGCAGAGAACTAGGAGAGAGGCCGACATGTGTGAGGAGCCACAAGCAGGCCATGGCCACTATACTGCACAGTGTGTGGAAGAGTCAAATGGATGAAGACGGGAAAAGAAGGAAAAGGGTCTTAAATGCCAAACAGCGGATTTTATGTCTGAACCTGGAGGTGGTAGGGAGCCGCCGGGGACTCCTGAGGGGCAAGGGTGCAAACACAAAAGACCCCATAAAGTTCTTTGCTTAACTATGTCAAATGCATCACCTGGTTTTCCAATCTAGCATCCTTGGCACAGCCTGCTCCTGATGAAGCTGGGCTCCTACCGTATACCTACTGGGTACCTCTGCCCAGATGCCTCGCGGCAGCTCAAACCCAAAGGTCCAAAACTGAACTCATCATCTCGAAAAAAAAAACCAAACTGATCCCTCCCCCGGCCTTCCCTCTCTCTACCATTGGCATCACCAGACCCATTACTCAAAAATGAACGTTCCAGATGAGATCTAACAGCCCCATTGCCTTTGCATTCTCATTGAATCATTCAACTTTTCTTAATAACTGTATCCCAATAAAAACTACTTTCCATTCTCACTACCATATAAAAACCCTCATATACTATTTATATAAAGTCATAAGTACTAATGTTGAATAAAAAACATCCTCATTGTGAATCCATCAGACCACTGTACTCATGGCAGGAGAGCTAATCCCCCTTTGCTCCAAAGTGCTCTAAACATCAGCCCTCCCCTTCCCCCAAACCATCCGTTCCCCCCTACTGCCTGACATAGGAAGTCCTTCCTGCTCCTGCCACTCATAGCCCTCCACAACTGGGCACCATCTCACTTTTCCAAGCCAACTACACAATGTCACTCTCTCTACACTAGGGGTTGGGTAAAACTGGGGCAGCTCTCCATGGAACACCCCCCAATCTACTAGCCAGGTCACCATGCACAGCCCAAGAGGGAGGGAGGGTCTTTTGGTATGTCAGGGCTGTTCTTCAAGGACTGAGTGTGGTTCACTGCGATTATCATGGCCCCACCTCTTCTCGATGCCCACTACCCATGTCTTCCACAAAACGTTCTTCAATTTCACAATTTCAAACTCACAATTTCCCTTTTGGGGAAACCCCAGCATTTGCCTTCTCAAGGCCCTGCTCCCATTGTCCATGTGCTTCCAAAGAACACTTCTGGGGCCCCAAAGGTCCCATTGGCCAGCTATTTTATCACCTGGAAGGAGGCTGATGGGGCCTAGTGACCCGACCTACCAAGAGTGGAGAGAAGCTCCTTGATCTGGGCTATCAGCAACTTTCTGGCCATTCTTGTTCTCTGCACTCCCACAACTGTCCTTGTTAGCAGAGAAAATGGAATCAAATTAGAACTGAGAGGTGCATGACAAGTGCTGGAGAAGATGTGGAAAAATTGAAACTCTAATGCATTGTTGGTGGAGTTGTGAACTGATACAACCATTCTGGAGGGCAATCTGGAACTATGCCCAAAGGGCTATAAATAACTGCATACCCTTTGACCCAG
>CM053599.1:14727655-14751764 GCA_028646575.1 Pseudocheirus occidentalis | reverse complement strand
GTGAGATATTTCACATTGCCTTCTATTTTTTCATTTGTTTAGATCTGTTTAATAGTATCTTGATTTCTCATAAAGTTATTAGCTTCCATTTGCTCCAATCTAATTCTGAAGGAATTATACTCTTCAGTGAGCTTTTGAGATTCTTTTTCCATCTGGCAAATTTGACTTTTTAAGGCATTCTTCTCCTCATTGGCTTTTTGGGTGTCTTTTGCCATTTGAGTTAATTTATTTTTTAAGGTGTTATTTTCTTCAGTCAGGTTGTTGACTCTCTTTTCATGATTTTCTTGCATCATTCTCATTTCTCTTTCCAATTTTTCCTCCACTTCTTTTAACTTGATTTTCAAAATCCTTCTCAAACTCCTCCATGGCCTACAACCAGTTCATACTTTTCTTGGAAGCTTTTGGTGTGGGAGTTCTGACTGTGTTGACTTCCTTGTATTCCATGCTTTGATCCTTTTGTCTGCAAAAAAGAAATCTAAGGTTTGATTGCTGTGCTTGCTTTGCTTCCTTTGCTTGTTCATGTTGCCACTCAGTTACTTGACTTTTGGGCTTTTTGCCCCAGTAGAACTCCACTTCCAGAGAGCAGAGCTTTGTCCCAAATCTCTGGGGTTTTTACAGCTGCCAGAGCTATCAGTTGGGTGCTTTCTCTGCTGCCCCACAAGCTCTGGCTCACTTGTCACATACCTCAGGAGCATCACCCAAGACCATGATCCAGATCCAGGCGTGTTAAAGCAAGAGTGATTACCCTCTGAATGGTCGCTTGGTTCCCTACAGTCTGCAGGCCATGGCTGCTGTACCTTCGCCGCTTCTCACTCTGGGCCCAGAGGCTGGACCGCGCTCCTCTGTCCCAGCTCTCCCACAGTTCCAACAGAGCTCTACACTGACCTTTTACTTTGTCTTTGGCATTTATGGGTTGATAATTCTGGAAACCACCGCAGCTGCTGGAGATCCACTCTCCTGAAGTCTGCTCCAGCCGCTCCTGGTCGGGCCTCCTTAGGGCTATAAGAATGGGCTCATGTGGGGCTGGGCTCAGCTCCCAGCGTGTGCTGTGATGGACCCTGCCTGTCCGCCTGCCGGGCCGCCTTCAATGGGAGATACGTTTCTCTCTGTCGCTTTGTGGGTTCTGTAGCTCTACAATGTGTCTAGTTGTATTTCATAGGCATTTGAGGTGGCTATGGGGGGAGCTCACAGAGTTTTCCTGCTTCTACGCCGCCGTATTGGCTCCGCCCGTCTTGCCTCCAGACCTCAGAGTCTTACACAACTGCTGGCTGCCCCGTGGTGGTCTCAAGAAACGTGAAGTGACACCCAGGGAGGTCTCCAGTGTAAGGGACGGCAAAGACGGCTTTGTTTCTTATGAAATGTTTAAACACCAGAAGCTTTGTCCAGGCTGGTTGGGTAGATTTTTGAGGTTGAATTTGAGGGAAGATCCCTGGGAGGAGTTGGTGTGAATGGTGATGATGTGCCCTCCAGAGCGAGCCAGACATTGCAGATTGGTTTACCTGTCAAAGTCACTGTAAATATAAGTCTTAAAACAGTTTGAATCAAGATCCCAAAATGGATCTTGTTAGGTGGATATAACTCCTCGGCGGTGCCCTTCTTGAATGATCAGACTCTGCTGTTGTTGCTCCTTCTTCTTTAAGGTATCTGTTCACATCCAGCAGGACTCCTCCGGAGCCGCGATTGAGCTCATGTTTGTCTTCCTCCCTGCAGAGGCCTGAAGGGCGTGATCATCACCCTGAGCGATAGCGGCCATCTGCAGTGCTCCTACTTGGGCACAGACCCATCTCTGTTCCAAGCCCCCAAAGTGGACTCCAGAGAAATAAACTATGAAGAGCTCGATGTCGAAATGAAGGAGCTGCAGAAAATCATCGGAGATGTCAGTGCATCTTCAGGTAGGCAAAGGGCCACCGGGCGGGTGGAGTCTCCCGTCTCCATGTGACGCAGGGACAAGACTCGACTCCTGCGCACACGCAATTGGGTTTTCTTCCTGCCGCTCCAGAATAATCCCTATGAAAACAGCTTTGCCGTCAGCCTGCGTGAGATCTGTGTGAGGCTGGTGGGAAGCCAGCATCCTCCGCACACACCCGCGTGTGGCTGATGTGATTCAGAAGCTGTGTCTCTTTATGAGCGAAAGCAAGACAGAAATGCCAGTGGTGAGGCTGGGATTGGGGGCTGTAGAGACCACTGACCTTTTTACCCATCCGTTGTTTCTTCACCTTCTGAATTTTTCTGAAATCTTTGAAGAGGAAAACAGGCATTTTGCAGCACCGTCGGGTCAGCACGTTTTATGGAATCTCAGGTATTTGTAACTTGCCTGTGTCAGGAGTATAGCTCTGGTAATGCACTGATTACTGGGAAGTTGGTTGCTAGCCCTAGTTTCACTTCCCAAGTTTTCAGTACCCCAATATTATTTTACTATTTGATTCCCAAAGAGGTCATTGTATGATGAAACTTTTTTCTCAAATTGCAAAAACCTAGTGCTTTTTGTTAGGCATGTGAAAAACATCACTTTTCAGCATCAGGTCAATGTATTAAAAAATAATGGGAGAAAATATGAACTTTTAAAATGAAAAGTGATGTTGGAACAAGTAGGAATAATAAGAGAAGTGTAGCGTCAGAGGCCAAGGAAAACAAATGAAGCGCCATTCATTCCCTGATTCCTTCACTGCAGCCACTTCTATATGTTGAAAAGACTTTGTAACTCTGTTTCTCTTAGAACTTTAGATAAAATACAGGTTAAGTAAGCAATACAAGTAAGATTATGATGCTGTGGTCCTGGTTACATTCTTTTATTAAACATTTGAAGGAAAACAATGAACTGAAAATATTAAAAATTCAAAGGCGCAGAGTGGATGTATTTTTAAGGCCCATTTAGAACCCATCAGGAAAAATGGGGAGATGCTTGGTGCTGCTTCTCCTGGAAGGTAGTTGAGCTTGGATCTGCCCTATTGATTAAGGCAGGATTTTCCATGGCTGATATTGCTTACTTGAGTCAGTGGAATACCCATAACAGCCTCAGACTCCTTCACTTCTAATTTAGGGGCAATGGAAGGGAATATGCATTTCTCTAGCACTTATTATATGTGCCAAGCAGTGTGCTAAGAGCATTACAAATATTATCTCATTTGACCCTCACAGCAGTCCTCGGGGGGCGGGGTTAGGTGCTGTCATTGTCCCTCTTTTTACAATTGGAGAAACTGCGACTGACAGAGTTTAAGTAGTTTGTCCAGGATCATACAGTGAGTGAGTGTCCGAGGTAGGATTTGAATTCAGGTCTTCCTGACTCTAGGCTCAGTGCTCTGTCCGCTGTACCTCCTAGCCACCTCAGTTTAATTGGCAAAAAAGGTGGCATGTATCGTATATGAGATTCCCAGAGTTCATTAAAATAAAATTATTTATGATTATAAATAATTATAATTTCATTGCAAAGCTTGATGTTTGATGACGGCAATCCCACTTATTCTGGAGTGTTGGCCTCCTCATCATTCTCTATAAACTATGTGTTAATGAGATTTTGACTGATCTTTCTCTGTAGAAAGTGGTCCCATTCCTGCTCCAGGTGATTGCCTGGGGTCCCTCTGACACCCCTGGGCTCTAGGCTGCAGGGCTGTTCTGATTGTAGCCTGGGTCCCTGGGGCTGTGTAGGTACCAAGAGATTTTGGCACAAAGATTACTGTTTATGTCATCTCCAAATGGAAGTCAGTGTTTTGGGCTTTGCTTTCATTTCTGAAAAGAGACTTTTTTCCCTTAGGTATCTGTGAAAGATTCCTCTTTGGAAAAAAAAAATATTGGAGGTGGAGCAAAGATGTTGGAGTAAAGGCAGGGACTCGCCTGAGCTCTCCCTAAAACCTCTCCAAACGCATTTAAATAATGATTCTAAACAAATTCTAGAGCAGCAGAACCCACAAAAAGACAGAGTGAAACAAATTTCCAGCCTGAAACAACTTGGAAGGTTGGTAGGAAAGGTCTTTTGCACCAGGGTGAGAGAGGAGCATAGTCCAGCAAAGACTGTGCCAGCACAGATGAGGCCCCAGTAAGCCCGGAGCAGGCCTCGAGGTAGTGCATCAGGGGAAGCAGTGCTGGTTTCCAGACTTCTCAGCCCACAGACAGTAAAGGGATCATACAATGGATCAGAAGGAGATTTACCTGGGATCCTGTTGCTGGCATTGCCTTTACCTGGATCTGAATCACAATTCTGGGCCTTTGTCGCAGTGTGAGGAGATGTACTGGCAGAGCAGAGCTTGCAGCCTTAGGGGAGCAAGGATCCTGATCGTAGTTCCAGGCCTGAAAAGAGTGCCTGTGGTCACTCACAAACCACTACACAGTATGGGAGAGAAGTAAATACACCTCTCCCTAGATCATACCTCTTTGGGAGAGTCAAAAACTTGTGGGTCACCTGAATTACTTTTGAAAACAGCTGTTCAAAAAACCTGAAGTTTGAGGCAGTGCCTTCTTCACTTGGGAAGCAGAATCCCACTTTAGCCAGGAGTTAAAAGTCAAGAAATAGCCTGGAAAATGAGCAAACAACAAAAGATTCTAACCGTAGAAAGTTACTGTGGTGACAAGGAAGATCAAAACACACACTCAGAAGACAACAAATTCAAAATTCTTGCATCCAAAATGTCAAAGCAAAATATGAATTGATCTTAGGCAATGGAAGAGCTCAAAAAGGATTTTAAAAATCAAGTAAGTAAAGCGGAGGAAAAATTGGGAAGAAAAATGAGAGTGATGCAAGAAAATCATGAAAAAAGAGTGAGCAGTTTGGTAAAGGAGGCACAAAAAAAGTACTGAAGAAAATAACACCTTAAAAAACAGAATAGGCTAAGTGGCTTAAAAGAGGCACAGAAATTCAGTGAAGAGAAGAATGCCTCAAAAGAAGAATTGGCCTAGTGGAAAAGCTCGCTGAAGAAAATAATTCCTTAAAAGTTAGAATTGGGCAAGAGCAAGCTAATGACTCTATAAGACATCAAGAAACAATAGAACAATATCAAAAGAGTGAAAAAAATAGAAGAAACTGTGAAATATCTCATTGGCAAAACAACTGGCCTGGAAAATAGATCCAGGAGAGATAATTTAAGATTTATTGGACTCCCTAAAAGTCATGATTAAAAAAAAGAGTGAAGGCATCAACTTTAGCAAGGAAAATTTCCGATATTCTGGAGCCAGAGGGTAAAATAGAAATTGTAAGAATCTACTGATTAACTCCTGAAAGAGGAAAGAGGAGGAAAACTCCCAGGAATATTGTAGTCAAATTCTAGGCCTGCCAGATAAGGGAGAAAATACTGCAAGCAGCCAAAAAGAAACAAGTCAGGATAACACAAGGTTTAGCAGCTTCTATATTAAAGGATCAGAGGATTTGGAATATGATATTCTGGAGGGCAAAAGAGCTAAATTACAACCAAGAATCATCTACCCAGCAAAACTTGAGTATGAATCTTCAAAGGAAAAAAAATGGATGTTCAATTAAATAGACTTTAAAGCATTTCTGAATCAAATGCAAGATTCAAAAGAAACATAACAGGGTAAACAGGAAAGAGAAATCATAAGGAATTCAATAAGATTAAGCTCTTTATATTCCTACATGAGACATTTATAGCTACAAAAAACTTTCTCTGTATTAGGGCAGTTAGAAGGCGTACACATAGAAAGAAACCAGAGGTGTGAATTGAATGTGATGCCATGATTATCTAGAAAAATAAAATTAAGGGATGAGGAGGAAGTATGCACTAGAAAGGGAGAGGCAGCATGGGATAAATTATGACATAAAAGAGGCCTGAGAAAGATTTTACAGTAGAGGGGAAAATGGGGGAAGCAGGGAGGGGAGCGCATTGGAATTGGCTCAGAGAGGGAATAACTTACTCCCTCAGTTGGATATAGAAATCTGTTTCATCCTACAGGAAAGTAGGAAGAGAAGGGGATAAGACAAGGGGTGGGGCAATCTTATAGAAGGGAGGGTAGTTTGGATGAGGTAAAAGTGAAAAGCTTTTGAGAATGGACAGGGGAGGGGGAGAGACAGAGAGAGAGAGACAGACAGACAGACAGACAGAGACAGAGAAACAGAGAGACAGAGAGAGACAGAAACACAGACAGACAGAGAGACAGAGAGAGAGAGAGAGAGAGAGAGAGAGAGAGAGGGAGGGAGAGAGAGAGAGGGAAATAGAGAAAATAGGATGCAGGGAAATACATAGTTGGTAATCTTACTGTGAAAAAAAATTTTTGCAGTGAGTTTCCCTCATAAGGACTTCATTTCTCAAACATATAGAAAATGGAATCAAATATATAGAAATGAGAGCTATTCCTCAGTTGATAAATGATCAAAGGATATGAACAGGCAATTTTCAGACAAAGTAATTAAAGCAATTTATAGTTGTATGAAAAAGTGCTCTAAGTCACTGTTGATGAGAGAAATGCAAATTAAAACAACTTCGAGATACTGCCTCACACCTGTCATATTGGCTAATATGACAGAAAAGGAAAGTGACAAATGTTGGAAGGGATGTGGCAAAATTAAAACATGAATGTACTATTTGTGAAATTGCATGCTGATTGAACCATTCTGTAGAGCAATTTCGAACTATGCCCAAAGGGCTATAAAACCATGCATACCCTTTGACCAAGTAATACCATTTCCTAGATCTTTATCCCAAACAGACAAAAATCAAAAAGGAAAAGGACCTGTGCTTACAAAAATATTTATAGCAGTTCTTTTAGTAGTGGTAAAGAATTGGAAATTTAGGGGATGTCCATCAATTGAGGAATGACTGAGCAAATTATTACATATGATTGTGATGGAATAGTATTGTGTTTTAAGAAATGTTGAGCAGGATGCTCCCAGAAAATTTCAGTGAAAGACTTATATGAACTGATGCAAAGTGAAATGAGCAGAACCAGGAGAACATTGTACACAGTAATAGCAACATTGTGTGATGATCTACTATAAATAATAGCTATTCTCAGCAATACAATGATCCAGGATAATTCTGTAGAAGGAACTGGTAGAACCTGAATGCAGATTAAAAATACTTTTTCTTCACTTTCTTTTTCTTTTTTTTTTTTGCCTGTTTCCTTTTGCAGAATGATTTACATTCAAATGTGTTTTGTATGTATAATTTATGTCAGATTATTACCTTCTTAATGAAGGGGGGGAAGGGAAAGGAGGGAGAGAATTTGGAACCAAAAATTTGAAAAAAAATGTTAAAATTGTTTTTAGATGTAATTGGAAAAAATAAAATATTAATATTTTTTAAAATTGTCCAAGAAATATATAATAAATCAATTTATTTTTCTTTTTTGTTTATTTTTTAAAAATAAAAAATTGTTTTTCTACATGCAAAAGACACAAGGATTTAGAGGATAAAAATCCTTTTTTATGAAAATGTTCTATTGTTTTATAAAAGCATTAATGTTGCTTGTTATCAAATATATGTTTAAAGTCAAAACGTTAAATATTTTGATGACCCCATTATTCACTTAAGTATCTAATATTCTGATTTGTTGATTTAAATTTGCCAAACATATTACTGACATCCACTTACTAATTGGGGGAGAATTCAGAGGCCATATAAATGCCTTCTCTACCATCCCTGCTGGTGGTTGTCCAACTGCTGCTTCAGAGGGAGTCCCCATCCCATTCTACTCTGGATCAAATGAGATCATGTGCGCACACACACATATGTGCATGTGTACATATACACACCCACATACACCCTCAACATTTGTTGTTGTTGAGTAGTTGAGTCACGTCTGACTCTTTGTGACCCCATTTGAGAGTTTCTTGGCAAAAATCCTGGAATTAGTTTGCCATATTTTTCTCTAGCTCATTTTACAGATGAGGAAACTGAGGCAAACATAGAGTGACTTGCCCAGGGTCACACAGCTAGTAAGTATCTGAGGCCTCCCACAACACATGTGCATAAACACACAGACCAACTTACATACTCACACACACATACATGTATAGACATGCATGTTCTGTTTGTATACATGCACGTGCTACATATATACGCACACACACATATATTTATGTATGTTGCCAGTCTTATTAAGTAATTGTGCCAGGCACTGTCCTCAAGGAACTCACATTCTAATTGGGGAGACGACATGCCAGTAACTGGGTACACCGGAGATATGACGTCTGTGGTAAGACATTGGTGGTGAGCTAGTTTAATCCCTGACAGAATCATTTGATTATAAGGCAGGACCCATTTCTGTGCATCCTCTAGGAATTAAAAGGTATTTTCCATTATTGCTTAAAGGAACCCAGAAGAGTGTGAGGCTGGTCTGATGATGGTCAGCTTCTGGGAGAGTGCTTCCTCCCTGCACGACCCGCAGAGCCTCCCAGCCTTGGCCCGTGGCCTCATCACCCGTCGGGTTGCAAGCACAAGTTAGCTGCTCTGTCTGGCCAGGCCAGAGATGGCGGTTTCTCCGGCTTGATGCTGCTCCTTTCTTACAAGGGGGTAGAAATGAATGAGTGCGAAGCCGTAGAACTGCAAACAAACAGACAAGCATAAAGAGGCATCAGTAAAGCAGCACATGTGGGAAAGGGAAGATTGGGAAGAGGACAGAGATAATGGCTTTGTGACAGGTTTGGTACGTGCCTAAAAGCCAAACCACATCCAAAGTTTGAGGTTACCCACAAGAATCCTCCTCTTCTTCTTTGACAGTGGAATGTTTGTGTTTGTTGATGGTTGTTCAGTTCATAATAAAAATACATTTTTTAAACAGATCTCTCTGTGGTCTGGCTAATAGTTCAGGATTAGAAATTATGTGCTCTTTTATTGACTAGCTGTGTCTTTCATTTAACCGATGTTTTTCCATTTGTAACCCATTAGTTTGATAAAATCAGTGAGATTAGTTATTTCCAAAGTGGAAAATAAACACGGGGAAGTCATTTCTAATGTTAGTTTTTAGGGGGACAAGACCAGAATTCCTGTGGAAATGCTTCACTCGGACCTTTCTTTGCAGGTCCTCTACCGCCACTTCAGAAAGAAGAAATTCTATCGGTTTTTGCCACCGTTTCCTCCACCCTGGACAGTATGTCTGTATGTGAATTCTTTCCTGGGGAATTATGAAGAATCTGTGCTGGTTGTGGGGGTCAGGATGTGAAGCAGGATTTAGTAACTAGCAGAAATTTCAAAAGAGGTCATTTTAGGCTTGATTAGCTCTAAAATAGTGCACTTCCTTGCCCCTGCAAGGGGGAGGATGGGAAAAGGCAGCAGCTGGGAGTGGTTGTTACCTATCTTTGGACTCATTTTTCTCCCTGTTTCCTTTGGCACCTCTCTGTGCACACTAGAGCCATAAAAATGCTAGATGTTGCTACCCTCAACAAACAGAGCCTAGGAGCTTGGGCCCACCCATCTGATGGACAAGGAGACAGGCTTAAATTGGAATGCAGAGGGTGAGCCCAGCTCCCTTTAGAGAGACTGGCCGCAGGCTGGTGAATGCTATGGCCAAAGCAGCTCAGGAAGACATTCTCCTATGGTAGAGAAGGGTTGCCATCTGTACTGGTGGAGGGCATAATCCTGCTGGTGAAATCACATATCCTTAAAGTCTCATAAAAGTTGAAGGCTCTAATAATTTTCTTTAAATGTCCATGGTTGAATGAGCAGATTCAAGAGAGTTCCATCCTTGGCAGCTGTGACAAATTTTTGGGCAACCTCTTAGAACCTGAAGCCTTGTTTATGTTCCTGGGTTGGTATCTATCTTTCTAGCCATATATTTCCCCCTCTTTTTTGGTGGGGCCAGGTGTCTCCCACCAGTATTTAGTTTCCTGAAAGCACTGTGATGCAATAGCCATCCTTCTATTTTCTCTGTCTTTCTTTCTTCTGTGCCCCCTTTTTTCTTCTCTGCCCATGTTGATTCTAGGGTGTGATGTTGGGTCAGAGGCTTTAGGTTGGTTTAGGGGCAGGGAGTGGCTACAGAGGCCTGCAAGTGGGAGAGTTCTCATCTAGCCAGTCTGGTTCCTCTGTCCCTTTGCTCCATGCATGAGATTAGTTCTCCCCTGGCAAGCCATATTTCATAGCCTATGTTCTGGGTTTGGTGAGGTCTCTGAAGCTTGACGTCCAAGATTCTTCATTGATCAACTCAGACGTGGAACCCAGCTTATAGAGTTTGCTATATTTAGCTCTCTTAACCCATCATTCAGGCTGAGAAATCACTTCAATGCCTGGGTATCAGAAACCTAATATAAGAAGTGGTTTTTGTGACATTTTCAAAGACCCACCTTAGTACAAACATTGAGACCAAAGTTGTAATAAAAATCATGTTACCGTGCCATAGCTTAGTGAATAGAGTGAGCTTTGAAAAACATGCTGGCCCATAGGCCGGCCACATGAAGAAGGGCACGTCCATTCCCTGAAGCACATAGGAGAGGCACTGTTTCCAGACCTTCTAGCTTAGAGCTCGATTTTTCCCTTGGCCTGAAGTGGCGGCTGTGAGATTCTCTGGCTCTTCATTGGCCAGCTGGTACTCATGCCTCTTCCTTCTCTCACGAGGGTTGCCTTTTGGTTTTGGGCCACACATCTTTTTTAGGTATTTTTTCTAAGTGACCTTCAGCACAAGTTACTTGGTATGAGTGATTGCCTTTTGGTGTTGTAAGAACTTTGGGTATTTTCAGGAAAGGGCCTTGAAGAAGTGACGTGCCATTGTGGTGACTTTACTCACTTCTTCCTCTCTACTATGTCTTTTCTAGCACCTTGCTTCCTCCCTTCATGTGGCTGTTGTCAGAATCCATCATTCATTCATAAAAGAGTAGCCAGTAATATTTAAGGGAATACTATTGGGAAACAGAAAAGAAAACTCTGAGCCTGGATAAAATGGCATCCTTCTCCATTTTTAGGGGAGAGTGTTTTGTTGCTTTTAATGCATGAGACACTCGGGTGTTAAGAAAATGGAAGGGGAAGGGGGGGAGATCCTTTTGTTTTTAGCTCCATCTTTGGAAATGGGAGAAATAAAACTTTACTATTAGAACAAAAAGCCCAGTTTAATATCTGGCTTGAAATTCATAATTAAAATGGTGGGATCTTAGGTCTTGAGTCAGAAGATTCTTTAGGAATCGTCTAGTCTGAACCTCCTCCCCCTCCATTTACATGAGGAAATTGGGGCTCAGGGGAAGTGACTTGCTGAAGGCCACAGACACTTAGTGGCGGGTCTGGACTGGAGCCCGTGCCTTTTGCCTCCATGTTTGCTCCATGTCAGTCTCTCCTCTTCACCCAGAATTAAGGGAGATCGAACTGTGCTGAGAGGGAGAGTGTAGTTTATATTAATCTAACACATTTAAGGAGCTGGACCTCGGGACGTGGGACCTTCCTAGGCCAACACTAGTTATGCCTCCTCTCTCACTTGCCTGAGGCCTAGAGGGATTAGGAGCCTTAGATCATGGCCAAGGTAGGCCTTGAACCCAGGCCCAGCCCTTGCCCCGCCTTCCTCAGCCGCACGGGTTATTGAGAATTTCCGAACTTAAAGTATAATTCATATAATTCTAGAAGCGAGCATTTCATAAAGAAACAAAGTCACTCATTTCCCATTGGTTGGATAGGAATTTTATTTTATCTCTCTGACCTCACCTTTGAAGACATAAATTTGTGCTGTCATTGTTTAGGGTAGATCTCACTTGTCAAAGTTCTTTTTATTTTTTTAATATAGAGTGAACAGAGTTGCTATTAGAGACAGATTGTTTTTATATGTAAGGCCTAGCCCAAAGAGAGGAAGCTGATAAAGCCGTGGAGTTCTTTTTTGGGGGGGATAGTTACCGTCAGTGAAAAGAAGCTAACTTATCACTTGCCTTTGAGCCTTAAGAACCTTTCTTAATCTATTTTGGTGTTAAGGAGCAGGCCCCGGGAATGTGATCTCTCTTTAAAGAGGAGAGAAGGTGCCTTTTCCAAATTGAAAGTACAAGGAAGACGTTTCAGAATGGAGAACAAGATGAGATTTATAGACACTATAAATATCCAGTTTGTAGAAACAGATAATTTCAACATTCAGAGAGACTGGAAATGAATGTCTTTGGTGATAGAGAGTGTGACCTTTCCTCTCCCCCTTTTATTGTGGGATCTTTTAAATTTGGGTTTATGCCTCCCTAAAAGAGGAGGTATGAACATCTCCGTTGTATGTTTTAGTCTGTTGTCAGAGTGATAAATCCTTTACAGTCAGTTCCCTGTTTAGCTGCTGGATGGGGGGGAGTTTATACTGCTTCCATTGTATTCGCTCATTCATGTGTAATATTGGGATGTTCTCCCCCCTTCCCCCCTGCTATCCCCTGTTTCCTGATTCTCTCCTTCTGTCTCCACAGCAAGCCACCAGCAATGACGTGGGAACCGAAGCCGTCCCCTCTGTCACAGTGAAGGTATTGAGTGAACCCTAGGTGGCCGCATGCCAGACAGTAGCACACATTTCATCCTGCCATTTTCCCTGCAAGTCATTGATGAGATGGTCAGGAAAGCCTCCGGGGCGGGTCATGTTTCAGGGGGCTTGTTCCTTCAGGCTGGGGGAGCAGATGGCTTTTTACTGTCAGGTGACAAATTTCCTGACAAGGGATGTTGTAGCATGAATCTCATTCATCGACACCCGTTGTAGGTGGTGTAGGTGGCCTCTTGTTGAACTGAATTGAATGCCGGGTGCTGGCCTGGTGGTGAGCATTGGCTGTCTTCACTTGGCAGGGGCCAGATCTGAAGGCTCTGATAAAGTCTGTTCCTAGCTTGTGGGGTGTCTTAGGTCTGGTTAGGGCTTCAAGGATATTGCTGCCCGTTGGGGATCCATCCCAGAGCCTCTGACAGGATGATGAGGCACAGAATCATCCAGTGGGTTGGTCCTAGAACCTTTCTGATGATCTGGATGTTCTGTGGTGGGTTTGAAATGAATTCCTAAACCGCTTCTGCAGCATCTAAGACTGATTGTTCTTGCTTGTCCTTCAAGGAAGTTGGCTGTAAAACCCTAAACCTAACCCTAATTCGTATCCCAGCACTAACCCTAACCCTAATTTGCGTCCCACAAGAGGACGTGGATGTGGACGTTCTATTGGAGTCCCACCCCAAAAAGCCCTGTCCTCAGTCCCTGTCCCTGCTCCCTCCCTCTGGCTGACCACCTCCGTTTGTTCCCACAAGTCTGGGTAATGCATCGTCTATGTAGACGCCTCCCGCTCTGCATGCACCCTCTTGTCTCCTGACCCTCTGGCCTGCATCCCCAGCTGCCAGGACGTTTCCAGTCTGGATTTCCAACAGACATCACTAACTCATCCTTTACAGCATGCATCTTTCTATAAGCCTTGTTGAGAGGCATGTTTGTATGACGGAGAGATCAGCACGTCTGGAAGCAGGGGCTCCGAGCCCAGATCCTACCTCTGTTCCTTTGTGCCTGTGTGTGGGGGGGGTCACTTCCCCTTTTACTTCTGTTTCATCATCTAGAAAAGGAGGCAGTTGGGCTCCATGGCCTCTGAAGCCCTGGCAGGCTCTGTGTCTGTGATGCTCCAGTTCTGCTGCTCCCTTCTGTCGAGGAGACTCGAGTCACCATGGGGTCTCCCTTGATTCTCCCCTGGCCTCACTTGGCTGCCACATCTCCTTGCTCTCCCCCTTCCGGCTCCCTCCCTGTCACCATCCTCCTCAGTCTGATGGCTGCGACCCTCGTGACCCTCGTGGAGGCTCAGCTTCCCGTTTCTCTGTCCTTCAGCCTGCACTCCGTGCTGTGTCCCAGGGTGCTCCGCTGCTCAAAAACCATCCATGGCTCCCTAGTGCCTCAAGCCCTGTCCTTCAGAGCCTTTTCCCATCTCACCACAGGTTCCTGGCTCCCTGCTCTGGCCTTTGCTGTCTCCCATGCCTGAGGTAGTTACCTTGGGTTCCATCCTTCTATACAAAGCCTTCCTTGGTTCCCCTCCCTGGGCCCCTCCTTTACCCCACATTGCTAGTGCCTGGCCTCCTGAATTACCTTGGCTTAACCACCTTGGATCCTGTATATGTTCTGGAAATGCCTATGACAGAGGCAATGTCAGGGTGTGGGTTCAAGTCCTTTCCCTGATATGCGTTGGCTACGTGACCCTGAGCACATCACTCAGTGCTCTGGGCAACTCCAAGACTGCAGAGTTGTAGAGAAGGCATGGGTCAGGAGGCGTGGAGGAGGTGTCCTCACCTGGGAGCTCCCTGCACTCGTGGCATCACAAACCTGTGCCTGTGCATGCATGTGTTGTTTCTACCTGATTTGTTCTTGTGTGTGCATCCTGGTGCTCAGTGCACAGCGCTCTGGAGGCCGGCACCCAGTCCACTGCACCCATCTGCCACACCTTTCACTGTGCTGCAAATCCAGCTCACATGGCTTTCAGGCATTTATCTAAGGGAGAGCCTGGTGAGCGATGTTCTGTTTAGCAGAAAACAATGATCATTTGCTAGACGTTGGAAGCCAGAAAATTGTGTGCTTGGGCATTTCGGGCAGAGCTTGTTGGGTGCCCTCTCCGTCTCTTTCCCTCCCTCCCTCCTTCCTTCCTGACCCCTCTGTTCCTTTCTCTCTTCCCCTCTGTCTCTCTCCTTGTCTGTCTGCCTCCCTCTGCCCTTGTCCTTCCCTCTCCTCCCCTCCCTCTGTCTCTTTCCCTCTGACTTGGGTTATTGGTTGCTGCCCTTGGAGAGGGCTGTCAGAGAGTGGAGTGTTGCCAGTTGGGTTGGTTTGCCCTGGATGCAGCTGGTGGCTCCAGTTGGGCCCTTTGGCCCTGTGCTGAAGGCAGCCCGCATGTGTAACTACTCCCCAAGCTCCTTTTTGGGATTCTGCCATGGGAAACAAGGGTGGCCTTCCCCAGTTTTCTCTCCCCCAACTCCCAAATCCAATCAGAAGCTTCATCCCTTTAATGCTACTTAGTCTAGAAAAGCATTAGTGGCAAGAAGTCAAGTCCTTATGCAGTAAAAATGCAGTTTCTGGAATGATCTGCAGCTGGGCTTTGGAGGGCAGGCCTTGTTTATCCTGCTTATTGATTCAGAAGTGTTTTGTGTCTAAATCAACAAATATCGCTCCTGTGGTT
Source organism: Pseudocheirus occidentalis (assembly GCA_028646575.1). NCBI lineage: Eukaryota > Metazoa > Chordata > Mammalia > Diprotodontia > Pseudocheiridae > Pseudocheirus > Pseudocheirus occidentalis. Next base: position 14,736,769 of record CM053599.1, on the reverse strand, counting down.
GAATCCGAGGACCTGGGTCCAAGCTCCGTGTGCCCTCTTTCCTGGATGACTTTGGTCAAGCCATTCCCCATCTGTGTCCTTTTTTGTGAGACGAAGGTATTGGAGGTGGCAGCCTTTAAGGTAGTGCTTCTCAACCTTCCTAATGCTGTGACCCTTTAATCCTCGGATGTGGGGGGACCCACCTGGAGATGGATAGAGGAGCCCTGTCTCAGTTCCTAAGACCATCAGAAAGTATTTTCCTATGGTCGTAGGCGACCCCTGTAACCCCTGTGAAAGGGTCATTCGACCCCCAAAAGGGTCACAACCCACAGGTTGAGAACCGCTGCTCTAAGGTCTGTTTCATTCCTGAGTGTGAGTTAGTGAGTCAGTACCCTTTGCTTCCTGTTCCCTCCATAGATTTTGGAATGGTTGGAATCATCTCCTTTACAAGAAGATTCTTCCATAGTCTAGAATTGCTAAGTTGTACACTTTGGGTCTTCTTGTCAGAGAGGTAGCATCGTTCAGTGGAAAGGCCTGCTCACTTGATTCAACTCAGAAGATCTGAGTGTGAATCCTGGCCCTGCCCCCTTAGGCCTGCGTGACCTTGGACATGTCACTTCCCCCCTTAGGGTCTCAGTTTCCTCATCTGTAAAAGGATGGCTTTGGATTTGTTGACCATTGAATTAACTCCCTTCTAAATCAATGGTTCTGTGCCCACATAAGGCTTGGACAAAACCAAAGGCCGTTGGTGTGGGAGCCTGAGGGGCTTCCTCATTCGGCCCGATGGCTTCTCTGTAGAATCCAGACGAAAAGCTCTCCTTATGGTCATGTCTGGTGACAGCAGCCAGACTGTGTAGCCATGCGAGTTTCCAGGATAGTAAATAAGTCTTCTTCATGGAGGTTCTTTTTTCCATCCGTTCCAAGTGAGTGAAGATGAGGCTGCCTTCAGTTTGGGCTCATGATGCGTGACCATCTATCCAGGCAACCAGGAAGGATGTTTGGCATGAGCTTGTATAACGAGGATGAAAATGCAGGATTGTGTTTCCTAAGGATTGTATTTCAGTTTCTAAGGGAAGCTAGAAATACCATGGAAAATCCTTCAATTATCCTTCCCGACCCAACTCCTTCTCCCCAGGTGAAACAGAAAATTTACTCTCAAGTTGGCCAAGTGTGGGCTAACTTTTCGGAGTTTCTGACCCTCTTCTTAGATACTGTGGTTATGTCTTCGATCACCCCTGTTTAGGCCTAATGCATTATTGGCATGCAGTAAATCAGAGTATTGTAGACATCCTGTCATGTGACATGTCAACCGAATGCCCAAGCACAGCCCCTTTTTGGACGTAATTCAGTGTAAATTTGGGTGGGGAACAGCAGCAGTAAGTACCATAACTAAAGGTTCTTCTGCTTGTTTCTTGTGTTCTGCTCTTTGGTTTTATTTTTTAAAGCAGAGAAAGCACGGATGGTTTAATTTAGTTCTGGTGGCTGAGTGCTCGGCACACGGTTGGTTCACTTTGGTGCTGCAGTTGTTTGAAAGGAGGCAGTGACCTGCCCATGCGCCTGGCAGGGCTCCTTCTGCCCACAGCACATCAAGGTTTGCATCTGGGCTGAAGTGTTGTCTGGAATAATTAGGCTGCCTTGAAGAAGTCCCTTTCATGGCACTCCAGTGCCCGTGGAACTTGGGGCACTCCGGTTGCCTCCTAGTTTCCAGGAGCGTTTTGTGCTGGTTTTGCTCTAATGGTTAGTGCAGATGTAATGTGAACGCTTCCCAGAGCTGCTGAGGTTTATGGAAGGAAACATATCACTTAAAATAAATACAAGGTATTTCCAGAATCTAGGGGTGTATGTCAGGGGACTCAAACTCAAAGAGAAATGGGTACCACTAATCCACACACAGATTCCCGCACTCTGCTTGTTGACTTAATTTTAAAGTGTAACATTATCTCTCTTTTCTTGCATTTTTAATTATTTTGTTAAATATTTCCCAATTACATTCTAATCTGGTTTGGGTCTCACCTGGGAGTGTTGCAGACCCCATGTGGCCTGTGTTTGACACCTCTGTTGTCCATCACTCGCTCCGTAGACTTATGTGTTCCCCCTTCCCCACCCCTTCCAAAGAAGGCATGGGAATTTGAGTTCCATGGCTTTTTTGTTATTGTCCCATTGTTTCAGTTCTGTCCAACTTTCTAAAACCCCATTTGGGATTTTCTTGGCAAAGATAATGGATTTCCCACCTCCTTCTCCAGCTCATTTTACAGATGAGGAAACTTGAGTCAAACAGGGGCTAAGTGACTCGTCCAGGGTCATGTGGAGTGTTTCTGACTTTACGCCTGGCTCCCTATCCAGCGTGGCGTCACATAGCAACTCTCCGGTTCTGTGATAGGATCGGGCAAAGCAAAGTAGGATCATCAGAGGAGCCGTGCCGTCCTTTGTGGAGGAGCCGGTGTTTGGTTCATTTGGAATGACTGAGAGAAGAGGCAAACGGGGAAAATGTACCCTCTTGGAAATGGGCATTAATTCAGTAGAGAGGAGTATGGTGGGTGTGGGCACACAAAAGAAGGATCCTCCAAGGGTGGTGGGATGGATGCCATCAGACAAAGAAAGGGCCAGGAGCAGCCAGACCCTGGGTGCCCAGCCTGTGTGCCCTGCAAGGCCAGGGGATGAGAAGGCCTGCAGTACGTTTGTGGGCCACGTTGGTGGAAGATGCACAGGTGACCCTGTAGGGGCAGGTGTGTTTGGGTTTCAGTCTCTAGCAGTGGAGGCACAATACACATTGATGAGATCTCACCTCCATCCAGATCTGAAGTAATGTGTGCAAGGCACTGTTTGAAGGGCCACAGGGGGTTGGCCACGGCCAACAAAGAAGCCACAGTCCTGGCCTCAGGAAGCTTCTGATTGACTAGGAAAGTGAGACAGGCAGAGAAGTGAGTGTAATTCAGAGCAGACTTGTGGAAAGCCAGTTAACTAGGCTGTGATGGTGGGGCTGAAAGAGAGGGCGAGGTGGGGGAGACAATGTGAAGGCAGAATGGAGAGGAAGTGATGTGACCGTGGTGAGACCATTGGTAGAAATTGGGACATCGGGGGAGCATTTATTCTTGAGATAAACATGATGAGGGGTTTGCTGTTGCTAAGTGGTGGGGGACACTTAGCAGTGCTCAGCAGTCAGTAGGGGCAGTGCATGGCAATAATTGGTGACACTTTGGTGTCGTTGATGCTTGGAAGCATCTTCTTAATGTCAGCAGGATCTCAGATGGCTGTTCCCCGCTCTTCCAGGTGTGTCTAGCCAAGGGCACCGGGCCACTCTTTTTCCCACTGATGTTTCTTTTTTACATCCTAGTGATTGGTGTTAGTTTCTCCTCCTGGTGGCTGCTGTGTTGCTTAGACATGGGGCAGCAGTGACCATGCTAGGCCTTGCCTGCTCTGGCTTTGAGTCCAGATCTGGAGGGAAGATCTCAGAAGCTCATCGCTAGAAGGTTCTCCACCAAGCAGGGATTCCCTTTGCAGACCCCACAGGCTTGCAGAGCCATCTGCTAAGATTTGGAAAAAAGGTTGTGGTTTGTGTCTGTGGAGGGAGAGCCACCTTGGCCAGCCTGGGCCAGTGGGTCTGAAACAGCCCAGAACCAGCATCATTTTGGGTAAATGCTTTGTCTTCACCTTGCTCCTAGGTCACGGTACGGAGCCGGCTAGCATTGCAGAAGACCAAGCTGTCTGTCTATGTTGAGCCACCGCTAGCAGCCACCAGGGATCACTTCGTCTTTGATTCCTTAGGTGAGTTCCCACATTGGCGTCTCATCATCTCGGGAAGGATGTCAGGCTTAGGGTTTGTACTTTGCTGCCTGCAGAGCCCTGATCGCGGAGCTCAGAGAAAGGTGGACTGAGCTGAGGGGAAATCCTGGGCATCGTGTCCTCTGGGATCCTTTGAACACCGTCAGCGAGTAGGAACGTTTCCCAAAGCAGTCACTGCCTCACTCTTTAGTGTTAGGATGCAGTTGCTCCCATCAGGCTTAAACATTCCTCACTGGGGCATCTGTTCCTTGTTCTTCCTGCTGTCCCAAAGCCAAGCTCAACAAGTTTGTGACCCTTCCCACACACGAGGACAACTGTTATGTTCCTGTCCATGCTATCCCTGGGGCATCTGGGTGGCAGAGTGGATGGAACGCTGGGCTTGGCATCAGGAAAACCCAGGCGCGTCCTTTCGCTTCTGGCCGGCTCAGGCTCCTCACCTGTAAAGTGGGGACAATAAAGCACCTTCTGTGAGGATCAGATGAGACAGTGGCTGTCAGACCCTTCGTGTGAAGCCTGGTACACAGTGGGCATCGTGTAGATGCTTCTTCCATTCCCTGCTCCTTCCCTCAGGTCTTCTTGTCTTCAGCTCTGTCACTGAGTCTCGTCAGGCACAGTTTCATATCTTACCCTGATTCCCAGGTCTCCGACCTTGGGGGCCCTTGCTGCGGTTTGCCAATGCCCTTCTTCACATGTGGTTCCCAGGACTGCACAAAAAGCTCCTCGCTGGAGAACACAGCAGCGGTTCCTCCTTCACCAGTGCAGCCCCATCTGGCAGGCTCGTACCTCCCTCTGTCTCTGCTGCCTGGTCATCCTCACCCATCTGTGTGGCGCTCAGCTCAGGCCGCCCTCATGCACTTTTCACTCCGTCACCCATCTCGTCCCATCTCTCCCCATCCTCTCCTTGTGTGGTCGATTTAAAAAAATCCAAATGCAGTGTTTTATGTCCCTTTTGTTGGGTTCTGTCTCGTTAGGCTCGGTCCCTCATTTTGGTCCCTCAGGAACCTTTAAGATGCCAGCTTTGTCATTTAAAGTGAGGCCTGGCTATCCCAGCTTCACTCGGTTGCAGGTTGGTCAAGCCTTCATCCAGGACATTGACCGTAGCTCTTTGGCCACTGGTGGAGCCTTGTGGGGTTCTGACAGAGACCCCCCTCCATGAGGCCAGGGGCCCAGGAGTTCTTTCTGATTCGTGTGCAGCAGCGCCTGGCCCCAGGTCGGCTGGGACCCCATTAGTTGTGCTCCCAGAGATCAGCCACTTCATCTCAGTATCTCCCCTTAAAACGGAAGCAGTTACACATGAGTCACGTTGCAGGGCAGTTGTCTTGGTGACCGGCCTTAGCAGTCTTCTGGGCTCTTGGCCTGAAGATGTGCTGACTTGTCTTCTCTGACACCGTGGCAGCCCTGGGAGGTTACTGTCAGCATCACAAGATCCCTTCTGGTGCCCCTCTGGTAGAGCTCACTCCTGAAGAGAATTTCCCCGAGTGAACTCCTCTTGATCCCTTACAGGGATGCCCACAGCCTCCTCAGGAGCTTCCGGCCATTCCAGATGCTGCAGTGTTTCCTTGAGCCAAGTCTCCAGCTTCTTTCCCATGCTTCTCATTGACAGTCAGAGTAAAGAGGTTGAGTTTCCTGGGAATGTCCTTGGAATATTCCTCCGTAGCTCTCACATGCTTTCTGTTATCCCCAATTCCTTTACCCTGTCTGTGGGGGCATAAACTTGAGGCCCTTCACCATGTCTTGGTGTCATGCTCTGCGCCTCCTTGAGATGAAAAATTGTGCAGTCCGCAAGCATTTACTAAGTGCTGGCTCTATACTGGGCACTGGACACCATCCCTACCCTTCAAAACGGCTCTTGTCGCTGATAACCCTTGGAATGTAATGGCTGGAGCTGAAGATGATGTTTCTGATGGGTCTGAGCAGGCCAGAGCTCAGGGGGCCAGAAGCCACCTCCGCTCACCCATGCCTCCACGTCCTCCTCCCAAGCTCTGGAGTTCTGGCCTCCACCAGACCCATCCTTTCCAGAGGGACTCATGGATTCCCCACAGCCAGGCCGAGTGGCCTTTTCCCCATCTTTGTCCTTCTTGACCCCATGACAGGGTCTGACACTGTTGACCGCACTCTGCTCTGAGGCCCTCTGGGTTTTCTGCTTCTTCTTCAGTCCTATTCCTCTTCTGACCGGGAGGGGTCTCCCAAGCCCCTCCTCTCTTCTGCCACCACATCCTTTCTTGGGGGCCTTGTCAGCTCCCACAAGCTTGCTTTTCCTCTCCTTTAGCTGACTCCCCAATCTCTTCTTCTAGCCCCTCTCTGTCTCTGGAGCTCCAGCTCAGTGCCACCACCTGTCCATTGGACTTTTTGGACGAGGTTCCAATGGGCTGCTCACACTCATCAGGTCCACGTCAGGTCTCATGTCCCCCCAAGCCTCAGCCTTCTTCCCTTTCTGTGATGGGCACCGCCATCCTTCTACCCTCCCTGGCGTGAATGTCATCCTTGAGCCCCCCCTTCTCTCGTGCCACAGACGCATTCATGATCATCTCCATCTCCACAGCAGAGCTCATGTGCATGGCCGCCCCTCCCTGGGCTTAGGCTCTCATCACTTCTGAGTGATTGCAGCGGCCCTCCTCGGGCTCCGTGCCTCAAGCCGTGTCCTTCTCCATTCTCCGATGGACATTCCTTTATTATCATCATTACAGCCGACGTGTCCTGCTTCACATCAACTTTATTTCCCACAACATCCTTCTCCTTCCCCCAGTGACTAACCTGTCCCTTATAAAAAGAGTTACAGAAAAAGCCAGTTCCGCAGAAATCACCAGCTCATCCTCCGGGTCCACAGGCTGCGTGCCGTCCCATGTCCGTCCGTACCCACCCCCTTGCGTGTCTCACGCTGCCTCGTCAATGTGGGCTGCTGCTCTTAGGTGCCGAGCTGCTCGTGACAGTTTTGATTGCTTTCATTCCTTCCTTTCACAGCTGTGATCATCGTCCACGGTCTTCTTGGTTTTACTTCCTTGCTCCTCTTTCTTTGCACACGAGTCTTCTCAGGCTTTTCTGTGTTTTGTTTTGTTTTTTGTTCGTGTTCGTTGTTTCTTGTAGCCTGATTTTATTTCACTGTATTCAAGTACCATCATTTGTTTACTTCTCCCATTCACAGGTCCAAAATGACCTCCCTAAACCTTAGTCTTAGCCTGGCGCAGAAAGCTGCCATGGGCCCCCAGTTACTCTAGGATCGAATTCAGACTCTGCTCTGCCTTCGTGTCCTGGCTTAGGCTGACTGTTCTAGCCTTGCTGTTAATAAGGACATTCGACACATGCTTTGGTCCGGCCAGATTCTTTTGCTCTCGATGCCTTTCCACTGTTCGGAAACACCCTTTCTCCATGCATCCATGTTCCCGTCAGAGCTCGGCTCTGTTCATGAATCTTTCCTGTCCTCCCGTCACAGCTGCTTCTGTCTCCCATCCGTCAGTTTGCTCATATTTATTTTGTAAATGCTTGCTTTGTCTGTGTCTGTATGTGCACATGCTGTCTTCCCCTAGAGAATGTAAGTGTTGTGGGGGCCGTGCTCTTGTTCCAGGGGAGGGAGCAAACACCAGAACGTTCTACTTCCCTGGCTCCCCTAGAGTGGGGTTGTGGATTACGAGGGTAGTGTTGATGTGAATGGGACAAGCCTTTTTCTGGGTAACCCCAACGACCCACTTCCTTTTGTAAAGTTTCCCCTGAGGATAATTGACTTGGAGGAGGGGTCTTGAAGGCCATTGCATCCACCTTGTTACTTCACAGTTGCCTCAACTGAGGCACAGAAAGTTCAAGGGACTTGCCCAGGGAGGCTCATCTGATACTTAGCTTTTTAATTCAGGGCACAAAGTATACAAACCCCACAAAGGACTTTAATTTACTTTAATTTAGAACTTTAGTGATAGTGAATGAAGCCAGTTACATGGTACCGGTGGAGGATGGACGTTTCTGAGCATTGACCGTAATCTGAACGGGAATACCTTTGTGCTCTATGAAGTGAGACAGGAATAATCGCGGATGGTTGGGCTGGGCCTGCCACCCCCAGAGGGGATGCCACCTCACAGAGCCACTTGAGTATTTTAGAAGCAGAATGACTTCAGCAGAGTCCTGCCTTGCAGGGAGAGGTGGAGAGTGAGACGTAAGGGTAGCTGTCAGGGTTCTGGGGCAGGAGCCAAATGCTTTCCTTTGGCTGTTCTTTGGGCTTCTCTGAAGGTCAGATTTCTGCTCTTGTCAAGGAATCGATATCATGAGTGTGCTTTCCAATCATCTCCCCACCTCCACGGACATTTTGACCTTTGGGCGTGTCTGGTAGTCTCCTCCTGGTTTTTGGCTTCTCTGGGACAGACATATTTAAAAGGAGCATCTAACTCATTGACCCCATTGCAGCTTTCGGAAAACAGCGCGTATCCGAATTTCTGTCTTTCCCACATTCTAGAAGGGCAACTAGAGAGTTCAAGGAGGAAAAAGGCTGTGAGAGTCCTCTTCATTTTAAATACTGGAAAATGTACTGGCTCCATCCAAAGGCCTCATTTCTTTTCTTTTTTTTCTTTCTCTTCTTTCATTGCTGCAGAGCCAGAGATTCTGAAAACCATCAGCTTGTCTGTGTTTCTGAAGGGAAATTACCTGCCTTCAGAACTGGAAGGCAGTGCCATGGCCTTGTATAGCATGCCCACAGGTAAGCTGGGGCTCCCCATTTAGCTTTGGAACGAATCCTAGGAGGGAGCAGAATGCAGTGCAGGAACACATTAGGAACCCCTTTATATGTGTGTGTAAATGGAGCGGGGCACAGAGGCCCCCTGATATTGGGGCTTCTGAGCTTGGCATGAGAGAGAAAGATGCCTGATGTTTGGATTTCTTTCTCTGCACTCTGGCTCTGTGTTGTAGCCAAGACCAATATTAATGCCCTCATCTTAACGCTGAGGAACCTCAGCAGCCACGAGTGAAACCATTTGCCCAAGTCACTGAGCTGGTATCGTGGGTGGAATTTGAACCCAGGTTTCCTCAGCATTCTCTGTTTCCTCCAGTGTCTCTGCAGCATGCTGCTCTTCCCCCCCCCTCCACCTGCAGTTCTAGGTCCCTTTTGTTCAGATGTACACACACACACACACACACACACACACACACACACACGCACACACCCACCTGCCCCCCTATACACAAATGAAGGCAGTAATGCATCTGTTAACATGAATTTGCCAGAGTTAATGTTTACATTTAGAGAAAAGCCAATCTCCTCTTTTTTTTTTGCATAGGAAAAAAATACTGCTTCAGGGGGAAAAGACTCCTCTGAAATTGTAAACATCTTAATGATGACTTTAAAGTGAATGTAATGCTGACATGTGGTCACAA
>CM053599.1:14667487-14727155 GCA_028646575.1 Pseudocheirus occidentalis | reverse complement strand
AGACAATTTAAAAATTATTGGACTACCTGAAAGCCATGATCAAAAAAAGAACTTAGAAAGCAACCTTCAAGAAATTATCAAGGAAAAATCTTATCTAGAAGAGGAAAGAAAAAACTGAAAAGAAAAAAAAGAAAAGAACAGGAAAGTAAAAGGAAATAGGTCAATCTTACTCTCATTGAATTTGGCTTAAGGAGGGTATAACATACATAATCAACTGGGTATCTTATGCTACAGGAAAGTAGGGGGGAAGGTGATAAGAGGCGGAGTAATAGAAGGGAGGGCAGAAGGGGGTTGTAGTTAGAAGCACACACTTTTGTAAAGGGACATGGTCAAAGTAGAAAATAGAAGTGGGGGGCAGAATAGGGCATTCTAGCCTCTGCTGCTGGTCTTCACTGATTCTGGGCCAATTATATGTGGGCAGGTGTGCTGGTGGTGCACCGGCCCTGGAGTTGGGAAGACCTGAGTTCAAACCTGGCTTCAGATGCTTTCTATATGTGTGACCTTGGACAAGTCATTGAACCTAACTTGGCTGTTTCCTCAACTGTAAAACATGAGTCATGATAGCACCCACCTCCCAGGGCAGTCACAATGATCAAACAAGAGAAAGCGCTCGGCACACGCCAGGCCCAGAGTAGGCGTCACAGCAACATTTACTCTCCTCATTGTCAATTGTCTCCACAAGCTGCCCTTCCAGCCCCACCTAAGCCAGATGACCTGATGGAGGAGCTCACCGTCACCATCACCATCACCACCACCGCCTGCCCAGGGCATCTCCCCGCAGAGAGGAAGCATCTCCCTGAATCACGGCTAGACAAAGGGCAGGTGGCGGCGCCCAAGCAGAAACACCAGTGTGCACTTCACATATGTGCCTGTGACCGAAGAATGGGTCACCTGATGGTCCCAACACCGGGGATGTGTCTCTGACCTCATCCCTGATGCTCTTCCAGATCAGGGGAAGTGACCAGAACTTTGGCCCTCTTGGCAGAGTCTTCTGAACATGGGGCATCTCCGTGCCACTGAGGTCCTGACATTCCTATTATGAATGAAATCTAAAAATGAACAAAGACAGGAGCAGTACCTGGGACTCACTGGCACAGGGAACCCTCGATAAAGAAACCTTCTCTGCCAAGGAAGACCTCCACTTTCTCTACAACCAACATATTAACTTATCACGTCAAATGTTATATTATACATTGACTTATACAATTTTAGAGAGCTGCCCTGAGCACTGAGGTTAACTGACTTGCCCAGGGTCATAGAACCTAGATGTGTCAGGGACAGGACTCGAACCCAGGTTTTCTCAGTTCTGAGGCCATTCCTATCTGAAATGCCACTGATTTCATCATATGCCCAAAGGTAACATGTAACCCGTGGCTATCTCCCCCTTCCTGGTGCTCAGGATGGACATAAGCAGAAAGACGACACCTCTTAAGTCGAGCACAGTTGGCTGATTCTATGCCAGTGTCCAATATGCTGGCAAAGGCGCCTATTCTGGAATCAGAGGATGCCAGCTCAAATGCCATCTCCAGTACCACCCACACCAGATGGAGCAGCTTCTCTAGGCCACAGACTCCTCCTCTATAAAGGGGGAAGATCCCTTCCAGCCTTATCTTCATGATCCTTTGATTGATTTAAAACAAGAGGTGGAGAAACTGGACAAGGAATTGGCTAAGACCCTCAAATCCAATCAATATGTACTTTGACTGGGCACTACTCAGAAGTCTCTACCTTCCTGTCATGAATATGGCAAGAACTAACTAGGGGTGGGGAACCTGCTGCCTTGAGGTCACATGTGGCCCTCCAGGTCCTCAAGTGTGGCCTTTTGACTTCATAAAGTTTGGATTCAGTCACTTGAGGACCTAGGGGGCCACACATGGCCTGAGGTCACCAGTCCCCCACCCCTGAACTAAACAGCACTTCAATGGGTCTGTGATGCCCTCACTATAGCTATGTCCACCTACTGCACATGTGAGCAACTCACCCAGATATGCCTCCCCATCCCAGGGCCTCTTATAGATCTTCCTCCAGAGGACTCACCCAACTGGAAAATCCCCTGCCATCAATGGAGCGCCAAGGCAGCACAGGAGATGGAATCAGAGAATGTCAGACCTGGAAGGGACCTCCGTGTTCACCTGGCCTGAGCCACACACTCAAAGTCAATCCTTCCCCAGCAAACCCAAGGCACCCTCTTTTCCTGGCATACAGCTCTTGGATACCTTGAACATCTGTACATTATGGGATCATCCTTAACATGCATCAGCCTAACTAAACCCAGCAGGGGTCCACCACCCTGTGGACGAGCTCTAACTTTTATTCCTCAGACCTCGTGGTTTTCTGTGACCTGGAGCCATATAACATCACAAGAAGAAGCCTAGCGTCAGTGAGAAGGGTTTGTTTTAGGAAGATGGCTGAGGTCACTGAAGTCATTATTTCACCACTGCTCTCTCTTTTCTATTCCATTCTGGACCCATTATCTATACACATTGTCTGTTCAAGATATAAACGGATGGACCAGCACATATGACAGCACAGTGTGGGTGCTAATGGACCAGCCCTGTGGTCTGTCCTTCCAGCAGCAGCCAATTCTATTGTGCATTCAAAGCTACTGAGGATCACATGGTCATCTGGCTTTCAGCACGGTTCATAAAAACCATTTAGAAAAAGTGCACCATGGAAGTACCTACTTACAACTTATGTGCCAACAGCCGCTGCAAAGGAAGAAGAAGTAAAGGAACATTCTAAGCGGTAAAGGGCCTTCCAAATTCAATTAATACATATTTTAATATTCAGTGGCTTCTATGCAAAAGTAAGCATTAGGGAAAATGGAGAAAAGTACGTTGGGAAATGTGGCTCAGGAGTAAAAAAGGAGAGTGGTCAAAGGCTCGATTATACAAAAATAAGTTATATGCAAAGAGAGTTAGAAGACATTGTACATCAAGAAACCAAGCAATATCAAACATGCAAAAAAAAAAAAAATAACTAAGTGTATGTGACCGGGAAGCAACAGGAAAATGTGAGTCATTTTCCAATCAGCTGTTCCAATCAAAGTGTTAGAGCAAAGATGAAAATCAATATGAAACAAGGGTAAAAATGAGATGCGGTTTACACTTGAGGCGGCTAAAAACCGACCTACTTAAACAAGCCAGGGATATCGAAAATGGGAAGTGAATGAAAGAACAGACCCCGACACAGAACCATCACTTGCTAGCAAAAGTCAGAGAACGTGAATCAAGCGCCACAGAAAAGCCGAAGGATGACAGAAAACAGGGAGCAGGGAAGTTTAGTCAGAAAAGCTCATGTCTCTGCCAAACAGCAACAGAGCAGCCAGGGGTAGCACAAGTTTAAGGTGCAAGCCCATTTGTAAAGTCGTGTGGAGGATGATGGAAGACTGTAAACCTCATAAATGAGGGAGAAGCAGCGGCAGAAAAAAAAACTTCAGAGAGTTTTGGCAAAGGATCCGACTAACCCAGATCATCCCTGGGGCATTTAGAGAGAGAACTGGAGGAAGGTCAATGAACAGACTGAAAATGGAGGAAAAAGCTGAAAGATTTCTGTACCTAATGCTCTTCTCCATGAACCTCATGAGGGGTGAAGTAGAAATGGCTCTTAGAGAACAAATCTTGGAAGAGCAGCTGGACTAAACCAAGTGCAGAAGGAGAAAGTCTGTGCTGAGGAAAAAACAATGTGGAGGATGCTGATGGACTGACTCTCGAGATGTTTCAAAAACAGAAGGACGGATACCAAATATTTGGGAAGACATCGAGGTTATCTATTATTACCACCCGCCCCCCCCTCAAAAAAAAGTGATTTTGAGAATATCACAACTACAGACCTCCTGAGAGGCACTGTGTCCTGGAAGACCTGGGTTTGCCTTGCCTCCAATACATTTTGGCCAGGTCAAATCACTTCACCTCTCAGTGTGCAAAGCAATGCTCTAAGACAGTAAGTTGTAAAAGAGCTTCCAGTGTGTAACAGCAGAGGGAGCTTGCTTACTCACTAGGGACTACCCGGACCAGTGAGGTCAGGCATCCAGAAAAAACAACAACAAAAAAAAAACCCTCATCCTCACATCTACCTTCCTATCTCTACAAAACCTTTATGGTAAACCACACTGAACGCAGCCCTGAAGAAATGATGAGAGGGTGAGAAAGGGGCTGGATGGTTTCACAAATAATATTCTGCAGCAAAGCACATCTTTATGGTTACAAGTGACAAAGCTATAGGAAATATATAGGGAATACAAGGTCTCTGCACCAACTGAGAGTTAAGTATAACTGTTGATTCAGATGAGTCAAATCCTACCTTCAAGGGTGTGTGTGTGTGTGTGTGTGTGTGTGTGTGTGTGTGTGTGTGTGTGTGAGATAGACTCTTCTGGCTGTCAGTCTGGGGAAGCCTATGGACCCCTCTTCAGAATAATGTTTTTAAATAATTGAAGGAAATGCTAAGTTGTACTTAGAAGTTAGTAAAAATAAAGAGGCAATTTTTTTCACATCTAAGTTCATGGACCCACCTCAACTCTATCCATGGACCCCCTTGGGAACTTAGGGGCACCATTTTAATAACTCTGACCTTAAAGTCTCTCCTCTAAGAAAGCATATTCCTATCATGTGTCAAGATCACATAAGATTTGTTTAGAGTTAACAAGGGACATAATTTTATTATCAATTGTTAAATAAAACAAAACGGGCTCACCAAAGGTATTTGTCATTCGTTGTCCAAATGTGAATCATTCTCTGCCAATGCGGGGAGGAGGTCCTCCAGAAATTTCTATTGCATATGACAGGGAAGTAATTGCATCTAACCCTGGAGGAGGCTAGAGTCCCCTAAATGAGGCCTATTTCTAGTCTGAAGCTATGATTTCACAGGCATAGACAACTCCCAGTGAAGACATTCCTTCTACTGGTGCAAGGCAGCAGCACCTCTCCAACAGCTTAGTCTCATTTGGATGTCAAGCAACTTGTTCAGGGTTGGGGGAGAGGCTTGAACCCACATCTTTCTGACTCCAAAGTCACTCTCTATTCACTGTGGCTTACAACCTCTCCTCTCTCTCTATTGGGGAGGGGGGTGCAGGGAAAGGGAGGGAGAAAGCAAGAGAGACAGAGAGAGAGACAGAGACGGAGAGACAGAGACAGAGAGACAGAGACAGAGAGGAGAGAGACTGGGTTTATTCACGGCTTACTATGAGCTAGGTCCTGTGCTATACACAGCTGGCTGGGGATAGAAATACAAGAAGGCAGACCCTCGTCTCACAGAGCTCCCACTCTGATGAGGGGAGATATAAAGAAGAGGTGAGAAGCTCAGGGGTAAAGACTGCCTGTGGCCCACACTGGGGAGGGCATCTGGATGGGGGCAGAAAAGCCAAGAAAGAGCACAGAGCCAGAAGTGAAGCAGCCATGCCCCGGGGGATTTGAGGAGACTCCTGAGAAGGGGGTGGAGGGATCCTCCCTGGCAGAGAGCAGCAGATCCATTCAGTCTGCTCTATTTTTGCTCAAGTGAAGCCCTGGTTCATCATTCGTTGGGTTCCCCTTCTTTCTCTAAATGCACGAAGAAGGCCAGTTGTTTCTAGGAAGCTTTTAACAAGGCCTGGGCTCAGCCCCCCGCCCCCTTCTGGCACATACTGACTGTAGGAACAGGGCAAGTTCTATCACCTCTCAGGGACCCAAGGAACCCTCTCCAAGTCTGCGTTACAGAGGGGGTGCCAACCAGTATAGACAGACAGAGATTCCTCATCTGGGATGTGCACATCCCAGGTCCTGCCCCTTCCCTTCTCCATTCATCATGACTCTGACACCAGGACAGCTGTCTGAGACTGCAGAACTGAGTAAGCCCTTTGAAGGCAGGAACTGGGACATTTTGTCTTTTACCCAAAAGCCCTAACACGGTGCCTGGCAGTAACGGTGCTTGGCAAATGCTTATGGATGATCCTGATGCAGCCCACCCATGATGAGCCACGTGATCCTTTGGAACTCAGAAGGCCCGAGGAATTCAGCGTACAACTCAGATGAAAACCCTGACTCGCTTTCACATCTATAAGGGGTTCAGAGGAGTCGAGGCGACCCCAACCCAAAGCCAGTACACAAGGCTGCCACGAGCTCCCTGCCAGTCGCCCCTCAGATTCCTGTGCGCTCTCAGCCCTTGGAGGCCCCTTAGTGAAAGGTGGGCACTGCCCACCAGGCACGTGGCACAGTCCCTTCCTCACGGCTGCTCCCACCACACACTGCCCCTGCACATAGTGCCCCTCCACCAGGCACACTGTCCACGTAGCATCTAACTTCCATCGTGTGCTAAGATCTGTATTACTGCGTATGGACCAATGTGTCACATGACTTCATATCAGAGCCTACGTCAGACTGCTCACCATCCCAGGGAGGGGAGGGAAAGAGAGGGAGGGAGAAAATGTGAAGCTCAAGATTGTTTTTTTAAATGAATGTTAAAAACTGTGTTTACTTGCAACTGGTAAAAGAAGATTTACTGAGACAATGAGGTGGCACAGTAGAGCGAGCGCCAGGCAGGGAGTCAGCAAGAGCTGAGTTCAAATCCAGCCTGACGCTTCCCAGCTGGGTGACCTTGAGCGAGAAGGAAGTCACAGACCTCTCCGGCGTCTGTGCCACAGAAATCCCAAATGGGGGCACAGAGAGTCAGACACAACTGAAAATGACCTAACAATGAAATCTGATTCTGCGTCACACTCCGGTCAAAGAAAGACTGCGTCTGAAGGGCCATTTTCAATAGAAAAGCACTCAAAATATGAAACAAATTACTCTGGTATCAAAAATAACTTGACTGTGCAAAGCAACTCCCACACACATATGGTAATAATTTGCAAAGCTATCTTTTATTGGATTCTGGTAATAACAACAGCATATGCTTTTTGTACGTCTACTCTTACAAAACAAAATCTTCACAACATAACCTTTTAAGAAATCAAAATGCTTCAGATACTTTCCATCGTACAATATCAGTTCAATAACTCAACTCTCTGACTTACCAGATTTGTCTGCTAGCACCGACTTTTGATTTATTTTAAAAGAAAATTACTTTATCGTCCTAGCTCCGGGCGAGGTGTGTAACTGTAAAAGGCTTTTAGGCTATAATAATTAAACAAAAGATTTATTTTCTCTCTTTTTCCTGCCCTTTCTTGTCCTAAGCAGCAGAAGCAGATGCAGATTGCTTCAGCAGGTATGGTCATGGAGTTGAAAAGAGAAAAGGAAAAATACTTTCCTAGCATTGTTTTCTTCATTATTGATAACCAAAATTTGAAAGCTAATAAAATTCACTCCATATGTTAAGAAATATATCATTTCAAGACTTCATACTTAATTTACATTTCTTTGGCTCACAGATTTTGCACCAGACTGAATTTTAAAGAATATTTTGTCCAACACCCTCAATTAACCAAAGAGAAAACCAAGGCCTGGTTTTCCCTGGTGGGAAAAAAAAGACATGAGAAATAGGCACCAGCAGCTGAGAATTCAAGATTTTAAAACAGTGCCTGAAGATGAGCCTTCATCTCATCTGGTCCAGGCCCAAGACATCCCACTGGAACTGGATAACAAAGCTTCCCTCTGTTTCCTCCTGCACACCCTTTCCCCTGACTCCAGGTGAGGGAGGTGGGTTAATTGGCAGGCCTTCCTCCACTCCCTCCTCCTCCATTAGTTCCTTACTCAACCATTCCCCTTCCTCTGGCAATTCTTTGAGAATGAGACAGAATATGAGAAAATATCTAAAGGAAGATGGTGTGCAGGTAACTCTCGCCAACCTTGAGACTTTCTTTTATTGTTTTGGTTGAAAGCCCATCTAATTCCCATCCTGGGATGCTTCCCCACCACCTCTTCCTCTCCCCACCCTCAACACTGGTGTCCTGAAACACAGGCCCCAACTGTCACCTTTCCTACATCCTGGCCATGGGGGTTGGTTGGGGAGTGGGAGCAACTAGGCTTTTGTTATTCATGGTTTACAGAAGGAACAAATGAGTTGTATCCAGGCTAAGAGACACAGTGGAGGGTGACTTCAGAGAACTCTAACCTACAGATAAAGCTTCCATCTTATGTTGCTAGTCAGTCCTGTGGTTAAAGAAGAATAAAATGAAATTTCACATTGCAAAGGAACCCACCAAGTGAACCGAGGCAGGAGCCAAATCCTGACCTCTGACCTGGATGCAGCTGCTGCCTGACAGGGGGGACCATTTCCCTGCGATCAGATCGGCAGGTCCATCTGTCCTGCACAGAGGCTGATGACTATTTCAGGGGTACCTTATGAGCGTATGAAACAACATTTGTGGGTGCTTAACTCTGCTGATGACTCCTCGGCTTACGAGAACAATGGCGGGATGATGCCATCCCCAGCTTATGCTAGACTACAGCGATACGGTCACTGAGTTTTGGCTCTGAATGGATCATATTTAGAATGCGGTGGGCCTAGTCATGTGCAGAAGAACGTGTACCTATGATCATAAATACACAAAGACTGAAGCAACACCACGTCGAGATCTTGGGCAACAAACACAATAAACCAAGCACAAAGATCTACCTGATGGAAGTATATGGATCAAGGGGAATATGAAAACCACGGGAAGAGCACAGGGAGCACACGGAGAGCTCAGCTCTGAAGATTCTGCTGCCCATCGTGTCATTTCCCAAGCACGAAAGGGGCTCCAAAAACAAACAGGGGCCAGCTGCATCTTCAGCACCGGCTGCCCGGAGATCAGGAATCTCCCCCTCCCCTTCACAAAGTACCCCAGCCCCTGCCTTTGTAGCATGGGGAAAAAAAATACTGCTTTGGCCCTGGATGGTTCAAGATCTTACAAACTCTCCTTTCTAATTTGGGAAAAGAAAAGAAGGAAAAAAGCTGAAAAGCAGTGTAAGCCACTAGCCAAGACATCAGTTTTCAGTGTGGCTGTGAAATAGGTTGACCTTCTAGCCTATTTCTTCCTCGTCAAAGTGCCCACTCAAACTGGCTGTCTCTGTGGATTCTGAGCCTTTGATCCCCAGCTCAAAGCCCTCTCCTCACCCTGGGCTGATGGTTTCTGATGTAAGTCACCTTCACCATGCCCATGACCTCGGGGCTCTCCAGACTGCGCAGAAATGCTCCTATAATGTTGCTCACGAGCTCACCCATGGGCACTGCATAGCTGAAAATCCCCGGTTTCTGCCAACTTTGGGCACAAGCTTAAAGAGAAGCCTCCTAGAATCTTGAAAGGAGTGCTGGAGCTCGTGCCTGAGTCCTGGCTATCAGCTGCCTTCTCTGGGGCTCAATTTCCTTATCTGTAAAATGAGCAGGTTGGGCTCAGTCATATGAGAAGATGGCTTACTGTCCTCCAAGAACACCACCCAAAACAGAAGGAATATTCCAAGTGAATAAGTTGGCAATTTTTAAAAATCAAATGTGATTTTTCTGAACAACCTTGACCTGGCAGATTTCCGAAAAGTCAAAGGCCCCTTTCACAGCCAGGAGCTCAGCCCTAACAAAAGCCAATACCTTGATCAACGGGTCTAAGGCTGAAAAACAGTAACAACCTCCAAGGGAAGCCTTTGCCAATTCAAGGCCACTGTCGTGCCCTCTGAAGGTCTAAGGATAGTTTCAGGCTAGATGGGAGGAGAATCTGAGATTTCAGATCTATATGAATACATGTATGTATGTGAGTGCACACATGTGTGTATATACACACACGTTTGTATGTGTGTAACATCTGCAACCATGGCTAAGTGATGTTGGTATTGCTGAAAGTAACTGATAAAATTTGTCAGAAAAAAATCCAATCCACCCCATCCCGGTTCTTATTTATGCTTCTGGAAACAGGCCTTACACCAGCCTTTAACAGAACTCAAAAGAATGAAATGTCCACTTCCTACCTGTTGGCCACACCTACCCCCCTCCTGTCAGATGGCAGCAGACTGAGCCCTGGCCTCTGCTGAGTATGGATTCTGGGCCAGGCTCAGGACCTAAGTAAGAGTCTGGCAAGATGGGGCGGCAAAGTGGCACAATGAATAGAGCACCGGCCCTGGAGTCAGGAGGACCTGAGTTCAAATCCAGCCTAAGACACTTGGCACACTTACTAGCCATGTGACTTTGGCCAAGTCGCTTATCCCCAAGCTGCCCTCCAAAAAAAAGGGTCTGGCGAGAGAGGAAGAATGACGGGGCTGCCTTGCTGAATGGGAGACAACATGCCTGCAGTGGTGGCAACATTCATCAGAAATAACACCCTACAGGATGCCTCCTAAAGCCAAGAGTTTTAATTTTCAAGATTCTTTCTCTTGGCTTATTTTCTGAGGCGCGCATCCCAGAAAGGCCAAAAGCTCTCCCCCTTGAGCCAACAATGACCCTGCAGAAAGAGCCCCTTCCCATCAAATACACTTGGAGATTTCCAGTGAAACTCTATTTTCCATCCTGGAACTGGTGAAAATAAGCAGGCATCCAACCACTGATAATTTTCCATTGGAAAGATGGATTTTACTGGGCTTTGCTTTTTTTTTCCCCATTGTTTGTAACAAAAGTAGTCAGACCTCAGATTCAAGATACACTATTGAATTCCATCTCATCTCCTATCATAAACAAACCACAAGCGGAGGTCTAAACAAGCTCGCTGGAGGGCACCTGTTGGGGCCCTCCACCCTTAATCTCCCCATGTTTATATGTCCCTGGTGGGAAACAGACAGCGGTAAGTCAACAGAGGAGGAATGGGGCAAGATCTTCGGCGGTGCCGGGCAAGCACTGCAGGGGCTCGGGACGCGACTCCTGTGGGAGCCTAGGCAAGTTAGCCAACCTGCCTGGGTCTCAGTGTCTTCATCTTAATAGGGAGCTAAAACTACCCTGACTTCCTCCCTCCCTGTGCTGGGGCTCTCACACTTCTTCAAAGTCAAAATGCTGGTAAGTGGAAAACTCTATTTACTCTTTGGACAAGAAAAGTCAAGCGTTTCTTAAACTCCACCAAACTAAAAAAACCCAAAGAACAGACAAGCAACACCAAGAGGCTCAGATGATAAGACAAAATCAATGGGAAAAACAGGTGAAGGGAGGAGAAAGAGGAAGAGGAGGAGGAGAAGGAGGAGGAGGAGGAAGAAAAGGAGAAGGAGGAGGAGAGCCTCTCCCTCCACAAGGTGCCCAGCTCTGGTCTGCCGTGAACCCACAGGAGGAAAGCAGAGCCTGCGCTTGGCAAAGTCTGGGTTCCCCGGGCAGAGTCGGGCTTCACCTCCGTAGACCCCTGGCACCTCCCTAGGGCTTCCCTTCGATTAGTCATTTCAGTCATGTCCAATTATCTGTGACCCCGTTGAGGGTTTTCTTGGCAGAGACGATAGAGTGGTTTTGCCATCTTCCCCAGCTCACTCTACAGATGAGGAAACTGAGGCAAACAGGGTTAAGGGACTTGTTGACGGTCACATAGCTGGTAAGTGTCTGAGGTCAAATTTGAACTCAGGTCGTTCTGGCTCTACACCCAGAGCTCCAGCCACCATACCACTCAGCTGCCCTAAGGGCTTAACTACTGAATGACAAACCTGCAGAATGAGGAAGCGTCCACACCGCTAAGGGTCCTTATGATAGGAACAGCTGAAAGTGCCACATTTCTGAAGAAAAGTGCCACAGACGGTCACTATGATCCAAAGGTAGCGCCCATGAGCCTCGGTTCTGGTTGAGGTCAGGGCCAGGGGCTCCTCGGGAAGGCCGGCATTCATTCCAGCCCACATCTCCTTTCACTCCCACCTCCCCCCCCTCCGGACCCTCTCTCTCTTCTGAAGACCCCTGAGCCTGGCAGCTCTGCTCACTGAGAAGCCTGGAGCCCAAGTCTGCCAATGCACCGGATGCTCCATTGTCTTGTCAGGTATGTTTTACTATAAACCCTTCCTCTGTTGCGTCACTATTATGATACCGCTTACCGGTGGAGAGCTATGGTAGATATTCTACAAGAATATAAAAAGAGTTTCACATAATGTAAGGTGCAGTTGAAGCTGAGATCCTGACACAAGCCATCAATTCCTGGTAGAACCCATCATGATGAAAGCAACCTGTGAGCCCAAACACCGGAGCACATGGCAAAGGGACTGGGGAAGTAAAGTCAAGACCAAAATCAACTTTTAAATGACCAGAAAAGACATTTTAACAGAATCTAAAATAATGATGAAGAAAGTCCTCATGAGGGTGGCAAACACACTAAGTCTGCCGGTCCTGATTCCTCTCCTTGACAGGTTTCACCTTCTTCCTATCACGGGCCCCTGGGGCAGGCTACGGAAGCCTATGGGTCCTTCTCAGAATTATGTGTTTAAATGCAGAGAGTAAACTGCAGAGAGTTACAAAAGAAACCAAATACACGGAAATAAAGATGTTGTTTTTCCCATCCAAATTCACAGACCCTATGAAATCTATCCATACAAGTCCAAAGTAAGAACTTTCACTCTGGAGAGATATTTAGAAAACTGAAAATGCTCATACTGTGATGAATGAAAAACCCGAGAGACAGAGCTTCTGGGTAAATAATAATCAATTTATTAATTAGGCTTGCTAATGATAAATTGATAGACCAGTGGCTTTCTCCAAAACAAAGACAACCATCATGGAGACAACAAATGCTTTAAAGAACTT
This sequence comes from Pseudocheirus occidentalis, assembly GCA_028646575.1. Taxonomy (NCBI): domain Eukaryota; kingdom Metazoa; phylum Chordata; class Mammalia; order Diprotodontia; family Pseudocheiridae; genus Pseudocheirus; species Pseudocheirus occidentalis. The sequence goes on along the minus strand of CM053599.1, from coordinate 14,714,582 downwards.
TGGAAATGGGAGTGTCCCAACAGGTAAAAATCAAGTATTGGAGGAAAATGCTTTCAAAATCCAGAAGAGTCAGTGACAGTGGGAATGGGTAGTGGTTTCTGGTCCCAGGCTTCCCAAAGCATCTTCAGTTTCAGGAATTCACAAGGACAAGACCACAGAGAATGAATGAAAACACCTTGACCTTGAAAAATGTCTTCCTTTCAAGAAGTTAATGAAGTTTGCCTTTGACTAGATCTTACATCCAAAGCTGTGGACAGAGGAGTAAGTGGGCCGTTCCCAAAGCACGAGAGCACTGAACCTAAGGCTGCTGGTTGCCTTTAATGCACAAAATTCTGGGATTCTCTCACTGACCTTCCTTTCCCCAAAAGGCAGAACTAGAAACAAATCATGAACTTTGTCCTGGCAATAGGCTAAAACGGTAACATTTCCAAGAAGTCACCCACAATGCGCATCATTCTACAGTTCAATTCAGAACAAGTTCTGTTTACTCTGGCAATAGAGGAAAAATTAATTTTAAAGAATCCTGATCACTTAAAGGCAAATTCCACAACAATTGATTCTGCTCAACAGTCAGTTTCCACAAAGAACAACCAGCAAAAGCACATTGCTCAAGAGTAATATGTACTTCTCCAAAAACATTTTAAAATAAGAAATGCCATTCAAAAACTTGGAAGTAAAAGGGAGGACCTTCTATACCAGCACCCCTGCCTGGCCACAAAAGGCTGGGTTACACTGCCAGTTTCACTGGTGGCTGGGCCGCAGGCATCGCACACCACCACCTCCCAACAATCTGGCTGACAAAACCACTGGCCTGAAGGTCTCAGAAGACACAGCTGATTTGTCCAATGAGGGTCAGAGGCGGGTTTCAAGACGCATCCTCTCAGCTCTGACGTGATATCCAATACACCGTGCTGTCTCTAATTTAACGCTAAAAAATAAACCACCTCGGCTAAGAGATGATCCTTCTTCCATCCTTAATTTCCATTCAACAAGCATTTACATGTACCTAGTATGTGCCAGGAGGTGCCAGGACTACAAAGGCTATGACAGGGAAAGGTCCCTGCCTTCAAGGAGCTGACGGGGAAAACACAACAGGTGTATGGAGACAGCAACGCAAAGGGTACAGATTTACAAAATCACATCCTGAGGGAGAATCCATTCACACGTCTGGGACAGGGAGACCCGCTGGAGGAGGTCTCTGGGCAGGGCTGTGAAGAAATTCAAGCAGAGTCCACTGAAAGGGGGCTCATTTCAGTTAACATTAAGAAACCCAAGTTTTCTATAGCAATTTTAATAACCAGAAACCTGGTGTGGTCATGGGGACACCATCATGACAAAGTTCTAGAGCTTATAATACTACACAAAACACACACACACAGAGGATCAAATCTTTCTACCTGATGATAACTTTGAAACCCACAATATTCTTTCCATAAAAGTATATAAGGGCTGCATTTTGCCATTTTTCTATTGAGTGATTTTAATGCAGTGGTTGAGGTGCTGTCAGTCAGTGACACTTAAGAAACAGGGGTGTCCTGGCACGGAGAACAAAGCTTTTCTTAGCATCCGGAGGCCCCAAAAACTGAACAAGTTGTGACTGGATGTTTTTACTCCACAGCCTGCCACTAATTTGACTTGGTTTGTGTGTGTGTGTGTGTGTGTGTGTATGTGTGTGTGTGTGTGTACATATATACATACACACTCATAAATACACATATTTTTGTCAAACTTCAATTATTTTGATATGGATATTTGATATCTGATATTCCATCAAACACATGCTTCCTTGACCAAAGCACACATGCCTGAGTCCCCCAACCCAAGCCTACGCCCCATTCACTGGTTCCAACTGCGGGTCTCCACCAGCTTTACAGGCGTTTGTTCCATCGCTGACAAACCATTCTTTGTCTTCTGTTTTGAAGAAAGGGCTTCCCCCACCCACTGTAGCAAGTGAAAGCTTTGCAATGTTCAGTCCTAATGGTAAAACGTTTTCGCTTCAAATCACAGTCACCCAAAACAGACACGTCCCACGGAAGTCCCATAATTAACAGGAAATGAGAGGCGTTCAACTAATTTTGAGGAATAAGAGAAGTTCTTTGGAAAGAAACGTGAAAGAAAGCCATGCTATAAGGCGCTAACAGTGACCTGCCCTACGGGGCTCCAGTTTGTTATGATGCTGACACAAAGTTAATGCAACCACTTACAAGAGATTTCTTTCCTCTGCAATGAAAAATAAATGGACATTCTCTGGAGTGCTGACCCTCCAATGGTCTCCACAGGCTGACCACATCTGCTGGATCTTACGCCGGGTCTCGTTCAAAGGTACTTAGTTAAAAGTCCAGAGGATTTTAGATATTTGGATGCAAAACTTAGGAACAAGCCTTTGAGTCAACATTAGGCTTCCACAAGATTAATATCTAGGTTGCCCTTTGAAACTTTTAAAGTGTTGACAAAAGCACCCCACCCTTTGGTTTCACTGAAATGTTCTGAGGAAAAGCTGGTGAGCCCCACAAAAACAAGAAGGCATCTTCGACCCCAATAGCTTCATCCGGGTCGGTCTGTTTCCTGGGGAGGAAAAATGAAAAGCAAAATTGCAAGTGACCCAAGGGGCGCAGAAAGCCATGGAGGGTGGGTGGGGTGGCAGGAGGACATCTAAGCAGCAGTCACGGCTCACGTCCAACGAGTAACCAGCAGGCAGGAAGAAGGACAAAATCAGAGGAATCCGGAGGATCCCAAAAGAAACAGGCAACAAAAGGGAGGCCAGAGGTGGCAGGGGCCAGGCCACCAAGGGTCCTAAGGCTGGGAAGAAGGCTGCAGGCTCATCAGGTGGGCCTTTGTGGAAGCCTTATGGGAGAACAGGGACCAGAGCAGGGCAGGAGAGGGACGTGGGACAGGCCAACATCTGAGATCACCTGGAAGGAAGGGGCTGTGAAGGGATGGCCCCAGGCGAGGAGAGGGAAGAGTTCCCTGCAGGCAAATGGCACTGAAGTCATGGCTCTAAAGTGTTCTCTGTCTGATTCTAACAGCTTAGCAGGATAATTAGACAAGCAGGCATGGGCCAGCTCCTGGTGCAGGGAACAGAGTGCTTGCTGGTCCTGGCACCAGGAGAACCTGAGCTCATATCCAGCCTCAGACACCACTCACCAGCTGTGGGACCCTGAGCAAGTCACTTACCCCTACCTGCCTCAGTTTCCTCATCTGTAAAATGAGCTGATAAGAAGACAACAAATCTGAATCCAAACCACTGAATCAACCAAATGAAGCAATTAGGCATTGGGATCTTGCCAGAATTATGCCACCTCCTTCATACAGGAGCAGTTTTAAGAAATTTCCAATAATTAATTTAAAAGAAAAAAGGCTTATGCTCCATGGGCAGAATTTGAAAGTTTTCCAAGCCGATGCTGCATGACCGAATCCCCGTTACCCCAGGCTCCAGGCATCCAGAATATTTCGGATGCTTGCATTGCAGGGTCATAAATATTATTTCTCAACTTGGCAGAAGCAATGAGGTCACAAAGAGACGGTTCAGGATTTTTCCAGGATGACCCAGTGAAGAGCTGCTAACTCACCCAGCCCATCCCATTCAGGGCTACAGAACCCAAGCTCGAACCTGGGGCCACTTACACATACCTGTGAGGCCTTAGACAAGTCATTTCCCTTCCCCTTGTGTGTAAAGTGAAGAGGTTAGGCTAACGGGCCTCTGAGGTTCCTTCCATGCATGAATCTGATTCCTAGTAACAGCCAAAGAGATTCTTATGGGCAGGGGGCTTTTTGACTTATTTATTTTTACAACATCAAACCCTGGTCCTAATGGTATACATCAATACCACCAAATTAAGTCTAGAATAAGTCACTGGAAATTCAAGCCACCAAGCTCTGATTCCTACCAGAAGAGAAGTTTATTCTCGCTTAAAAATGTCAGATTCAGGAGATGCTCACAGCTCCACTGCCAACAAGCCTATAGAAGGTTAACAGTGGAAATAAGCGGTAATAAGGAGAATTCCACTATTAAAATGTTTAATTTATAAAACAGAAACGGGTAAATCTGACCAACATTCTGAGAGCGCCTACTTATCTTTCTTTCTAGTGTGTCTCCAAATTCATCAGTTTTACCCTGGAACTTGACCCAAGGCTGAACAATATGGAACTGTACTTAGGGCTGCACTCCCGGTGAGATGGGAGGACACTGCATTTCCCATCACCGCGTGAAGAACGAAAACAGCCCAAGGCCCACGAGGGGCGGCCAGATGGGAGGCTATGGACTAACTTTCGCAACTGGACATTTCATCTGATAGGAAGAACCTCAATACAAAAAGGAAAAAAAAAGGGGCAGCAGCAGCAGCAGCCACCATTTTTAAAAGGACTCCTCTCTGTCCATTTCATGAGGGTAAAAGCCCAATTTAGATGATCATGGACAATTTACAAACTTAAGTTACCAGATGCTCCCAATAACTAAAAAAACTCCACACGGTGACTCTAGAAAAGAAGTGTCTGAATAGGCCAGTGATCACACTCACTCCAAGACGTCAGAGGGTAAAGCCGACTGGAGGCTGAGCCCCAGACAATGGTCTTGTAACAGGAAAACAGCAAATAAGGGAGTATCTATGAACACGTGTGTGTGTGCATAGCTGTGTGTGTGTGTGTGTGTGTGTGCTTATGCATGGGCAGAGACAGAGAGACGGAGAAAGACAGAGGGACAAAGAGATGGAGAGAGAGGAGGGAGCTAGTGATGGGGGGCAGGGGGAAGAAAGAAATAAGGAAGACTTTTAAAAACACTATTTGTTCTAGAGGTGGCATATTTTCTTCCAAAAAGTATTTCCCCAAAACTCAAACTAGTTACTGACTTTAAGAATGCAAGTTCCCTGAGTAGGAATGGTTTTTCCTTTGTACTTGTATCCCAGTGCCTAGTACCATGTCTTCCACATAAGAAATAAAATGATGCTTAATAAACACTTGCCTCTGATTGAGGAAAAAAAAAATTCTGCTTTCAGAAAAAGGCCTTGGGGGAGGGAGAGTGAGGGGACGGCCTCTTCCAGAAGCCTGCAATGCCAACATAAAACTGCTGTAGAACTCAGGCAGTAAGAGCCGCATATATGGAAACACAGAGAGGTGAGAGGGATGGAGAAATGTCTCTTCTCACACAGTCCAGGGTCAACAATGTGTTCTCTCAAAGAACAGAGAAGACAAGGAAAGAAAATGAGCCCATGGCAAAGGAGAAACCAGGCCCATATCAGACCTGCCTCATGGAGAAGGAAGGAGACCCAAAAGGGTCTCCTCCAGAGCCACAGAGCCGTACCACTGTCCCAAGGGCGCAAAGGACTGAGATGGACCCACTAGGGAAGAAATATCTTTTGAAGCTCCACTGATAAGACACTCACAGAAAGAAAACACAACTGTGCCAGTGAACAAGTCCCTGCCAAGGCACCCTACATCACCCTGACATGAAGAATCAGGAGATGAGGGGTTTTCCAGGGAAGGGGTCCAGATTGCAATGAGAGCCCCTCCCAAGACCCTGCAAACCTGATGACCAACCCATGCTCATGGTGATTCATTTGGGGTCAAAGATTACCACTGGAAGGAAGAGGCAGAATTGAAAGTCCTGGCCAGCCAAGACCTTAGGTACAAAGCATCTCTTCTTAGGGACGACTGATGAGAGACAGAGGCCTCAGGAAATAAAGGAAGCTAAGTGGACATCCCAGAAAATGGGGCGGGGATTTCTAGCCCGAGACATCAGATACAGCTACAACAAACTGTGGTCAGAGATCTTTGGAAAATCACAGAGAACAAGAGAGGGGCTGGAAGAGCGGAGATGGGCAAACTGAGTCCTCTTGGCTCACAAGAGGATGAAAATGGATTCTTCGATCTATGGGCCGGTGATGTTGGCTGAATTTTTCTGGGCAAATTCTAGACTGCATTGTTAAAGAGAGAGTTTGTGAGAACTTATAAAGACAAAGAGTGGTCACTAAAGGCCAACACAGGCTCACTACAGATCCATAATGCTGACTACTTCACGTCCTAATTCTGCCTCAAACTCTACTATGTGCTAAGAAGCAACATGGGATACAAGTACCAAAGGTGTAAGACAGGACCCCTGCCTTCAAGTGACTTTCTATCGAGATAAGTAGCGAGCAAACAATAGATGGTCCAGACCACACAACATTGTTCAGAAAGCGCATCTGAGTCAGGGAGAGAGGGAGGGCTTCATGAGGAGGTAGACAGAGGAGGAGGGAGGCCTCCTAGACAAACAGCAGACAAACAAAAGACTTAAGAATAAAATATTAAATACTTTTCATTATGGTAAGTGGCTATACTACACAAGCTCTGGAAAAATATATTCATTTTACTCAGTTATACAAACTAGAGAATTCTCTGTAACAAAAGGGAAAGGGGGCCCTGGGCCCCAGCCAAGCTTACAAATATTTTCATTATAATGGAACTTCTGCCGTTAACAACATCTGTTATACCAATAACAGCTCGTATCTGTATGTGAGAAAGTGTGGTACGCTGGGGAAAAAAAAACCCACTGGATTTGAAGGTAGAGGAGCGGACTGGGAACCCTAGCTCTATTGTGTCCTACTGACATGACCTTGGGTAAGTCGTTTCCCTCTACCTCAGTGTCCCCATCTATAAAATGGAGGGCTTGGACGAGATAACCTCAGCATCCCCTTTCAGTTTTAAATCTATGAGCCCGTAACCACATGTGGCAGGCAGGAAGGACAACTATGATGGCTCCAACTATTATCCCCATCATCTTATCGATGGGAAAAACATGCTAGCATATGTTAAGTGACTCAGCCAAGGTCACTGAGCTAACTCCAATCACAGAAACTCCAAGAGCCTTCGGAGCCCCTGGTTCCCATCCCAGCTGCCGAGAAGGCATTTCCCATGAAACACTGGATTGATGTGCACTCTGACTACATCAAATCCTGATTATTATATGTGATAGTGGACACTACCTCTTCAGCCTAAGAACACGTTAATAACCATGAAACTTAAAGACCATGGTCACGTTCAGAGTCAACTGATTCTATAAGCTTTCTTGGTCCCAATTCTCTTTACCTCACCTGTCAATATTGAAAATCATGTTTAAAGTAAAAAGACAATGTCCAATTGAGTCAAGGACATCCCAACGTGTGCCAAGCAAGACAGGCCCAAAGGAGACAGAAGAGGAACAACAGAAGAGGGGCATCCAACAAAAATGGGAGTTTCAGGATCAGAAAGTCTAATTGCATCAATGGGACCCAAAGGCACCACTTTCTTATTTATCCAAAGGAAACATTAGAAAATGGTAATTGTTTCCGTAATATGTAAACTCTGCTGTCTAAACATATTTATCAAAACTGTTTAAATTTCAAGAACTCAAACACCGCAGGACACAATGCAGACCTACGTTATCAGTCCTTGTTCAGAACTAGCGAATCACAAGGAAACTGTCTCCAGTTCCCTTCGGCACTCCGCAGTGCTGTGTCTTGGCACTTCTTCCACTGATGCCAGATGCCATCCCCATGGGTGCCAATGCAGTTGACCCCCTTGGAAAAGGCCTCCCCTGGGGGCCTAGATGCAGATACTGGCCCAGAGCTCTGAGCTCAGCTCAACAGGCACCCTCCTGGAGGGAGGGTCTAGTCAGGCCAGATGCTGTGCTGCACAGAAATCGGAGTCTGAATTCTAAAGCCTCGAACTCCTTCTTTTATGCTTAGGAGGGTCAGGAAAAGGGGCAGCAGGCAATCCTGTTAGAGATACACCCATTTTTGTTCATATTTTAATCTCTTTTTGGCGCCGGGGTCACAGGAGATTCACCATTCACTGATCCATTTCTGAAGACCACACGAGAGTGTGTGACAGCCCACAGCTGCTACTGATTAAAAGTAAAAAACGTGAAAGATGATGTAACGTATACAGCAACAGAATGTTTACTCTTCATAAACTAAGGTACATTTGGAAGAGTTTGCTAAACAAAATTTTTTCTCAAACTTGATCTGCCAGAAGCAGGCCTACAGGGATTGCCAAATACCTACTAGCTCACAAAACGCAGTCCATGACTTAGACCAGAACTGGTGAGAAGACCCAAGGTCTAGTCTGCGGTGAAATGAATGCAAGTGATTTGTATAATAGGTGGACTTTTCTTTTTAATTCAGAATTTACATGAACCTTAGAATTTAAATTTGAATACTTGGCAAACTGCATTTGTGATTCTTAGCAATAATGAATATTGAATCTTTACACACCAATATTTTGCCACCACAAAAAGTAAATTTTTCTTAACATTTTTGTTTTTCCCAACTTCATTTCTGAAGCAGATGGGCCCCAAGATCACCTGTGTCTGACATGAGGGAAGGCAAGAGGAAGGATTTTACTAACTGATACTGGACAAGGTATTACCCATCTCTTTAAAATAAAAACACGAGTTCATCATGATCATAGAATGGCCTGCATGTGCAGGTTTTGAGGCCTCTGCTTTTGGTTATTTCATTCATTTTTAACAGGGCTCATGACAAAGAGCTAATTACGTACATACATTGAACCAGCTGCCTAATTTCTAAATCTAAACCTAAGGCACCTAATAGTTCATGGTCAAAATCTAATCCCTCCCTTTCATGATTGTCTAGAAAAATGAGCACACTGGCTATCCCCAAGCCTTTCTGCGTCTTTCCTCAGAAAGTTGGTGCTTGGACACAGCACCTCACTTTGCTTTTATAGCCAAGATGGCTCTGCTTAAATCTGACTTATCTCAAACACAGGGTCTTTTGTAGTTCTGCTTGGAAATGGACCGTGCAATATGAAAATTCCACTGAAAATTCATAAAACAGCTTTCAGACAAGATTTGGAGTGGAATAATCTGAGATTCCATCAGCCTCTGAATAAGACCAAATAATACTATTTTCTTAAAACAAACTCACATAGAGGGCTTGGAGATCTAAAGGAAATACTCCGTGAGGAAAACAGTTCTCCTGAAACCTAACCCACTTTCCTCCCAGCTCTTGCAGCAAAAATCTCTTATCGGAAGCTGTGAAATCCACAACGTTCACGGTACTTTGTACAGGTTCTTATCATTCCCTCCAACGAAAGACACTTATCTGTCTTCCTAATAACTGCTGTAACTAATAATAAATTCAAAGCAGCTCACACAAGTTAGCACAATTTCTGCAGGATTTAAGCCCCAGATCATCCCCACACGCCTGCAATGAACAGAAGCACTTACTGCAAACAGCCCACCTTCACCGCCACGGGGACGTGAGGAAGCTGTGTGGCCCACTTCAGGGTCACGTCCTGGTAAACGTGCAGCATCTTACTGTGGTTCCCAATTAGGGTGTTGATCGCTCCTTCCGACGCTGTGGGTGGAAGAAAGAAAAGCAGAGCTCTGAGAAAAAAAAGAAATTTGTGCCAGCTGCCAGCCTCGTGGGCCAGAGGGTGAGGCGGCGAGGTGCGGAGGACGGAAGGCCGAACCTGGAGTCAGCAGAGACCCGGGCTGCAGGCCCACAGCTAACACTTCCCTCTGAGGCTGGGAGTGACGCCGGTAACTTACGTGAACCGCAATAGTCCGTCCTGAGGGTCAAAGGGACAGAACGCATGCCCAGCTGCTGTGAGCGCTAAAGGCCCAGCTGCTATTAGGAATGCCGCCATGTTTCCCATAAGCCTCAGCTCTTCTCCCTACGGTTACACGACCCTGGGAAGGTTATGCCATCATCGACGGTGAGCATTCGTATAGCGCTGTGTCACAACTACGATCTCATTCGGTCCTCACAACAACCCCGGGATGTGGGTGCTGTTATGATCCTCATCTTACAGATGAGAGAACCGAGGCAAACAGGGTGAAGTGACTTGCCCAGGGTCACACAACTAGGAGGTGTCTGAGGCTGGATTTGAACTCAGGTCTTCCTGACTCCAGGTCCAGTGCACCACCTCGCTGTCACCTGGTTCCTTGGCCTCTCTGGGCCTCAGTTTTCTCACCCGTAAAATGACAACAATCATTCTTATCCTCCCCAGGTTATCGTGAGGAAAGTATTTTGTGCACCTTAAAGATGCTAGACAAATGTTAGTTGCTATCTGTCACATGATTAGTCTATTTTCCCCGCGTGAAGGCCTACGAGTCCAGGCTCTTCCCAAAGAAGCGGCACCACATTTGCTGTTGCATCCACAGCCCAGCCCCGTGGTCAGATGGCCCAAAGTGACTGCCCCGGAGCGGAGACGGCGGGACCTCTGGTCACCCGGCGATGCTCCAGAAGTCCTGGCTGGGGAAGGATCACCTGCCTGGAGGCACCGGCTCGTCTTATCAAGACGACATTCCTGAGAGGGCGTCCGTAAGCGGAATGCCCACAGAGTGCCGATGCTTAAATCATTTTATACAAAGGGCGACGGCAGGCAGCATCTGAGCTCTGCGCTAAGTCAAATTTTTTCTTAAATTTAAAAGGCTAAAATTTCCATTTGAGTTCTGATACAGTCTTGAAGAAGAAAACCTTATTACTCTATTTAGAGAAAATAGCCTCAGCACAAAGCCACCATCACACATGTACACACACACGCACATACGTGCACATGTGCACACATGCACATGCACACTTGTGCATGCGCGCACACACACACACACACACACACACACACAAACATCTCTTCTGAGACCCACTTGAGCAGTACGGGAGGAAGCAGCTGGGGCTGAAGTCCAGCTTCTTCATGAAACGAATCTGTCCATTGTCCTTAAGGCAGAAGAAGTTCCTCTCGCCCAGCACGCACACAGAGGAAGCCGATGGATTAAAGGAGACGACGCAGATGTCCAGCGCTTGCTCGCCGATGTTCAACGTCCAATCCACCTTCAAAGAAACAGAGATCATATGTGAACACAACAGGGACAGAACCGTCTGTGCCAGGAAGCACGCTGAGGCGGAGGCAGAGGAGAGGCAAGGCCGGCCCGCGGCCCACGGCCCACGGCCTCTGCACAGCATCCCTGCGCTCACAGACCATTCTCAGACCTGGCTCCGTCAGTCTCTACAGGTCCCCAAAGAGTTTCAACGCTCAGAGTTTCATGAACAATTCCTTCCAGCCCTCGGAGGATCCCAGCTTCACAGCTACGCTCTTTGCCGATGGCGTTTTGTGCACTTGGGCGCTGCTTAACTGGTTCAAGAGTAGACTGCAGGTTCCCTGAAGGCAGGGCCTTCTTCAAGGCGCTTCCCTTGGCCTGAGCACTGGTGGCCGGCCACAATAAGCACCCAGCAGAGTCTGCTAAGATGGCTGGTTAGTCGCTCTCTTCCAGCAAGGCCATGAGCTCTTGTCCAAGTGAAGGCTTATACCCACATGGTACACAAGGCTTAAGGAGAAAGCTTCTCTCATGGAAATCAAGAAAATTCAAACAAGAGCAAAAGCAGAGAACATGAGAATGCAGAACCACTTGCTGGCCGGCTACAAAGAGAGGAATTCACTGGGGAGAACGTCCACTGAAAGCAAAATGGAAGTCACTGAGGGCAGCCGGAACAGGCAAGCCGAGGACCAAGGATGAGGAACACCCAGGGCACCTTAGGCTGCCCTGTCAGGGACCAGGGACCAGAGTCAGAGTCAGGAGCAGCAGGCTTAGAATGCCAAACCTAGTACAGACTGGCCACATGGACCATGAGCAAGTCACTCAGCATCTTGCCAAGGGTCATATGAGATAACACATGGGGCCTGAGGGGATCTCCGAATGGGGAGTCCACCCAGTGGTGCAGATTACAGCCCTTCCATGCCCATCCTACACAGTTCTGGTCCTCGACCTCCCCAAAGTTCTGCACCAGGAACTTGCCCAATGCATGAGCAGTCTTCTACATGTCCTAATCTGGCCAACGCACCAGCGGAGGGAGGCTGGCCGTCCATCAGCTCTCCCCAGCCCATCTTCCTGTTCACTAGCACCCTTCTTTCCCCTTTACAATCATTTCCTTATCATATGCCCATCACTGGTTATTATTATGCTAAAGAAAACAGTAAGAGGAGAGCTTCTGTCCCATTGGCTGGAGCCTCTACAAAGACCTGATGGGGAAACAGAGACCAGGACTGTGTAGATCCAGGGGCATGGGCACCATAAGCTGTGACCTGCAGCAAAGTCAAGGACGTCACAGAATGGCCGAGGAAGCCTCTGTCATGGGTGGCTCGTCTCAACAGAGGAGGGAACCGGAACCTTCTTATGATGCCGTCCATGGCACTGCTTCATAGGTGAAAGTAAGCAGGAATAAAACCCACATAGAATGGCCAGGGGGAGTCCCCCAGACCCTCCCATGCCAGGTCTGTGACAGATGAACTGAAGCTGCCCCTCTGACTCTTGGAGATAGAGCTGGGGGTAAAGGGGCTTCCAGACTAAATCCCAAGGTCAGGAAAGGCAACGTGCAAAGTGCTGAGAGCCATGCTAAGGGCAGCCAGACAGAGCTGCCACACTCCTCAACGCCTTCCCTGTCCAGGCCTCCCAGCATCCCTGAGGGCCAAGGCAGTCGTAAGGGGCTTGGTGGAGGGGCTGGCTGCTCTGTGGAGCTGCACCCAGAGTTTGAACAGTTGAGGCATCTCCTTCACCTTCACATGAAGATTGACCCAGCGATTCCCCTGTGATCTGCTTGTCTGGAAGTTTCCTTTAGAGCCTCTCTGTCACAGGAGAGTGAGATAGAGCATATCAAGTGCTGGGCTTGGGGTCAGGAGATCCGGGTTCAAATCCCACCGGAGACTGTGTGACTCCCTCAGAGCCTCATTCTCTCAATGGTAAATGAACATAAGGACCCATGTCACAGAGGGAAGAAAGCACTTCCTAAGCCTCAAAGTGCCATAGAAACATGTACTGCTGTTGTCACTCATTACAAAAGCATCATGTCATTTCTAGTCATTTGGCCCACCATGGAGGAGTGAGTCCTCCTTCTTCTTGGTGACTGTGATGGGACCAAGCTCTCCTCTAGAAGCATGAGGCCCAGTGAAGGTGGCAGGAGTCACGGATGCACCCAGCAGGGGGCCCATCGATGGCCCTGGCGTCACCAGCTCCAAGCTCCAGGTCAAATCCCCCAACTCAGGACATCACTGAGTCATCGGCACATCCAGCTTTGCCCAGATACAAGGCATCCATCGCTTCTTTGGTAAAACGCTTTAGAGTTCAGTGATGGACATCCTTAAGTCTGACCTGAATTCCTCAGGATAAGATTTAATCCAATTTCCTGGTCGCCACTGAAGCTCCTCCAGGAGAAATAATTCCAATTCTTCTGATTTTTTTCCTCATAGGTTGTATCTTCTAAGCCTACACTTAGCCCACTGCCTAATTCAGAGTCTCCAAGCCTTCCTTAGGATGGCAGTAATGTGGTGCGTGGGAAAGAACACTGCTCTCCCATCTGACAAATGACCCCGGCAGCAGCACTTGGTGCAAAGAACTGGACCCAACTGGCTATCCATTGACTCGGCAGTGACCCAACAGACTGGCCCATGAGCCTAACGGAACATCATTGTGCCTTAGGAAACCACAGCCTTGAGGAATTCAGAGAAACCCAAGAAGACTGATATGAACTAATGCAAACTGAAGTAAGCAGAACCAGGAACAGCAGCCACAATGACAACCCTGCAGATGATGCCCCTCTCTAACCCGTCCTCCCCACAAATGCCAACGTGATTTTCTTCAAGCTTGGGTTGGACCACACCAAGGAGACCTACTTGCACTAAGGATACAGAGAGGGATGGAAATGCTGTCTCAGTGATGGAGGGAAGTCCCAGGAGAGGCGGCTCAGCCCCTCTTCAGCCTCTTATAGGCCAAGAGTCTCACCCGGGGTAGGAAAGCCAGTGTGTGTCATCAGAATAACTGGGACCCAACAGAAAGTCTTCTCTGGGACATCTAAACGATTCCCCTTCACTAGCGCGGTCACCCACCAAACTGGCCTTCCCATTGCGGCTCACTTGCAGCGTCCACCCTTGCCTGCAGGCCTTTGTCCAGGCCTCATGGGTCCATAAGATCTGAGCGTAAAAGCCACCTCCTCAGCCTGCCCAAAGCCCTTCATGACCCGCGCCAGCAGCATCAATGGTGGCGCACCGTTGTGCGAGGTGTGTCCCCATGGAGCGTGAGCAGTCTGTGACTCCTCCCTTTTCGTCTCAGGGTCTGGCCCAGCGCCTCAGACAGACGATTCACTCTTTACAGGAACAAGGACTCGCACATATTGTACGTCAGTCAGCAAGGAGCAGAACACCATTCCCTCTAATAACTGATAAACAGGACCCATAAAATAAAGAAGGTTTTGCTCACCAGCAGTCTTTTTCCAGAGCCATGCTTTTGCTGTTCCAGATCTTCTCTCTTATCTGCATCAGTTGCAAAGGCAAGTACTTGGTACCTGATTGAAAGACAGACACAAAAATGCATGGGAGCACACAGCAGCAGACAGAGGGGAGCCGAGGCCCTGCATCTATATAGGACGCTTTTGAAAGGAAAGTCAGAAATGGAATTTGCACTGAATTTTATGAAGCCATGAGAATAAAATGTCTGAAACCATATTAAGAAATTAAAATCCCAGATTAAAACTATTAAAATAAGGGAAGGAGTCTGACCCTAAATTGCCTATAAATCATGATCACAGTTTTCACTGGGAAGTGGTAAAATTTTATGCCCTAAGTTGTAATATTTCATATTCTAGGGGCTAACATGCATCCCGAGACTCAATTAAGAGGCTGGAGAAAGACTAAGTCAGTCATCAGTAAGTCAACAAGCCTTTACTAAGATCTTTCTGTGTGCTGGGCACCCAGGCTAAGTGCTGAGGATTCCTAAAAAAGCAGAAAGACGTTCCCTAGCCTGTCTTCAAGAAGCTTATAGACTAACGGGGAGTAGGGTGGATGGTGTCTCAGGAGTCAGGGTTGAGCCAGGAGTGGGATGGATAAGGCAGCCTGGGTTCGAGGAGGAACTGACCAATCCACAAGGTGACTCTCACCACTGCCTGTATGACCCTAAACAAATCACAGTGTCTCCAAGGCTCAGTTTCTCATTTATAAGAGGAGTGAGATGGACCAGATGATCCCACAAAGCCCCTTCCAGCCCTAGAATTGGGACCCAATGATATGAACCTTCTCTTTCACGAAGTATTTTGGACTCGTACCATTCTTGGAATAATTTCATTTATGTGGTATAACAGCAACCACAGTGGCTTCCCCAGGATGGCTGCTAGCACAGGTTCTTAGATCTGCTTTACTAGGAAAGAATCAAGGGGTCAACAATCATTTTTAATTACACTCATTAGTTCAGGGGAAAAGACAGCACCCTGAACTTCAGAGAAAATAGAAGCAGAAAAATAAAGACCAACAGACAGGGTTCTGACTGCCTGAATCAACTATACACTTTACATTTGACCCTGGATTGATGGAGCCTCTACATGTGAGCAGTTGGGGAGCCCTGAACATACGGCCACTCAGAATCTCCACCAGGGAGTCACAAGATCCTTCTCATGAGTGAGCCCCCAAAGCAAAATACCAACTGAGGGTACAGACATATTTCTCAGAGCCAGAGGGCATCACAACCCTCGTGACTCAGTGCCCAATTAGAAATTAGCAAAGGGGGTGAAAGCCTTCCTACGAGCAAGCCTCCCTACGCCAGCTTCCCTTAATGGGCTCCACAGGGAGGCCTATCAGTGGGCACACCTTGTTCCACTGGAATAAGGAGCAAAAGTACAGCCTTAGGAGTTACTTTCTCTCCTGTTATTTCACCAAAACATTAAGCTAAGAGAAAAATCGAATCAGGCCTGATTACGGATCAGTGTTCTCCAGAAGCCAGTGCACTGTTTGTTAGCACTGCTGGCCAGTTTCCAGCGGGTCCACACTGCTCTACGTCCCAGGACAAATGTGGTAGCACCGATTTCCAAGGCTGCGTGCAAGATCTACATGGCAAGAGCTACTATCCCATCTAGAGCTCCCTGTCAAAATCTGCATGCCAGCCTGGTTTATCTGTGGCATATCCACAGCTCCCCAAGCTAATGGACCATTTCACACTGAAGGCATCCACAGGCCGTGAAGTGAGGCTTGGAGGCATCCCAGAATGGTCAGGAAAGGTTCAACAGCGCACTCAAAAGAGGACTGAATGCATGCATAGTGCGTTGCCCAAGCCACCACCATCATTATCCTTCCATCTTCCATGAAAGCCCTAATTTCTGGCACCAGAGATGAGACAGAGGTCACAAGCCCCTTGTGAAAATCCATTCTTTACTTGAAATCACATCTTCTCTCCCCACAATGTTACATGGCCTCAAAAATGTCAAAAGGTCCCACAAATGCTGATTCTGCAGGCCACATTTCCCCATCCCCACCTGCTGCCTCACACTGCCAGCATTCCTTCAGGTGGAGGCCACCTACTCACCATGCTGTACACACTCTAGCCATCATTCTTGCCTTGCCCTGCCTCTGGGTGCCCAAGTTCTATGTGTGAGCTTCTGCTTAATTCTGCTCCCTGCCCACACCATCCCTCCAGTTTCCCTTGATAGGATGCTTTCCCCCACTAGAATATAAGCTCCCTCAGGGTAGAGACCATCTTGATTGGTTGTCTCTGGATTCCCAGCACTTAGCAACCCCAGGCCAGGCACACAGGTAAGCGTTTAGTAAATGGTTTCTCCATCTCTCTTAAGAGAAACAGTATGGGCTGCAGGACTGCAAGAGAGGGGCAGAGCAGACGGTTCCTAGCTCTCTGGTCTTACCCACTAGTCCAGTGGTTCACAACCTGTGGGTCGTGATCCTTTTGGGAGTTGCCTAAGACCATCGGAAAACACATATTTCCGATGGTCTTAGGAACCGCTCCTCTATCCGTCTCCAGGCGGGTCTGCCCACCTGCAGATATGCCATGTATGAGTATTAAAGGGTCATGGCATTAGGAAGGTTGAGAACCACTACACTGGTCCTAAAGTGAAGGCACTTCTATTCACCACAGGCTTGGGCTGTGGTGACAATCCTGGTAGGCTCTGGTATCACAAACATTATTTCAGCTCTGAGCACCACAATTTAGAAAGTGCATGAATAAACTGAAAGGAAGGCAGGGAGAATAGTGAAGGGCCTCCGGGTCATGCTGCTGGAGAACAAATGGAAGAAATGGTGGATATCTGACCTGGAGAAAAAATGACAAAGCAGGGAGCTGACAGCAGCCCCTCAGGTGTGCCTCAGAAGTCACACCTGCTCTATTTGGCCCAGAGGGCACAAGCAGGTACAGTGCGTAGAAGCTGAAAGAGACAGGTTCGCGCTTCACATACAAGAATCCTCCCTACCACTCTGGGCTGCCCCAAGATGATGGGCACGTCTTCAGGATGACCAAGTGGTGGGCACTGGGTATGTTACAGAGGGACACCTTGGACCCGAGGACCTCTAAGGTCTCAGAAATCCTGTAAGTTTAACTACAGACCTATCATAGGGTGATGCTAGGACTAATGAATGATTTTTTGGAAATTAAAAGTTCCCTGGGCTTTTAGAAACTCTCTGTAAATACAAAGAGTTATTATTTCAATTGAGTTAAGCCCCTAAAGTGGCCTCATCAAGATCCAAACCCCAGTTGGAGTCGTGGCCAAAAGACAGTCCTGCTTTCCAAACCCAGACCCATTTCTCTTCCTGGAAGATAAATCAGAACAGGATTTTATAGCTTAAGCATAACAAACAGTAAATTTAGATGATGACAAATTGACAACAGCATCTCTTTTGCAATTCTTGCTGTCTGACCTCTTTTTGACTATGACTAATAACACATATAAAAATCTATGTCTAATTTTATATTTAAAAACAATTCCGAGAGAGCTTGGAGATTCAGATGCTAGGAAAAATAACTAAATCTTTTCTTTTCCCCTTACCACTCAAAAGTATTCAGGGAGAAGAGCTGAAGACTTGAATTCCCTAGTGGAGAGGGCTGAAGGAATAATGTGGCCTGGTGGGGGACTGCTTATGAAGGAGGTCTGCGCGTGTTCCCTAGGGAAGGGTCCCACCAACCACAAGCACAGTCATGGCGGGATGGACGGCCGTGCTTTCTGACAAGCCAGCTACGAATGCCGGGGAGCAGGGGAGCTGTGTGCTGCCGATGCGGAAAGCGGGCCTGTAATTTAGAGCTCCCCGATGTCACAGCATAAAAAGGGCACATCGGGAGAGAAGTGCCACAGGATTCCAAGTCAGGAAGCCCAAAGCATTTCCTCTCCACATCAGGGTGCCTGTTGCTGTCACATACAAAGATGACTGTGGGTCTCCATTCCAAAAGCTCACAGTGTCATGACATAAGCAGGCCATCTGTATGCAGGGAGTTGGTATTTTCAGTCCAACTAATTATAGTAACGTAATTATGGGCACGTAACGTCCTAGCTGAAACTTACGGTTTCTCTAACAAAAAGTTCTTTTTGGTTTACATGCCCATAGGTCACAGCCAAAATGGCGGCTCCCACTCTGCTTTGCCACGGTTTCCACACTACTTCAGCAGAGTGGCGAATATGCTGCAGGGAAAAGTGCCTGGATTTGGCATCAGAGGACCTGGGTCCAAATCCCATCTTGGCTACTTCCTCACTGAAGTTACCCAGGCCTTCATTTTGTCGCTTTTAAAATAAGAGGAACAGCCAAGAGGGAACGTCAGAGCTGCCTCCCCACTCTGAACCTAGGATCCTGGAACTTTCATGGATCCCTGTCTTCATCCACAAGATCCTGGAGCTCATACAGAAAAAGACAGACTGCTTAAAGCAAGTCACTACTTTACAAAACCCAGAGCGGACTCTGAACTTGAGCCAAGTATCACACCGCTGACCGGGTTTGCCAATGCAACATAACAAACACCAACTCAAGGGTCCCTTCTGGTTCGGGCACCACATTAGGTGCAGGATAGAATCTCCAAGGAGTGTAGAAGATGATCCCTGCCCTCAGGGGGCTTAAAGTCCTCCTAGGAAGGCAGGCTGTGGCCTCAGCAAATGGTCACTTATAATAGGAAGTCCTGTGGAGCTCAGAAATGAGTATAATGTACAACATATCAGAAGTTCAGGCGGACAAGCAGAAATGTTGTCACAGAACACTGCTGGAAGAAAAGAAAACTGGAACTTGAAGGATGGGTAGGACTAGACCAGGAAAAAAAGATGGGCAGCACAGTACAAGCAAAGTCAGGGAGGCAGGACTGAGTACTGCCTGCTCAGGGGCAGCGTGGGTATGAGCTTGGGAGAGTGCAGACCTACCCACCAAAGGAGGAAGAAATAAGGGTGGCTCTTGGTAGGGGGGCTCATCTGCTTCGGGCCAAGCATACCCCAACCCTCCCTAGCTCTGACAAAGACACTGCAATGGCTTGCCACTTGCTTCTCCCCCGCACACAAACACATACATGTATATACGTGCACACACATGCACACATGCCATCATCACCTCCACCAAGCTTCCTTCCCAAGTTCAGCTCAGGGGCCTTCTCCTATACAAAGTTCCTCCTGGTCCCACCAGGTAGGAGCACTCGTGTTTTCTTCAAATTATCTCACGTTTGCTTTCTTAACTAAGTGAATATTATATGTCCCTGATTAATGGAAGCTCCCTGAGGACAAGGAAATTTTTTTTATTACTGTCTCTCTTTCCACAGTATTTACAAATATAAAGTGCTTAATAAATGCTGAGTGGATCGGACAGGTCTGGATGATGAAATACATAGAAGGAATATAGCTGGTATCTCAAAGGAAATGGGAACCAAGATTAACAGGCTAAAAGTGGTGTTTGTCCAAGGGGCTGACTGGAGGGCAGAGAGCCTGGAGGGCACAGGGATGCCAGTGAGGAGGCACAAGGGGATGGGAGCATGAGCCCAGCTGGCAGGGGTATGAATGGAAAGGAAAGGATGGATGCAGAAGCCAATGCCAAGACAGAGGAGCCAGAAAGGACCTCGAGGTACGGAGGCTAGGACACACACAAAGCACAGCAGCACGTTGCACAGAAATCGCGCGGCAAACAGGCAAGCCACGCTCTTGGATCTGTTCCCAGGCCGGCTCCGTGGCACCAGGAGCCACCTGCCCTTCTATTATAAAGTCACAGAAAGTGAATTCACAGGAAATAGCATCAATGGGCAGTCAAGGCTGTAACTTTCCTCTTGGTGACTGTGCAGTACAGGAGCCCCAAAAAGAGAGAGCCCCCAAACCTTCTGAAGCTCAGCATTACATGGTGCTGACACTCATCGTCTTCACCCATCCAGTGAAGGGACTGCATAAGGCGATCAAGCTCCCTCCCATTCTAAAAAGAGTCCACAGCTCTCAGATATCACCCCCAACATGCCTAGCTCCCCAAACAACCCCATAATTCCCACAGAAATCTTGCATTTGGGCATAACAATCTTATAGCACATTTTTTAAATGATTATCAGGAAATTATCATTCTAGTGACCTGGACTGTCCTTTGTTCTGGGTAATCAGCAAACCAGAGGGAGCCTAGAGGAGAAAACATTGCCATTTCTTGTGCTTTTCCACTCACTGAGGAACTACGTCAATGGTTATCATGAAGTAAGCTTAATGTTTTAAACATTAAGGCCTGTACACAAAAACACATGAAATGATCAACTGTATCCAGCCCCTGAAGCCCTCAGGTTTTTTATCATTTTCTAATAATCCATCTCCCATGCATTTTTACCAAGTCTACCCAATGGAGAAAATGCACCTTTTTTTCATCCTAGAAGGAGATGAATTGAGGGGAATGGAATGTTGGCACGGCCGGGCCCCAAGAACAGTGGGGGCTTCAGTGAGATTAAACCCACACGTTAAGGAAACTAACACATTACTTCTTTATCCAATCACTTCTGGAACTACCACCAATTAATTCCAACACACATATTTCAAAGCAGAAGTAATGGAGTCTTCAGGCCTTTCTATTGTTACTAGGGGGCAGCCCTGCCAAGACAGGCACTTGGCACAGAGAAATTCCAAGCCTGCGTGAGGAGTGAAAAGCAAGGCTAGCCGGCCACGCTCGGTGCTCGCATGGGCCAGGTGGACGGCTATTTCCCTCAAACTCTCAAAGCAACTATCTTATGGTGATGACCATTCCAGCATCATAGTCATCCAGAAGCCAACATCAGAGCATGTAGAGAGGCTCCATTCCCCACGTCACCTGGGGAGGGAAGGCACAGAAGCACCACTTTTTGCCCCTAAATGTTCTCAAACTTTTGGGAATTTGCACATTAGACTTGGGGTGTCATTTGTAGAGGCTGGAGGCAGCTGAACTAAGCTTCTCCTGAGCCAACACCAAGAATGGGAACCTGATGCACATCTAAGAAGAGTTCCAGCTGATGAGGGCCCAGGAGGAACACTGAGGGGGTAACTGCACCTCGACCCTTCACATTCAAAAATGCGACTTTTTTAGCCACAGATGAGGGCATGCCACAGCTTCTTATTTACCTCCCTAGAGTTTTCTATATTCCCTTCCCTACCTTTCTTCACTAAGAACCACTGACTCTTATTTACTGAAGCATACAGTAGTTCTAGGTAGAAAAAAAAGTTCTCAGACAAAATTCACTGAGGAATGGGGAATTTCCTTAAGAAAAAGAAGCCCTGCCCCCTCAGGGCATTGTCACCCTTTAGCAGCAACATGAAGCCTTGGTTTGTGTTCACTCAAGCAGCAGCGTCTACACCAGACCCAACTCCTCCAATTGTCTTCCCCTTCCTATGAGCCCAGACAGGGCTGAGTCTCCAAAATGAGGTGCCATTTGTCACAACCACCCAGCAGAGCCCCTAAGTGCATACACCAGGAGATGCTTCCAGAGAGGCCCAAAGGACACTTACTTGTAACTCTCAACATTGCGGCAAGAAGAGACGGTGATGAAGGAATCTGTCCGGGAGCTGTAAGCGAGAGGGCCAGGCAGAAGGAAGCCAGGGAGAAACCGCCCAAAAGCATAGCTCTCCTGCTCAAACAGCATCAGCATCCCATCCATGGACTGGATGCAAATAAAATCTCGACCTGAAGGGGCAGGAAACAAACAAAACAAATCATGGTCAAGTCATTCAATTCTGCACATTTATTAGGCACCCGCTGTGTGCAGGGTCCTGGGAAGGGGAACACAAAGACGAGACCCCTGCCCTCCGACTCCTGCCAACCCACCGAGGGATATGACATGTCCACAGGTAAGTCTGTTAAGAAGCAGGAGAGAGAAGAGGATCCGCCAGGGGCACCAGGGATGTCTGCCTGGCGCACTAATTCAAGCGGTGGCAACCAGGAGAGAGTGTACTCCAGGCATGGCAGGACCGGATGGATGCACAGAGGCAGAAGACGATGACAATTATCACCTTGAAAAGAGAGAGGACCGTCTAATTTGGCTGGAACACAAACATACGGCTACAGAGACAAACTGGAGCCAGGCTGTGGGGGCCCTACATGCCCCCAGGGCAGGGAACATCTAATTCTAGGTAATCCAGAGCCACTGAGGGTCTCTGAGTAAAGGAAGAGGTGGGAGCCAGGCTCGATTCCAGCAGCTGTGTAGAGGATAGGAAACAGGTATCTCAATTAGAAGGAGGGACACTAGTGTAGGCAGGAGGTGATATGTCCTCTAGCCAGGGTGGGAGCCACAGGACTAGGGAGAAGGGGGAGACGCCAGGAAGTGAGACTGAGAGGAATGGTAACCCATTAGACCGAGAGAGCCCGGGAGAGGAAGGAGTCAAAGGGGACCGAGACTTTCCCAGCAGGAGTAGCTGAGGAAATGAAGGTGCCAAGTCCACAGCAGAATGTTTATACCTCAAAAGCAAAAGAAAAACTAGTTTAAGTTTTCAATTCCGGGGACTCCACATTTACAAGGTAATCAGAACACCGTCAGAACATATCAATTTTTTCAGTTTTTCTATTAGTCAGAGGAGAGTGGTTTTCATCTATAAAAAGGGGCATTTATTATAATTTGGTCTTAGCCAAAATCCCTTGGTTTAAAGCCGCTCCTACGGTCAAAGCAAAATTCTTCATATTAGATGCCTTTTTTTCCCCTAAATAAACAAGGAAAATTCTCCCACATTTGTCAAGGTTTCCATCTGTTAACTTAAACAGCTCAGTTATTAACTGAAACAGACCCAATAAAAATGAATCCACAAACACTGTTGATCACCTACTATGTGAGATGTGAGGCACTGAGTCAGCCACTCATGTAGGGTAACTCTCCTTGAAAAACAACAGGAATAAGGCAGACGGGGGGACTAGGATGTCCAATGTGCCACGCACGCTCACTGACACTAAAAAATACAGTGGAAGCACAAGCACGGAGAGTTGGATCAGTCACTATCAGCAGGAGGGAAGACAAAGCGGGGGAAGATGGTCGATGTGGGAGCGACATCCAGTTCTGACACTGTGCAACCTGGACAGGTCACTCTAAAATGAGTGCTGCAATCCTGGTACTTGGAGGAAAGCACGGCGCAAACCCGGCATGCAGTAAGTGCCTGGTAGATGCCTTTTAAATTCAAAGCTTACAATGTGTGAACTTCAGCTGTTCCTTTGTTTTTTGAAACTGATCCCTAAAGAAGCTCCTCTTCTGGGACAGAGAAACTGAGGCCAGAAACACTAAACAGACTTGGCCTCACTTCCATTTCACATTCTGTTCATTCTCAGATGCAAAAAGTCTGAGATTCTGACAGCCCAGGGAAGGCCTGTCTCCAGTGACACAATCAAAACACAAGCATCTATTAAGCACTGTGGAGGTACCAGATCCTTCCTGGGCCCTGAGGACACATGACCTGCCCCCAGGGACCTGAAGGCCTGTGACTCAGGAGCCGCACCTGAAAGAGCCCCCTGAACCACAGACCCATGGGGGTCATGCCCGAGAGTCTGCCCACTGCCCCAACAAGCCTATCAGAGAGAAATAAAACAAAGACGGGTGCCCATCTTTGTAGGGACTGTCTTCTTTTTCCATAAATCCCAAATGGGACTTTTTTTTTTAAACCAAATCCACAGCAAACTACTGGAGTCACTTCTTGCTACATTTGATAGGTAGACTTCTAGAATGGAAAAAAGAAGAAAGAGCAAACATTCCCCCTGCCAACGGGTTCGTTGGTCCTGAAAGGCTCTGGAGGTTGTTTTGTTTGAACGACGTGCCTTCAGAAATGAGCAGCGTGGTGTCACTTCCCCTAACAGAGAAGAAGCCAGTGGCTGGAGCACATGCCAGCCTCCTGCTCATCCAGGACAGGCTCCCTGATGTGTGCATTTCACAGGCGCTGATTTAAATCTTCTCACTCCCACATGCAGCTCACTTCACCAGACGACTGCAAAGAATAACAAGGTAAAATCCTCCTCCTCTTTGGGAGCTGACTGACAAAAAGAAAGGTTCTAAACGACACCGAAGCGCCACAGCATTAACTGCAACACTCTGTGGTAGCCAGGAGCTGGAATGGCCATTGGTCTGGGAATGGCTAAAGGAACTCCGGTGTCTGAATATAAGGGACCTTGTGCCATGAGAAATGACGAGCATGAGGAACACAGAGAAGAACAGGGAGACCTGCACAGCCTGATGCAGAGTGAAGACCACAGAACCAAGAACATAAGCTTCCCGCATAAATAGGAAGAACTACCAGCAGGGAGCAACCTAATTTAGTTATGGGGAGGAAACAGTATAAAGAATCAAGAGTTATTAGCAAATGCTGAAACTGACAGGCCTCAAACCAGCACATCCTTGGCGGGGCAGCATTTGCTGAGTTACCAGATTCCCGGGCAAGCTTTAGGTCTATGAAAAGCCGGTGGGTACAAATGCCCAGAGAGTTTGGGCTGCCCTATTGGTGATTAAGAAGCAAAGGCAGCACAATGAAGGCCCAGATGCCTTCAGCGTGGGTCCAGCCAATGACTATGCTGGGTACCAAACGCAATCCCCTAGAGCCAATTCTGGCATCTTCAGAGTGGGGATGATGAAGCTCTAGCAGATACAGAGGTCTCAGGAACAAAGTTCTGGTCTTAATGCAGCAATCAATCAACAAGTATTTATTGGGTTCCTATTATGTGCCCAACTCAGTGCTAGGCCCTGGGGATACCAGGCGAAAGTGCCACAATCCCTCCTCTACCAGGTCATGTACAAATTAAATACAATGAAACTACAAGACAAGTCAGCAGCTCGAGGTCTTAGGAAAGGCTCCCTGTGAGAGGCGATGCCCAAGCTGAGCTTGGCCCTACTCTAGGGATCCTCAGAGGTCAAGGTGGAGAGGAGGTGGACTACAGGCACAGAGGATGGCTTGGGCAAAGGTACAGGGGGAAGTGGGATGCTGTGTGGGAGGTAGGGTTCGCTAGACTGTGGCATGTGAAGGACAGGGTTTAGTAACCAGAAAATAAAGGCCTGGGACAGAACAAATTGAGTCCCAACCACAACAGGGGGTGTGGGTGTATAGGGCTGGCCCCCTAAGGAAACGCTCCAAGATTAAGAGCTGCGGGCATAGACAGGCTCCACAGAGGCTCCATGTCATGGAAGTCATGAGAAGAGAGAACCAGAAGGGGGGAGCTTCACGGAGGAGTCCCCACCTAGGACTCGGTGCCACATACGTGGCCCACGATGCTTTGTAACAACAGCTCTTTATACGGGGCTTTGAAGCTCACAATGACTGGGTGAGCATCAGGACTCCCCTGGAGAGATGAGAAAACCCCAGCTCATAGACTGACTGATGAGTCCGAGGTCACACAAGGGGGGTAAGGGGGGACAGGGCTCCAGTTTGGGTGTCCAGACAGCAGAGGTCATGGCTGGGTCCATTACTCCTGCTATAGCATATGGTGCTCTTAGGGGAAGGCCGAGTTAAGCGAAGAACTTTGGGGAGAAGAGAGAAGCCCAACACAGTCCCTGGATCTAGAGCATGGGCAGCAAGCCACAGTGGGGGCAGGAGGCTCAAGGAGAGAAATGACGAATGAGAAAGGGCAGGGAAGAGGCCAACTGTGGCTGGTAGGCATGGCATGTCACTGACTGTTCCTGTCTTTTACTGACTACGACAGAGAAAAGACCAATGACAATACCCAATGCTTACATGGCATCTGCTCTGTGCCCCACCCCGTGCCCCATTCCCTGTGCTATGTGGCATCGGATCCTCAGGGAAGGTGCAATTATCATCCCCATTTTGCGGATGGAAAACTGTCTCTGTGACTCTGAATAATGGCCAGAAGGCGCAAACCAAAGAGGTGAGGACTGAGTCCCACAAGACTACACGAAACTGGGAACCAATGGCCTTCATTCTGAAATGCAAGGGAAAATACCTAAAAAAAATGTTCAGACAATCTGCCAGATAAACGAGCACAGACGAATCACCCGCTGTGTGCCTGCCGTTGTGCTAAAAGCTGGAAATAGGGAGAAAGGCAAAAAGACGGCTCCTCCTCTCAAGCAACTTACAGTCTGGCGGGGGAAATCACGGGTGAGAGCCAGGCAGAAAAGAGACAAATGCAGGATGAACCACAGGCGTCCCGGAAGTTGAAATAAGCCGCCGAGCCCCACCTGCCGCCTCCCAGCGCTGTGTGAGAACACTTCAGCACAACATCGGCACACGCTCCGCAGAGACAACTCCCTGATGAGGCTGCAGCCACAGGTGTCCACAATGACCGTCTGCCTCTACCCTGCCACGGCAACGATGCGCTGGGCTGGCACACTGGGCTCTGTTCTGTTCTGTGTGTGGGCAGGAGGGGGCATCTACTACACGTGTAGCAAAAACTTTAAGTGAAAACGTTCAGATGTGATTAATCACAGTTCAACGTGCAATTGTCAGATTGCAAACTTGGTCCTTCTCCAGCTCTGAAAAAACGCACGAGCACCAGCCGAGCGTCGTCCCTCCGGAAAAGAGGAATTTCCAGAGACGCCAGAAGCCTTCTGCTCCATTGTCTCCTGCATAATTTTAACTTTTCCTTGCAGAAACTCCGCAATATTCTATCACTTAGCCTGGCTGTGTTCTTAACTTGAAGATGCATTATGTTTGCTGTGACGGAGAGCAGTAGAATGGGTGTGGCAGAAATCGGAGAGGGGGTGGCAGAAGCAGCTCTGACCCTTGTATGATCTGGCAACAGCGACGCGCCGACTCTCTTTGCTATCGACCATCACACGAGCAAAGCTCACACGTGTGCATGTGTCTGAGCAAGGCTCTTAACAACTTGGAGTCTCTAGACAATTCCGTGAGGCAGATGTGACCGAGTTCAACAAATGCATTGAGCACCTACTGTGGGCAGGCAGGTAGGCATAGTGGGAGCTGGGCACACAAAGTCTGTTCCTGGCATGTGCAAGGGTCTATACCAGGCTTCAGGAAGACAAAGAGGGCATAAAAGCCGTTCCTTCCCTCAAGGTGCTTACAGTCTCCTGGGGTATTGCCACAGTTAGACAGAAAAGTAAATATGATTTAGTTTGAGGAGCTGAACAAATACTAACAACTTCAGTACATCAAATAAGGCTTCCTGTCAGAGGTGCTGCCTGAGGTAAGCCTGGAAGTGAGCACAGGATGCTGGGAGGCAAAAGTCAGGAAGGGAATGCATGCTAGGCCCAGAGGATACCCACCCAGCCTGAAGACGGGCCCACGGGAAGGGCCATCACTTCACAGGAGAGGAAGCTGATGTCAGGGATGCTGGGCCGTTGGCCCATTTGCAGGTGGTCATGAAAGCGCAGAGAAGGGGCAATGGTCCCAGCAACAAGTCATCCAGAATGACTGGAACCCACAAAGGGGAGTTGTGTGAAATGAATGGGGAAAGGGAGGCTCACACCACACAGGGAGAACATCATTTTTTAAGGCGTTTACCATGTACCAGGGGTTGGGGAAGAACCCCATACCCAGCAGCACAAGGCAGAATACTATCAGAGCACAGGAGATGTGCAGGGAAACGAGTATGAGAAATACGGGGAGAAAACAGCAGACAGAGAGAAGAGTTCGTGGCAGAAGCAGCAGCTGAGCTGGGCCCTGAAGGGGAGGAGAAAGTTGGACAGATTAAGGCGGGGGGGGGGGGAGGGGGGGGTTGTCCCTACCAGGTAAGACTTATGGACTAAAGAAAGTGGAAAGCACAGAACAGGAGCGGGAGGACGGGCCGGCTCGGCTGGAACGTGGAGTGCAGAGGACTGGGGGAGGCTGGACAGGCAGGGGGAAGTCAGCCCATGGAGGCCCTGAATGCTGAGACCAGGAGATCGGATGCTCTGAGAACTAGGGAAGCACTGAACCTGGCAGGGACGTGACCACAGCAGGTCACTGGGCAGCAAGGCAAAGGACAGTAATGACGACCGTAACTAACATCTCTATAGCATTTACTAGACGCCAGGCATTGTACCAAGAGCCTCACAATCACTACCCTGAGAGGTAGCTGCTCATTATCCCCATTTCGCGGATGAGGAAACAGGCCAATGGGCATCGTGACTCGCACAGGGCCACACGGCTAGGAAGTGTCTAGAGTCCTAGAACCCTGTCCACTGCACCGTCCAGCTGCCATCACACAGCAGAGCCTGTGAAGAGGTCATTAAGGTCATCTGGGAGCTCTCTCTGTAGATGTGGGCACACAAGGAGTGGGGAAAGGGCCGGGTGTGAGCCATGCAGAGGAAGAAGAAAGAGCAGGCCTTGACCACCGAGGCCAGGCACAGGACAGGAGAGGAAGCCGAGACTCTGAGCTCAGGGGAGTGGAAGGAGGTGGAATGGGGTGAGTGTTTCAGAGGTAAGGCCACACGCTCTCCTCTGGACACGCCGGCCTGATGGCGACTGGGGGATGAGCGAACGGAGAGATCCAGCAGGCTGGTGTACCTCTGTCCTCAGGTCACCAACTGTCCCACGGAATACAGGTCTGAAAAATTATCCACCTTTTGATTTTAAGGATAAAGACTGCTTATTTTAGCCACAGGAGCCCAGGCTACCTTTTCTCCCACTGTCCTTGAGTTTCATGCCACCACTCGGTGATGACTGTGCTCACAAAGCGGCTTGCGTTTTGAGCTTGTCAGGTGAATGTGTCTTGGAAGGAGGTGGGGCGACCCAATGCATCAGAAGCCTGAGCCCCTCTCCCAGCCACTAGCTTCAAGACTCCTTGGACCTGTGGGAGATTCTCAGGAAGAGCAGTGAACTTGGAATGTTCCAGGCTGTCTAACTGATGTAATTGAAAGCAATATTGACTCACATTTCATTATACTCATGAATCAAGACATACCATTAAAGGATTTGTGTCGAACACTACCCCTACATTCCTAGTGAACTTACCATCTATCACACACTTCTTCAACACTACAAGGATTTGTGATTTGGTTGCTGTCCCCTCCACTGATGCAAATAGCCCCCTCTCTACCCTAGGAGACAGTCTTTGAGAGTTTGCTGGGAGCCACATGCCACTGCCCGCTGGAGGAGAGACGATGGGCCTCTCCAAACTCAGCTACGCTCAGACCCTCAGTCTTGTCAGGACCAGCTAGGGACTGGGTTCTGTTGCCATGGGTAGGGCATGCTGATGTTGCCGTGTACCCACAGAGTTAATTAGGCCAACCCCCCTCGTTTAGCAAATAAGAAATGGGCACTCGGAAGATTAAACGGCTCCTCCAAAGCAGACATCAAGTTGGTGGCAGCACCAGGACTACTGTTGATCAGGACGTTCCCAGAAGAGCAATCCCTCCAGCATGACAAGCACGCCGGGCCTGAAAGAAGCACAGGAAAAGATGCTGGATGGTGTTGGGCCAAATTTCTGTCAAATCAGAAAAAAACTAAATGGATTCCATTAGTCTTCCTTAGGGGATGATCCCAACGTAGAAAGACAAATCTGTGTCACCTAGCGGAGAGCATTCGCCTGGAATTTCTCCTCCCTTCAAAGGCAAAAATCCTGAAGTGATGAGTCTGTTATGAAAACCAAGAGCCTTCCACAAGCCCAATTATGATAAAAGGCAATATGCAATCAATGGTCAAAGAGCCTAAAGAAAGACCCAAGAAGGAGGCTGCAAATGGGGAGCCGCTTGTGCTCCCTCCTGGTTTTCTGCATCTGCTCCTCATTTGCATTAATGAGAATTTTACACACAGATAAAGGCCAAATAGATCCCCAGGCTATATATACAGGTTCCAAGAAATACATCTTTATCTCATATGTTAGCAACCTCTTTAACAGACCTGAAATCCACAGTATATCCAGATAAATGGCAAGAAATGGTGACCCTTGAGTAACCACAGAAATGAACATCAGATCTGGGTTGTGACAAACCTTGCTCAGGCCAGGCTGTCCATGGGGGAGAGATAGCAGCCCCCACTCCATCCACAGCTCATACAGTTTTTAAAAAAAAAAAAAACCAAGAGAATTAAGGGCAAGTCTTAACTCTGGATTTCCTAAACTGCCAGTTTGCATGGTCCCCTTTAATGGCATTTGATGCCCGATGAACTTCCTTGGATTCTCTTAAAGGAAAAAGCAAAAGTATCATAGCTTTGATTTTTTTTTAAAATCATAAAAACAAAGGAGTATTGTTGTTTAAGTAACGTGCTGGTTAGGCCTCTTCTGGAAAAATTGCAAAGGAGTCTTACAAATGTAGTGACCTATAAATGAAAATAAAAGCCCTCTAAAATACAGCTTGGAGCTGGATAACAGTAAACACTGAGATGCATTAAAGACATCAATTGCCTTGAGAATAAGACCCCCAAAACAAGTTTTATGAAGACATGTCTTGGTAGAGTTCAAGTTTGGACCCTGGACATGTTTTGGCTAGAGAGGAGAAGACCAGGAACACGGGAGAGGTTGGCTCATGAAGGAACGATGTTCCACCCCAGAGGGCAGATGCTACATTTACACTCCATGTCCCAATGTGGAATGGAATGGGACTTCCTCCTGGGCAGCTCCCATGTGGTAGCTAGAGGAGTCCTCTCATCAGACATGTTAGGGGGCTCCTTACACACATGACTTGGAAGAGACGGCTTCTGACAACTCTTCCAGCTCTCCAATCCATGATTCTGCAAGGTTCCATGAGCACCAAAATGTTTTAAAGAGGCTGCCATGTCCAGAACATTACAAGTCTAACAATACCATGGAAGTTCTCAGAATCATGTGGTTCCATAAGAAGCAACAAAAAAGGTCTCAAAGTTATCTGAGTGCTTGTTACCCCACTTGGTATAGAATGGGTCAGTCAAGAAGATGAGGGTGCCCTTGAGTCACTGAGCATCTGAGGTGGGGAGAAGAGATCCCTGGCCTCAAGAGGAAGCTCATCCAATGGAGGCAACAGGATAAACAGATGAAGAACAGCAAGAAACTAGAAATAAGGAGAAATGAACACTCACCTCTCCACTAGTGGCTACATGAGGACTAAGGGAGGGGCTGAAAAAGCAAACTCAGCCCTCCGGCTTGCACGCCAGCAGCAGAACCCTACCCACCAAAGGTCTGTAAGACTCAGGTGAAGAATTGCTATGCTCTAGAATAGGCCCAGGAGGCAAACCAGGCTCTCCAGGACTCAGGGGTCCGAGTACCTGTCAGTTTTTAAGGCAGCCTGGCGGAGCAGACATGGGAAGGACAAGGGTCACAAAGATCTGGATTTGACAAGAACTTCTGTCACTCCTAAGTGACGTGCCCACAGATGTGTCATGTAACCCAGTGAGGAAACGAGGCCCGTCCCCGTGCCTCACACAATGTATGGAAAGTGCTACGGCAAACACGCTGCAGAAATGTCAGTTAGGACTACTCCAAGAGGAGTATCTGATTGTGTTACATGGCAGCGGGGCATCTGAAAAGCCAACACCTCTCGGGGCGCACCACCCAAAGACAACACCCAGGGGCAGGAAAGGGGGATGGAGAGACCGCAACTTGTAATCAACTTCAGTGGGGGACTCTGAAGAACAGGAGTGAGGGAAGCAACCACAGCACTGTCGGAGAGGAAGGAAAAAGGCCTGGGCACATGCCCGGATCAGGGCAGGACAAGGACGTCCTCCAGCACAGCAAGGCCACCCTGCTGGAGTGGCCTTTGGGAAGAACACGGACAAGCCTCTCAGAGCGGACAGATGGGCACCTTCATATCTATATCACCGGAGGAAACGCCCAGACCGAGGAGCCCATGGAGATGTCTGAGCAAAGAATCAACCATACATTCACATAAGTGTTGTTTATCAGGTGCTTCCCCCAGCAGAATGTAAGATCTTTGTGGTTCAGGACCGTCTGTCTCGTCCTTGAATCTGCAGCCCAGGGGCTGGCACATACCAGGTTCTTACTGATGATCGAACTGAACCAAGATCCGAACTCAGGTCCTAAGACTGTAAAGCCTGACCCCCTCCTCCTGCCTCATTAAAGATTAGAGGCAGCAATGCCATCAAATGCACCAGCCCTAGCTTTGTAAGGACACGCAGGGCCACCGGACCACCCATTAAGCATTCATTTCTAACATGGCCACGTCCACTCCCAAAGCGGGGTTACAGATGACCGGCCAGAGGAAGCTGCCATCACGCCTCATGGGCTCATAGAGAGGTTTTATATATACACATGTGTCTGTATGTATCTGTGCAGTCATTTATAAAATAAGAAAGAAAAGAATCCAGCAGTCTAAGGAGAAAGACAAGCAGCTTATCGAAAATGGCTACGGGGGACTGGGTAATAACCGAGTATTTTTTCAGAAAGTAGAGAAAAGGTTCCCTCTGCTGGCCCAGATGAGGAAGCACACGCTGCGTCCGGAGACGGCCCTGGCTCGGGGGTCTCAGTATTTTAAGAGTGGCTTACACATCTCACGTGACTATATTTTTAGCCAAACAACAGGATACACGCCGTGGTAACATGCCTTTGGGAAAGCCTAAGGACCCAGGGCTGGGCTCCAGGACATGAATTCCTTGCTTGGAATTCAACACTTCCCAACACAGTGGCAGTAATGGTAATGGTGGTGGTGGTGATGATAGAGATGGCGGCGGCGCTAGTGGTGGTGGTAATGTTGATAAGGTGCCAGGCCCCAGTGCCAAGCACTTTACA
Organism: Pseudocheirus occidentalis; assembly: GCA_028646575.1. Taxonomy (NCBI): domain Eukaryota; kingdom Metazoa; phylum Chordata; class Mammalia; order Diprotodontia; family Pseudocheiridae; genus Pseudocheirus; species Pseudocheirus occidentalis. Next base: position 14,681,822 of record CM053599.1, on the reverse strand, counting down.
AATATCATCTCATTTATTACCTCACTACCACCCACAACTTCCCTCTGCACCCCACCCTTAGCCACCATGGCCATATCAAATTCCCCCCAACCACCCAGGCCTCCCAGTGGGTGAATCTCCTCCACTCCCATAGCCCGTACTGTCACTTCATCTCTGCTACCCGCAAGGACATCTTTCCCCTCTCCGAACTTTGCTGCCCAAAGTTTCCCAAACACTGCTCTAAACCACAGCAGGTCTCTCTATTTTCTGCCCCTAAGACAGCTGCAGACTGCTCTTCTGCGCGGCATCAGAAGCCCTTCCAACCCGCCCGACCAGGCTCATCTCACGTCCCTCCCACACACTTCATGCTCTTGCCCACGCCCCTCCACCTCTCTGGTCTTGCTCAGGGATGCTCACCGCCTAAAATCTCCCCCTCCCCATCTCATCCCCGTCTCTGAACGGCCCAAGGATTCCCTTCAAAGCTCAGCTCCAATGCCGCCCGTTACACAAAGCCTTTCCTGATGACCGTTTAATAGCGTCACACACACACCCACACACACACACACACACACTGTATTTGTGCTTTGTGTCTATTCTGGATTAGATGTGCCCTTCACCCTGCCTCAAAGAATGTAAGCTCCCTGAGGGAAAGAGCTGCTTTTTATGTTTCTATGTCAATGCCTTACACAAAGTAGTTACTTATGAAGTGCCTTGAGTTGAAGACCAATCTTTCGACCAACATGTGACCTATCACAAATTATGTAGAGACACAATTTCCTCTAGGGAGGGATGAGGAGAGAAGATGCTTTTGTTTCTAGGTCTTAGAATGGTCCTGCAGAATTAAGTAAGGAACAGAAGAATTAAGTAACTTGAAAAACTCGTTTTAAGCAGATGCTGCTTAATATAAAGGACAAAGTGCACTTGTGTTACCAACCTTCTTAGGACAGTTACTCTTGGTTCAAAGGTCGGATTGATCTCCGTGATGATGCTCCATGAGAGAAGACTGAAGTCTTCTATCTCCCCAAAGTAGGTGGTCAGTGTCTACTCCTTAGCTCCAAGTTCTCCAGCGGCTCCCTACTGCACAAAGTTAAACTCTGCCGGACCCCCAAAGCGAGGCAAGGTCCGGTGCCATCATCCTCATGCAGAAATATTGCCTGGATTACCTCTCCAGACATTCTGCTTTGACAGAACCAGGCTTCTCCTGGCTTTCACATGTGCCCCACACTCGCCCCCCTCCTGACTCTTCTCATGCTGCTTCATGTGCCTAGGATGGCAGCCCTCCACCCCAGCTTCTGCCTCCTGCTTTCCACATCCTTTAGAATCCAGCTCAAATGCCCCCTTCCCCAGGATGCTTATGGGATCGTCCCGTTGCCCGTCCTGACTCAGCCCCCAAAGCACATAACTACTTATACTTCATGCACTGCCTAGTACTCTTGCGGCTTACGTACATGCCACATGCCTGTACGAGACCCTGACACGAGAAGGGGCCAGGCCTTATCTAAGCCTTACATCTCCCCTAGCACCTGCCCCTGTGCTCTGTACACAAAGTGTTTAAGAAACTGTTCACTTAATAAATGTGGGGGTTTTACTCAATTTCATTATTTTCCTTTGTAAAGCATTACAAGGCTGCAGAAGACTCAGACTCTCGCTAAGCGGTTTGACCCAAGAGTTGATGAGGAATTTACTGGAGGAACAGTGCGCTAAGCCAGGCCTGGGGAACCCGAGTCAGGCTTTAATTGGATCTGCCTTACGTAGGCTTTCTAAAATGAAGTCGACTTTCAGTGTCAATGGCCAATGCCCTCCATACAGCCCAGATTTTCTGGGGCAGCCCTAAAGTGCACTCTGAACAGAGGCTGGATTCTGTTATATAGTGGCAGCTTGGTGGCATGGTGGACAGGGCGCTGTAACTGGGGTCAGGAAGATCTGAGTTTGAATCCTAGCTCTGACGCTTCCTGGCTGCGGAGTCCTGGGCAAGCCCATTAAGCCCTCTCAGTCTGAGAAAAAAAGGCCATTGACCACTGGAATTAGGACATCTCTTGTGAGTGCAGAAGCTGGCGGCCAGCTATCTAAAGAAAACCAATCGGCCAACAAGACAGAGGTCTTGTTTCACAACAGGGACTTTGGAGAAAGCAGCTTGGTTGGATGGGAGACACTGAAGAACAAATGGAAGGTGCTGACTGTGGATGGAAACCAGGAGGAGGGAGGAAGGGGAAGACTTGGGAGTGGGCAGCACTTTCAAGAAGCTGAACAATGGTGGTAAGGAGAGGAAGGGCAGTGAGACCGCACAGTGGACCTCCAACCAGGCCTCCAGCCAGGAAGCCCTGGGTTCAAATCTGGCCTCAGACGTTTACTGGCTGTGTGACCCTGGGCAAGTCACTTTACCCTGTTTGCCTTAGTTTCCTCATCTGCAAAATGAGCTGGAGAGGGAAATGGTAAACTGCTCCAGTGTCTCTGCCAAGAAAACCCCAAATGGGATCACAAGCAGTCAGACAACTGAAATGACTGAACAACAGAGAGAGGAATGCAACAATAGTGACATGGGCCATAAGGGTCACAGGAAGGTGCTTTTGGGTTGAGGAATACAGGCGTGGGCATGTTTGTAGGATCACACACAGAAACCAATAGTGAGGAATGGATTAAAGATGAATCAGACAAAGAGAAGACAATGCCTAGAACCGAGATCTGCAAGAGATGGGGAAACGGGATCCATGATTTTAGTGAATAACAGATGCTCCTTCATCTGTGATCAGAAGCAAAAAGGAAGGGATGGGTGATGGAAGAAGGTCGGAGGAAGGGATGAAGGGAGCTGACGTCGGCTTGGGATTCCTACAGCATCTCTCGGGCAGAAGAGGCTCTGATAATCTGCAATAAGGACATGGGAGGGAGCTCAGATGCAGGGAACAAAAATTTTCAAATGAAAGTGCTCTGGGGCCTAAATAATTCAGATAATCAACTTTCCGTTTCACTTTGGACACACACATACATAACCTAAGTATTTTCAGTGTGCACACAAGAATCTCTCTAATCATCTCAAATTTCAAGAAGCTGATCCATTTTGACAAAGGAAAGCAAACGACCACTTAAGCCAAGACCTTAAATCTGAATCCATCCTAACAGAACCTACTGCTTTTTAATGTGCCACTTATAAAGCTCCTAAAATAGGCGTTATCATGGAAAGGCCCCCATAAAACTGCCTGTTAAAATGATAACTTTTTAAAATCCACAAGAGGTAACCCAACAGCTTTCGAAGAAAATGTTGATACCCCTCTGGTCTCCAAGAATCATAATGTAATCTCAGCTCAAGCTTCCCATTGGCTCAGAGAACAAGGTGCTCCTTGGAGCCCCTTTAAGATCTCTGGGAGATGGACCTAACATGCCGGGTCTGCTCAGGATAAGGTCCTTCCAGACTTAAATGCAGTGAGTGTGCTCTCCTGAGGTCGCAGGGCTGAGGACAATGAACACTTCACAGGATGGATTCCCACCATAACCCTGAGAGTTTTGTGCTACAGATACAACAAAAGTCCATATCAGAGCTGAGAAAAGAGAGTCCAGGGTATGGCAATGCCTTGTCAAAGGCCACACACAAAGTGAGTGGCAGAACCCTCTCAAACACTGTATAGTCTCAGACTGCTGTAATGCCAGAAAATGTGTATTCTCAGATCCCAAGTTTAAAAGGTATCATTTTAAAAACAGACAAACAAAAGACGGGCATTTAAACAAATTATCTTGAAATTAAATAAACTATCTTGAAATTTTCCATCTCACAAAGCAAAACCTTCTTTGTGTGTCCAAGCTAGTAGCCAACTAACAAAATCCCCTTAAGTTAACATTTCCACTGACACACTCACTTACCCCAAAGGGACCGATGAGTTGATCAATACAGGTGCTCCCATCCGGTGTGACTCATCCACAGCAACCTCTCAGGTCCCCAGAGAGGGCTCACCTGACCTGTGGAGGCCCTTCCTTGCTTTCTCTTCACACAGTGAGGAGGCCAATGGAGGCGCAGACTATTCATCAATTATCTCTCACCAATCAGACCTCCACTTTTTTGACAAGCCATGAAATGCGTACTTGACAAGATGCTACAAACATAACTAGGTACTATTCATGTTCCATTCTACTCCCCCAAAAAAACATTAAAATAAAGAATGGCATTGTTTAAAAAAAAAAATCAAGGGGAAACGGATACAGGCTGTTGTCAACTATTTCGCCTAGAAATATAAAAACAACTGTCTTCTCTAAAAGCTACAAAAACAGACCCCCTCATTTGCAGAGTCCAAACACGGCAAAAGCAAAAACATCATTTAGACTCTGTCACCAAATGTTTGTGAATTTACATGGAAAAGTTACAGCAATCCAAGCTCCTCTGGGGGGCACAATCTCAATCCCAGCCCTAAATGTGAAGATGCTGATGCCTGACCAATTAGGCAACTTTTTTCCCCTTTCAGACTAACTTTTTTTTTTTACCAGGAAATATTCTTTAATGTTTTAACTAAACCAAGAGAAACATTCATTTTATTTTACAATAATTATTTACTAAGGCAAATATAGCACTTTCCTTTAACAAAATGATAAAATTGTACATAAAAATGAATTTTCTTTTTCCTCAAAGAACTCTTACAACCTTTATTAATAAAACCAACAAAGATAAACCATTGTTCAAGGAACCTCAAAAGAGCAAAACTGCTTTTTAAGCATACTGTAAGGTGATCCTTCATCACCACTGTAATCAATGACTTTTCAAACCCTGAGCACCAAAGGTTCACTAATAACTGGCACTGATTCCTTCTTCAGATGGCATCTAACTTATAAAGATTTGTAGACGATTCTTTTTAGGTTTCCAGACAAAGGCTAATTATTTAATCTTTCTTATAGACTTGAAAAATATATAATACTCTTTCCAGGAGACAAGAATTGCTAAATACCGTTAAGCGCTAAAGTCAATGAATTCATGACTTTCATCACAAAAATTCAATTATGTCAATAGACGTATGAATTTTTTTAAAAGGAAGAGTCTAAATTTATTTTCTTTTTATTTGAAAACTTATTAATAATAGTGAATATTAATACAACAATATAACAGTTTTCTTGGTAACTATATATAAAGAAATTTTAATATATAAGGTATTATAAAAATTAGGCAGTTAGGTAGCCCTGCGGACAGACTACTGGACCTGGATTCAGGAAGACCTGTGTTCGAATCCCATCCCAGATAATTAGTGAATAATGAAGGCCAGCTGTGGCCATTATCCTGGCTCCTCACCAGTAAGGCTGTACACTTACACTGGCACACTCTAAAAGCATTTTCTAAATATCCCAAATTGTTTGAGTTAAGACATTTTTGAGTGATCTAACACTTTTTTTGCAATTATACAGAAAATCAAAAGCATCTGTTCCAACTTCGATTTTGTTTAAGAAATTAGAAACATGGATATGAACACATACCCCAAGTTCTCACGGAGCATATAATCAGAGTGCATTATGTAGTCACTCTGCTACATGACTGGAAAAATAAAGGTTAACTGCTTAAGGATGAGAGGGGGAGAATGCACCCCACCCAACAGTCATCATTCTATGGGTTTTGTTTCGTCTTTTACATATGTGGTTTGTTTCCACCCACAGAGTGTATGTGGTTCTTTGAGAGGAGGGACGGCCCCATTTTTGCCCTCTACAACGGACAGCCGTGCCCAGCTCTCTGCCTCACTTAAATCCACCGTGCACTCAAGTCAAGATGTCATGACGTCTTCAAGAACAAAGGACCAACGGCAACGCCTAATGCAGGACCTAGGCTTAACAAGCAATTAACGGATGCCTGTTGACTGATGGAAAGTAGAAGTAATACTGTGATATTCCACCAAGTCTGTAATCATATCAAGGTGGGCATCTCCTCCAATGACCGATAAATTAACAAACGTTTCTTAAGGCCGCCCCCACCCCAAATCACTGCCTTGTGACGGTGGAGGGGTCCGCCTAGCTCAATAAAGCTATGAGCTACGCCATGCAGGCCTACCCAAGACCGACGGGTCACAGCAGAGAGGGTCCACTGAGGAAGGATGTGGCCAACCAGCTCAGCATCTTTGCCAAGAAGATGACAGAAAGAGAGGACAGGGGAGAAGGAGCCCCTCAGAGGTCAGCTGCCATTAGCCCCAGCACTAGTGAACAGAGAAGCCAAAGCCGAAAGGAGTTCAGCTGCAGCTGTGTCTGGCAACAAAGGAAGGTCTGATGCTGTAAAGACGGACACTGCCCAGGAACCAATGGACTGTGAGCTCCTTAAGGGCAAGGCCTAGTTCTTGTTCATCCCTGCATCCCCGGGGCCTGGAGCAATATCTAGGCCAACACAGAGTCAGGACTTACCCAATATTCGTTCATTTGAATCATGATCGGCATCAGCAAGCAAAAGAGTAAAGATCAATGGAGGAGGAAGCAAGGCTGCAAGGAGCTTAGGGTGAGACCCACGGAATCAGAGCACCCAAGAATGACAACAGATAAAAACAAATTGGAGCAGAACCACCCAGCTGCTCAGAACGAGGTGCTCCATGACTGACCATGGGGGGTGCTTTGTCCAGTCTTTATTTCCAACAGTTAAACATTTGGAGGAGAAAGAACGTCTCCTTACCCCTCCTGGCCACACTCTCCCCTCAGTGCCCCAGATGACACCGCGCCTTGGGGGCCTTCCTGCCTCCTCTCCTCAGGAAGGTACCAGCAGAGCCCTCCGCTGACCCATCTGTAATCCCTCCACAGTCTAGCTTCTCATCCTATCGATGACGTCTCATTGACACCTCTGCCTCCTGATCTTCTCAGGGTTCTTCATAGGCTACGTGTTGTACCCTGCTCACACGCACCTTTCTTTCTACTGCCCTCTGTGAAAGATGGTTTTGATTCTTTGGAGACTGACACGTTCCATGTTTTGCTATGACACAATGCCGGCATGGTAATAAAAAGATATTTAAGGAGAAGAACAGAGAGGAGCCTTCCTGCAGCAATTCCCAAAGACAGCAAGCTGGTCCATAAGGCAAATGACCAGCACTCCTTTGAAGAAGCCAAAGTCTTACTGATTTGATGACTGTGCCCACAGTAAGAAGTGCAAGGTTAGAGGGGAGAGAGAGGAAGAGGCTGGCAAGAAGGTCCGGGTGGAAAGCCGAATGTGAAACAAGTCACGGCCTGGTCTACAGGTTAAATATGGGGTGAGGGGAGTTGGCACTCACTCATTCATTCATCAGTCAAGAGTTTTTAGTCCTAGAGCACAAATTCAAAAGCTGTGAATTAATTTCCCCAAGGCCTAGAGGCAGGGTTTCTGGAAACACAGGACAGAAGCAGGGCCCATGGCTGAGACCAGCTGGAAACAGCAGGCCAGTGGACTATACACTCATTGACTCACCACGGAGGCATCTCAGGCCCAGGATGAAAGCCGCAAAGCTTAGGTAGATTAGGTTCCCCTGCAAAAGGCAGATACAACTTCTCTTTCTAAAACAAATCCAGGTTTTATAGAAAACGCTTTGTGGAGACTATAGTAAGGATGGATAAAATATCAAGAGAGAACAGGTCCTCCTGGAGAATTCATTCCTTTACATCACAGTCGTCAAACTCACCCATGGGCTACAGGCGAAATTCCAAATGCTGCCCTAACCAAATTAAAACACAATTTTAATTAAATTAAAATGTCATTAAATTAAAATTTTAATTTAATTGTGAGATAAAAATTAAAAAGTAATGGAGAAACGTTTAACAAAATAAAAATGCAATGCAGATTTTGTGGTTTTCTAGGTTTGTACGCAGCTTGGGAATCATTTCTACTTGAGGCTAACACCGCCATTACCTCTCTGCAACATGGGGCTCCATTTTTACCATATCATGTTTCCCCATCAGAGGAGTCGCTCCTCGCAATCATTCTCGTCATGACCTCCAGCACAGGGACTCTGTCCCCCAATCAGAATGTTGGCGTCTCAGCAAGACCCTCATTGAACCTCCGTCTGAACTCTCCACCAAATGTCACTCAGGCCTCAATAAACATTTAACTAGTCTGGAAGCTTGCTTACTCTTTATTGTTCATGGATTTTTCCACACCACATGGGGTTCAAGAGCCAGGGGTCAACACTGTACAACATAGTACACACAACAGTACACAATTTATCTCGTGGAGGAAATCCCCAGGTCCTGAAGATCTCAAGCCACTATGAAGCATCAGGTCAACCACTGCTAGAGCCAGGCCCATTCTGGAGACAGAGTCAACCAGCAATCTAAGACATGAGGTTCTTAAAGAGGTCAGAGTGAGGCAGTGGCAAGAAGAGGCCTGGGACTCAACTTCTGATTCCCGGGCATGTCCTTCTGTCTACACTTCAGCATCTACACAACCAAAAAAAATAAAACATTGTTTGCATCTTAAAAAAAAAAAAGTCTTCACATTCTAGATGTCCAGCTTAAATATACTTGATACATTAACTCTAATTTCTTCTCTGCACCATCAGAAAATGACTTTAAATCTTTTTTGCATTTTGTAAGTAGGCTGGTTCTGCTAGATCCAATTATTTTTTAAAATCCTACTAAAAGAATAAATTAAAACTGCCTAGAAAATTCTACTTTTTGTCCCAAAGCTTTTTATAGTTCATCCCATTTCCTCTGGCCATTTTGTTTTAATGTGTAACTGTTGAATAGGTTTTTTATGTTTCACTTTAGAAACGCAGTCTTCCGAGCGCTCCGCCAGAAACGGCCATCTTGAAAAGCTGACGGCTGCCAGTTGGCTTTGCCAGTGACATATTTATAAAGTGAAAATGGAACCCGCAGTAATTTTCGGCAGATCAGATGGAATCACTTAGCGTGCACTACATGGTTTCAATACTCTCCGTCTCCAGAGGACGGTGCCCCTCCCCCCCCCCCCCCGCCGCCACCAGCAGCAGGTCGGCTACCGTTGTTTGGGCCTGGGTGTTACTCACGCAAAGACACTACGATAAGAGCTCTTCTTCCTGTTCTTTACGCTTAGGATGAATGCACAATTAAAACAGGCAGGAGGTAAGGCTTTTAAAATGCACCCGTTATTCCAGTCATCTTAACCCAGGCCTCTGCACCATGACAGCCTCCATGTTCAGTCTACCAGATCCCCAAACGTTTTTCATACGACTAATCACGTGATGAAATCAGAATACACTTAGAGCCGTATGACACCCAGTGAAAAACTCTACTTCATTTGCTGCTACGTAATTGTAAACTTTAAGAAGGGTCATGAAATGACGCAGACTTTTGCCACTTAATTGATGACTTCACTCCCCGTCAACAAGCGTCCAGGTGTCTGGGATCTCACCCTGAAGCCCGTGAACTTTCTTCTTCACCGTGTGACAACAGGACTTCACTCTGGCTGGCTCATAATACCATAATGTGTCATATTATATTGTGCTATCGCGTACGGTATAGTTTATGTCACGCATTTAAAGCGTGACTCTGAGAAGGAGTCCTCGGGCTTCACAAGGAGCCGGTGACAAAGGGGTGGAAGAAGATGCCGCGTTCCAGGCTGCCTTGTTCCACCCTTACAACTACCCAGGCTGGCAGGGACTGTTGTCAGCACCAGTTTACACATGAGGACACTGAGGCAGGCAGGGATTACAGGACACATACAGGGTAGCACAGCTAGTGAGCAACTGGGACCACATTTGGTGCAGCGGATAGAGTACCAGGCCTGGAATCAGGAACGCCTGAGTTCAAATCGAGCCTTCCAACAGTTCCTGGCTGTGTGACCCTGGACAAGTCCTTTAAATAATTTCGGCCTGTCTCAGCGTCCTCATCTATAAAATGGGAATAATAAACAGCACTGTCTCCCAATGAGATGATGTCTGTAAATTGCTTTACAAACCTTAAAGCATCACATAAATGCCAGCCATTGCTGGGGCCGCTGGGTGGTCCTAACAATAGTACATAGCGCACTGGGTCTGGAGTGAGACAGGAAGACTCATCCTCGTGAGTTCAAATCCAGCCTCAGACACTTCCTAGCTGTGTGACCCTGGGCAAGTCACTTCACCCTGTGTGCCTCAGTTTCCTCATCCATAAAATGAGCTGGAGAAGGGAATGGCTGACCCCCGCAGCATCCCTGCCAACCAAACCCCAGATGGGGTCATGAAGATTCAGACGCATCTGGAAAGACTGAACAACTGCCTATTTCCAACCTGCTGCTCTACCCATCATGCCATCCAGCTGAAAATTCTGCATAAAGCGTTCCATTGGTAATGGCAGTTTTTAAAGAAAGCACTTAAAATACATCGTCATCCTTCAGTCCAACTCAGTGTTCATCGGGGACTGGGAGTCAGTGACTCTGCCAGGTCAGAACCAGCACAAAGACCCGCACAGGACCCGTCTCCACCTGCAACACCTCTACGTTGGCTGCTGCTATCGGAGCATCTCAGATCCCATCTCGCAGACTCGCACACTCTATAGCAGCACTTCAGGGGTCAAAGAAAGTGAGCGAAACACAGGCCTCCAGTCCTGGGAGCACAATACGAACCTCACAGCTTCAGCTAAAATGCTTGAGTTCCCTTGATGCACAAAGAAGGCAAAGACTCCCTCATCGACAGACGGTGGGGAGGATCACGCCCGAGTGGCAGGAGACGAGGAGATGGGGGGCTGGGCTGACATCTCTCAGTTGACCTGATAGCAATCGTCTCTGATCAAAGGCTCAGCGCAGCACCTGGCATACAGTAGGAATTTAATAAATGAAGACCTGTTGACTTAACTTGACCCTCATCTTCCAGGCCCCATAGTCACCAACTGTCTGGGAAAGAAGAGAAGTCGAGATTTCTACCCAAATTGGGGGAAAGAGCTGGGTGAGAACCAACCATTTAAAATCTTGGGTTCTTTGCAATGTATTTGGAAAAAGGGCCCTGGTTCCCATCTGAGGAGGCCCCGACTCCTCCTGGCAAAGGCAGGCCTGGCCTGGAACGGCTTTCCAAGTCATGCAGAGGAGGGGGCTGGAAGGCGTCTGCCACGCTTCTACTCCTCCAGTCCCATTACAAGCCCCAGGCAGGCACTTTAGAGAAAGCTGGCCCAGGAATGGGAGTTTGGGATCTGGTCATAAAACAGCCTCTTCCTCCTCTTGGTGACGTTAACTCTGCAAATGAGGTGAAGCTACAATCCTAGCGTTTTTAGAACTAGAGAAGAATTCGTTCAACAGATATTAAGCACGTCCTAACCATAATGTGTAGAGTGTGAAACGCTGGAGATCCAAAGACAAAAAACAAAACAATAAGCCAGATTCTGCTTCTAAAGAGCCAGCAGTATAATTAAATATCACCACCACCATTCCAGGGAAAGTGGGGGGGTGGAGCCCTAGGCTGGGAATCAAAGATCGGGGGTTCAAGTTCATCCCCCCACTAAGCTGCGTGAACATGGACAAGTTACTTAATTTGAGTCTCAGTTTTTCTCATCTGTTAAATGGCCATATGAAACCGCACAACTTGTGTAGGATAGCTTTGTTATGAGGACAATATCTCATAAGATGAAATTACGATACAAAAAAGTGAGTTAGTCTCAGGAGATGCACTTTGACATCCAAGAGAGGCTGAAGTGGGGCCCAGTGACCCCACACAGAGGCCCCGAGTTACATCCTCAGAAAGCAGAGGATGCTGGGGGAAACAGAACATTCGAGGAAAAAGGAGAAGCTTTCAAGGGAGACAGAGAGACAGAACAGGAAAAACTATGTGGAATGTCTAATTTAACTACCAATACTGCATAGTTACTGTGCCTGCTTTCTAACAATTAATGAAACCACCTCACTCTTTCCTACAGCCCTGAGAACCACAAAAACCACTCAGCCCACTGGACTGACCACAAGAGTCAGTAGAAGAGTCTTCTACCACAAGAGTAGGTAGAAGAGCTGAAAGTCCTACTTATTTTGGATCCATATGATAAACTATATTACTTTATCAAACAGGAAAACATGTTGGCACAGTGGCCACAAATCACAGCATTCCCATATTTTCTTGAATTTGATGATAGGGATAATTGTCATCAGAGATGAATGAAAGTTTCCACCACTATGTGATCACATTGGCAGTGACAGTATTCATCACCAAAGGCAAGCTTTTCAGAGATGGGCACGGCCGAGTTCTCTGAAGACCGACAGGCCCAAGCGGCCCATTCCAAGCCAAGTCCTGAGGCCAAGCAGGGAGGGCTCGGTCACATTCCCACTTTCTGCCAGTCTGGCCCTGCCCGACAGGACAAGTACTCTGAGACAGAGGCATTACCAAGGGCAGCCGGATTTCCAAAGTCCACCCCAGACCAGCCTGTCCCAGCTCCAGGTATTCTGCCTGGCTGCTCCCCAAGACCCAGAACTCTCTCCCTCCGCCCCGCCTCCTGCCTCCCCCTGCTTCCTCCAAGTCCCAGTCAAAGTTCCACCTTCTCCAGGAAGCCTTCCCTGCAGTGCCTCCCGCTGCTAATACCTCTGACTATCCCGTCCAGGGCCTGTCTGCACATACTCATCGACCCCATCAGACTGTAAGTCCTTGGGGGCAGGGTCTGGCACAGAGTAGGTGCTAATTCAATGTTTGTTGACTGAGCTTAAATATGACCTTTTCTAGAGTCAGCTCTAGCGCTGCCACAATGTCGGGATTCAGCAGCCACTCGTGGGATGTTTTTTTTTTCATTGACTTGTTTATTTACTTTTAGTTTACAAGATTCAGTTTCACAATTCCTTGCATTTCAAATTTTCCCCCCTCCCTCTCCCTGCCATGGTGGTGTACAATCAAGTATAGGGTCTGCAAATACTTTCACACTGGACATTAGTCTGGTTGTATAGAAGGGTTGTAACCGCTGGAGTGAACAATGGGAAAGAAGAAACAAAACCAACCATGGAAAAGAACACTAGCATGCATTGCTTCAGTCTCCATTTAAACTCTGGTCTTTCTGGATCTTTCTCTGAATGTAGACATCTCCTTCCATCCTGAGACTTGTAGAGTTGTCTTATAACTGTGCGTTGCTGAGAAGAGTCCAGTCTATCAAGGTTGGCTATCACACATACGAAGTGTCTGTGATTGTGATTGTGACTGTGTACAAATTTCTCCTGGTTCTGCTGTTCTCACTTAGCATCAGTTTGTATGAGCCTCTCCAGGTAATGATGAAGTCCATCTCCTCCCCCTTATGGGGTGTTTCTAAGGACCCGGCTGACATGGTCTAGCTTCTGGTCCCATCACAACTCCATCACAGAGGTGATGTCAATCAAAAGAAGCCCCCAAACCTCAGGGGAGAATGAATTTGCAGCACATCCCATTCCCCAGCCCACCCCTCACCGCCTGGAGTACAGATTCAAGGCTGCTAGTCCCTGCCTGAATGAGGTCATCTACCTACAGAACTCCTCAAGTCTTCTACATTCACTGCTAATAACAAGACCCTCAGAAAAGCACAGCATCCCTTTGTGTCTGAGGAAATGCTCAGAGGGTACACGAAGCACCTACTAGGCTCCAGGCACTGTGCCTAGCACTTTACAGTTATGTGCTGTCACTATGCCCGTTTCACAGATAAGGAAACTGAGACAGGAGGTGTTTCAACATCTTGCCCAGGGTCACCCTGGATGTGAACTCAGACCCTCCTGACTCCAGACCTGGTGCTCTGCACCACCTCATGGCTGTCAAGGAACACACATGGAAAGGTTCCTTGTACCTCCAGTACTTCAGGACCACTACCTTCTGGGATACCTTTTGGTGATGGCAATGTTTTCACGACATCTCCTCTGCCGGGGAAGTTTCCACCAATCTCAGATGGTTTGGGATGGCTCCTGGGAAAACCTGGGAAAATCCTCTCTGCTGACCTTAGCTCCCAGCAGACAGGACCCCCTCCCTGCGTCCCAGCCAACTGCCTCCTGTGGACTTCTCACTCCCACTGAACTAACAGAGGTCAGAAGCCATGCCCCCAGATGAGATGAAGTCTGGTCTTTCCCAGCCCTAGGTCTGGAGGAGGATCACCACCCTCCCAGTCAGACAACCGGCTGACTCCAAAGAACTTCTCTGGGTTTACAAGGAAGGAAACTTGTGCCATAAGCTAAGAGAAGCAAAGGAGATGAAGGAGGGGGGTTGCACCAGCTACACGGCCTCATCCACTGCTCAGACCTGTCTGGGCAAAACCCCCGTCCTTTGGGGCTGTGAGCCGGTCAGATGGAGACGGCTACATTTCAAAATTCAGCCTTGCCTGGGCCCAAGGGAAACCACAGATCTGAATGTGAAGTGCACAACACAAAGGTCCTGAGTCCAGTAAAGGCAAGGGTTGATGAAAGCTGCCTGGAAGCCAGGGGACACGCCTCCTCCCTAACCTAGCGGTTACAAAGAGAACACAGGTCACAGGCAGAGCTGAGTGGCTTGACCATGGTTGGGGGGGGGGGGGGGGG
>CM053599.1:14652923-14667387 GCA_028646575.1 Pseudocheirus occidentalis | reverse complement strand
GGGGGAGGGAAGGGCCTGGGTACAGAAGGCAATGATGCCAGAGGTGGCTAGCTTCCTATCTGAAGCAACATAAAGAGCCTCCAAGTGAGGCCCCTCTACCTAAGGTCTGATGTCAGCAGAGATAGCCAAAGACACCGTTCCGGAAGGGGCACGGGCAGGGCCTGAGCCTGCCAAGACTGAAGACCAGGAGAAGCATCTGGGTGAATCTGTCAGCAGGAATGCACTGCCCCTCCTCGTCTCTGCCTCCTGAGCCCTGGAACTCCCTGTGAAGCTCCGTGTGAGGGAGCCCTTCTCAGGGAGCCTCTCCTGATCCCCCAGGGGTGAACAAGCCCCACTTCGGCCCTGAAGTTACCTCACCATTGCTTATGTATAGAGTGCACCAAGATCTAAGAGGTGCTCTGGGCCAAGCCCCCCAAAGTGCCCACAGAGTTAGAACAGAAGGTCTCAGAGGAGAAGGCCTTTTCATCACTGTCTCTGTGTCTCCTGGCACTTAAAAAATGCTTCTGAATTGAAAACATCTGATGGAACCAAAAACTGACCTGTCTGGATCCAAGGTTTGGCTGGGTGTTTTTCAATTTAAATCATACTTTGGGTTATCTTATTTCCTATTACCTTGTTATGGAATAAAAGTTAGTATCATATTGATGGTTCAGTTGGAATTCATTCTGATGTTTATCATTGATTATCACAAAAAGAGACTGACTGGGGACTGATCCAGAAGACAAAGCCAAGCCACACGGGCTCATAGCCGCTGCCTAGGAAACAGATCCCAAACTGTTCTACAACCAGAAGATGACCAGACATTGGCCATGTTCTCCAATGCAAACAGCTCAAAGGAAACAGAAACCCTGACCTTTAGGTATGTCAGTGATGGTCCTGGTACCAAACAGGTCTTGTAAGTACCGAAAACAAACAAACGTGTATTAAGCACCAAGTATGGGCCAAGCCCAGGCAGGCAGAGGATACAGCACTAGGTTTGCGGTTCACTCCTGGTCTGCCTCCATCAGGGTCTAAGGGGTTATGGTGGTCCAGGTAGTTCGCCTCGCCTTTGCTGTCTCCCGTCGCCTCCTCCCGATGCTTCTGTGATGGCAAACATCCCAAAGGAGCAGCGCTGGTACAGCTGTGGATGGCAAGAGAGTCAAGAAACCAAACAACAAACATGGACAGTGTGTGTACCCTTCTGTGCCAGGTCTAAAGAAGACCCAAAGAGGGGCTGGGATGTGGGCCTCCCTGTCCTCTCAGACGTATTCAAGAGCCTGCTCATAACTTCCCATCATCCCTCTGGGGCATGTTTTGCAAATAAGCTTGAATTGTAAGTAAATAATGCCCATGATTTCCGTGTGTTACCGTGGACAAGAAATCACTAGTTTGGGAGGCTCCGCCTGAACCTTCGTGGTGAAGAAGAGGGGTTCTCTGCATTAACCTCGAGGAAGGGTTTTGTCTGCTGAAGGTTTAGACAGTTTTAACAGAGCGGATTTCACTCACCGGTATTGCCAGATAATACCCTCCACCGGCAAAGCTGGTTTTGTTCTTTTTTCAGTAAAATACTCTTTATGCACAGATTTAGTAGGTGACCTCAGCATGTTATCAGACGTTATTTGGCTATCACCCTCATCCTCATCCCCGCCCCGCCCCGGTCTCCACCCCTGGACAGCAGCTTGTGGGGAGGGCTTTCGCCTCCTCCACTGCCCAGACACCAGGCACAAACCCCAAACACTTTGACTTTCCAGACCTCAAAACCATGTTTCTGCTGCTATCTCACCCTGGAATTCCCCTCGGTCCCTGGCGTCTCCTCACCCTGGAGCATCCAACTAGCCCTGCTGCCCTGGCAGCCAGGAACAACCCTTGACGAAGGCCCCTCTCTTCTCCCACCAGCAGCTTCCGCTTGGGGCTTCCCTCTGCAAAGAAGTCCAGGGCAGCCGGGCTTCATTCTCCCCTCTTAGAGCCTCCACACCAGACAGCTCCACTGTAGCCTCCCTTTTCAGCAGCCTTCCATGGATTCTCTTCTTCCCATGAGAACAGAAGCTCCTTGAAGGCAGGTGCTGTCTTTCTTTTTGTTCCTGTTTTGTTCAGTCCTGTCTGACTCTTCTCCTCTCTGTGACCCTTTTGAGGGTTTTCTTGGCAGAGATACTAATGTGGTTCATCATTTCCTTCTCCAGCTCATTTTACAGATAAGGAAACTGAGGCAGAGTGAAGTGGCTTTCCCAGAGTCACACAGCTAAGTGTCTGGGCCCAGATCTGAGCTCGGGACAATGAGCCGAGCACTCCATGCATTATGGGGCCCCTTGGCCGCCCTGTGCTTAGTACAAGGCCTGACCATGGTAAGCACTTCACAAATTCTTATTTTCTTCCCCTTCTTCCTTCTCTCCTTCCCTTTCTTCTCCTCCTCTCTTCTTTCTTTCCTCCCCTGCATTAGAGGGCAAGGACCACCTTGGTCACCCATATCTGTATCCCCTGAACTTAGCCCACAGTAAGCAAGCATGAAATAAATGCTTCATCTGTAGAAAGAAAGGAACCATCATACTTTTGCTCATTTAATTTTCTAACACCTTAAACACTGTAAACAGCAATTAGAAGACAAATGCATAAGAAAAGTTTTCATGCTTTTTCCTTCTTCTTTTCAAATAAAAGAACAACATTGCTCGTGTTTATCTTTCAACCCTACAAAATGGAAAACTGGCTCCTTCCAGAACCAATGCGAAGGATAATTTAAGTAAACTCTGGAGATCCCACTCATGACTCGGGAATGACTGGCACAAAGTTGGGGCTCAGAGTTCTGAGCTATATTTTCACGGGTTTTTTTAAGCCCTGATTTCCTTGCATTGTCCGAGTCAGATCCTTCAGGCCCCTCGACCGAATCTTTGCTAAAACAAGGCAGAATGACACAACGTGGAAACGATAACTGGGCAGCATTCACAGACCTAATTCGGAAAATAATATTCATGCATTTAGGGAAAACCGGGCAGGGACAAGAGGGAGTGGAAACTTTCATCCGGCCTCTCACAGAGGAGAGAAGTTTTATATTGTTCATTGTCTTAACGATAAACCTCAGCGGAATCAAGGGAAAAAGAGAGTCTCGCATGACGCTGGTTTCCAGGATAATGGAACCTGGTTTTATCATCTCGCGTTTTAAAAGGAAATAAATACATCAAAAGAATATTTAAAAAGTTAAGAAAAAAACAAACTTTGGATGTTGAAAAACTACAGGGGAGCAAAAGAAAGATCTCAGTAAGAGAGAAAAAGAAGCCAGCGTGTTCTTTCTCACCAATCTGTCTGAATTCATTTTACTTTCATTTACAGATCTAGCCCAAGGGCAAAGTATGTTGAGGGTTACAACAAAGAGGGTGTTATAGGGAGGAATTTTTTTTTAATAATAAAGTATAACATATGTGTAAGCCATGCACCCTTGTAACAGGAAATTTTATAATAAGGGTCGACTGTACTTAACTTTTCCACGATTCTGGGAGAATGAATTTTATGAAGTGTTAGACAAAGAAATTATCAAGCAAGCTTTATGCTACAAAGTTAAAAGCTTTTGTATGACCATATTTTTAAATTTAGCACTCGCTTAAACGTGGGTCCTGATACATTAGGAACAGTGCCTAAATCTATTAATAAGCCGACCGCAGCGCATTCTCTTAAAGAAGACGGTTAACCTTTGCCTTCCAACAAGAAATGATTTTTGAATTCTGTTACTTTGTGGTTTTCTCGGCAGTGGGAGTCTGCTCCTGAGCTGATCAACACACAATACAAGTGGGAGAACCTTTTCTGAATGATGGTGATCAATATTTTGGGGAGATGGAAAAATCAGCTCCATTCCTCACTCCTTTGCCTCCCTTGTTCAGCTTCCTGAAAACCACATTGCTCTGTAATTCTTACAAAGAGCAATGTCTATGCCAGCGTGAGGATTAATTATGGCAGGATAAATGTAACCCTGACAATGCAGAGGTTCTATGGTAAGTTTGCTTCCAGGCAAATCCAGGTCACTCGATGAGGGTGGACATTAAACTGGAGCCTTAATAATGCCTAAAACTGACCTCCTGTGAGTTTGTTCCTGTTTCGTTTTTTTTCTTCTGACTTTCTAATCCTAATTGAGTGAGATGCGTTTTCAAGATTGATGGAGAGCCGCCTGTTATGAGGAAATAGTCTTGATACCTGTCACCACATCCCTGCAGGAAGTTCAGAGGAATGGTCCATAAACCCTCATTCAGAAAGAGCAATCATTCCTCTCAGGCCCTAACAAAAAGTATTCTTTGCAATATTCTTTTATATTTATCTGTAAATTATGATGAAATCAAACTCAATTTGCTTCAACACCACTACCCCCAGACAGTGGCAGCACCCTGGCTGATAACAGCTCCAGCAGCAAAGCAGGCTCTGGTGGAAACCGGGAGAAGGAGACCCAGTCATGAAAGGTGGGAGATAGAGGTGGGAGACAGGGATCATAGAGATCTTCCCTTGCAGGGTGAGCAACAAGAAGAGACCCCACCCCTCTGGACACAAGCATCCATCTGCACTAATTAAAGCCTCTGCAATGTGACTTACACCTCAGCCGGAATCCGTCGGTGCAGGACGGAAGAGATGGAACCCAAGCCCACCTTGGTCACATGCCACCACTCTTCCTGACCTCAGCTCCTCCGGTGACCCTTCCCCTTTGTCATTCACCACGCCGGCCCCTGAGGTGATTCTGTGACTATTGGCTAGAGCACAGCCCTCTTCAGAAGCTACATGACATCTGCCCCCTTGTCCATCTACAGGTGCACCTAGACCTGACCTCAGATCCGTGTGGCTTGGCTGGATGTTGGTCCCAGTTTCCTACAGGCCCCTTCTCCTGCACTGCTGTTCACTGTGCTGTGGATCACTGTTGGCAATATCACATATGCACTTGAGCTCATCCTCTTCTCCCCCAAAGCCTCCTACTTTCTGATCAAGGTGCCACCATCCTTAAGGTCTCCAAGGCTCCGGACTTTGGCATTATCACCACGCCCTCCCCTCCCTCACCCCACATAACCTTGCGATTTCCTCCTCCACCACATCTTTCATACAATCACCCCTTCCTTCTACTTTGAAGACTGCCCCCTTCACTCAGGCCCCTGTCCAGCACCCCTCACCTGGAGCATCTCAGCCTAAACAGGTCTCCTCACTGCAACCCATCCTCCACACTGCTGCCAACCCCACATCTGACTGACGGACTCAATTCCAGTGGCTTCCCATTGCCTGTACCCTAAGATACCACTTCCGGCTCGGCCTCGGGAGCCCTTCCAAACCTCGCTACACAGCATTCACCTTCCTACTCTCGGCCATCCTTGTCCATTTGCTGTCTTTGGACGACGCTCTAGGTTTTGTCTGGCCGTCCCCCATGCCCAGGACGCTTCTCCTCCTCCTTCTGCCTCGCAGAGAGCCTTTCTGCCTTTAAGACACAGCTGAAGCACAATCTGCTACTTGAAGCCTTTCCTGAACCTCCTGCCTTGGATAGCTACAGCTCTCCCCAACCACCTTGCACTGTGTGTATGTGTAAATATCTGTAAATATTCACTTTATATTTATTATGTATACTGCATATATATATGAGTATCTGTGTATATATGTATGTGTGTATGTGTAAATGTGTGAGTATATATGTACTGTGTATGTGTATATTGGTGTGTATTCACATTTCCTTGTTCACGTTGGCAAGCCATAAAGGAAAACCAGAGAGAGCCCCTTGGATGGACACCCAGGACATGCAGTCAGTCTACATGGGCCATCTAGTCACTGCAGAGAGCCGACAAACAGGACAGGAGAGAGGGAAGGAGAACACCTGGCAACCTCCTGAGGACTCTCCCATGATCCCCAGATGCTCCTGGCTACAAAAGGCCTTCTCCACACCACCACTCGCTGCTCCCTGAGGCCCTTTGGAACTGTGTGACCTCAGAAGAACCCCAATGTGAGGCAAAGGCATACAGGGAGTGATATCACAGACTCGTGGGTGCTGCTAAAGGTGACTCAGACAGCACAGACCATATCAAACTATTGCCAGGAAAACATCAGGGAAAAGGACACGAGCAGGAGAGGCCGAGCTTTGTTTGGTGCCCTCCAAGGTAAAGAGATCCCAGGGTGAGGCCTCCAAGAGGTGAAAGGGACCCTCTACAGAGACTAACTGCCCAGAAAGAGAAAGCATGGCTGGGGCACACAGTGCCCAGGCAAGAGCAGGGCCCACGTCAAGGAGATCTCAGACACACACAAGGCAGGCAGCCTGCAATAACTGGGCATCTGTGGTGCTGCCGCATCACCCATTCAGGTAAGCGGATCAAATGGCAGAGGGAAGCAGGAAGGAAGCCAAATAACATAAACAATATTCTAGCTAAATCTCTTTCTTGCTGTATCTTTCACAATAAATACATGTCGGATTAAATACTCCAAGTCAAATCTTCTCAGACCCATCTCACACAGTGACAGCAAATACGAGCTTGTTTCCACAGATCCGTGATCTCCGTTGAGTGCGTGCCCATCTATGCCTTTCCATCCCATACAGTTCTCTTCCCATGCCTCTGACTCTCAGCATTCCCAGGATCTGTTCTCCATCCCTCACTATACACCAGAGGGGTCAACCACACAGCCCTCCATACTCTCAAGTGCAACCAAGTCAGAGCAAAATGTAACTGGGAAGGGCGGCTAGGTGGCGCAGTGTGAGTAGAGCACCGGCCCTGGAGTCAGGAGGACCTGAGTTCAAATCTGACCTCAGACACTTAACACAAAAACTAGCCGTGTGACCTTGGGCAAGTCACTTAACCCCAATTGCCCTCCAAAAAGAAAAAAGAAAAAAAATATGTAACTGGGAAATACCTAACACAAGTGAAAAGACGACCAAACTGAAACCACACGACATTTTAAGACGCAGTCGCTCCATGGCCTGGAGGGACCCTTCTACACAGACTAGCTGAGTTGGATCTCACAGCTCATGGTTCCCGGGTCCGTTTCCTTTAAGAAGATCCACTGGGGAAGGACAGCAGCTCCAGTCCAAAGCACTTACACATACTAACAAATCTAAAAATTGAGAAAGGAACAAAAATAGATTGAGTGTCACTGTTTCTTAACAAAGTTCAACTTGACTTTGCCAAGTTCCTTATTTCTGAGACTCACACTCTAGAGGTCAATTAAATTACCTTTTATATTCAATCTGGAAGGAAGCAATTTAGCGTCTTAAAAGAAACACAGGCCGTATTGTTCTTTCATTTGAAATTTTTTTCCAATAATACTGAAACGCTTTGCTCTCACGCACTTTTATATTTTAATTTCCTTTCACAATGGTTAGAAGGTTGGAGAACAAAAACACCCCCAAATTTAGGACCACCTTGTATTTGTACAGGGCTTTGCAAAGTGCTTTCATATCTATAAAGATCCAAGTATTTCTAGTCTCAGGCTCCTAAAAAACGTCTTCCAGTCAGTCAGTGGTCAAGGTCGCCAGGCCGCCCTCAGAGAGATGTAAAAGGCCTCTCCCTCGCTCCCATCCCTACCAAGCTGGGTATTCTCGCTTTCCTCTCATGGCCAGAAGTCCTTCCTCCTCACCCTCCATACCCTGGGACCCTGAAGGAAGCAAAGGTTGTGATTACTGAGTTAGGGATTTCTGAGAATTGAGGCAAACAGGAGACATGAAACAGAAGGGTGGAAAAGCCCACATCAAAACAGAGGAAAAAAGAGGTTCCTGAGCCCCAAGCAGGGGAGCACTGGCTTCCACTCGCACCACCACGTCACCTTATTAAAGTGACAGCTGACACCAGGAAGCTAGGATTGCCACGAGCCAGTGGAGCACCAGACTGACCCCCTGCCCTCTTTAGACAAAACCACTCTGCTGGAAGAACAGGGGAATTCTAGGCGTACGACAAACCCTGACTTCTGCCCAAAACGACGGGACGAAGCCTCTTACTCTGATCCTGGGAATCAGGTGTCAGAACATGGGCCAGACCATGATCCAGCTGGGGGATTCTGAACTGACCACAGGAGTGGCTCAAAGAGCTGCCATTAGAGGCTGAGGTCCACTCAGAGGAAGGTCTTTGGGCTCCCTAGGGTCCAGTGCTTGGCCCTACACTGTTGGACATTTTATTAATGCCTTGGAGGAAGGCAGTGATGGGATGCCTGCCATACTCGCAAAGTGCACAGGGAGGACTAACAGGAAAGTCACTGTCCAACTGAAGCACAACCAAACCAGCTGGAGACCACCCCCTACAAGAATGGACCAAAGGAATCAGGGATGATGAACCTGGAGAAGTGGTTTGTTGGTTTGTTTGTCTAATGAAGGAATAGCCGGGCCAAGGATAACTGTCCAGAAGCATTTAAAGGGCTGCCACATGGAAGAAGGATCAAATTTAGACTTTGCTTTAATGGGCAGAGGCAGAGGCACAGTGGACAAAGCACCAGGCCTGGAGTCAGGGAGAATCAGCTTCCCGGATTCAAATCTGGCTTCAGATATTTCACCCTGCTTGTCTCAGTTTCCTCATCTGTAAAATGAGGTGGAGAAGGAAAAGGCACCACTCTAGTGTCTCTGACAAGAAAACCCCAAACGGGGTCACAGAGTCAGACACAACTGAAAAAATGACTGAACTACAGGGCAGAACTATGACCTTTTAGTGGAAATACAAAGAGGTAACCTTCATTTTAACGTAAGGGAAAGCTTCCTAAACCTCCCAGGTCTCTAAAAAGAGAAGAAAAGGCGAAGGACGCTGCCTCGATGGGGCAAGGTGGCGGGCCTTCATCCCTGGGAGACCCTCGGAGGCTGGCTGGTTGCTGGGCAGTGACCACACAGGTTGGACAAAGCCTCCCCCTGAGGTTCTAACCCCAGAGCTCAGGGACTCAGCTGCTAGCTGGATGATCTCTGGCCTCCCCCATTAGAATGTGAACTCTGGGGGTGTAGGAACTGTGGGAATACATTCTTGCTGACATCACACCTTCTCTAGGCCTTGGCATCTTCATCTTAAAAATGAGGAGTTTAGATCAAGAAGTCAACTTACATGGAGAAGATGTGGGAAAATTGGAATGCCAAAGTATTGTTTACTGGCAGAGTTGTGAACTGATCCAACCGTTCTGGAGAGCACTGTGGAACTAAACCCAAAGGGCTCTAAAACTGTGCGTCCCCTTTGACCCAGCAGTACCACTTCCAGGTCTGTGTCCCAAAGAAATCATAAACATGGGAAAAGGACCCACGTGCACAAACATATTTACAGCAGCTTTTTTTGTTTGTTTTTGTTTTGCTTTTTGGAGGGCAACTGGGGTTAAGTGACTTGCCCAAAGTCACACGGCTAATAAGTGTGTCAAGTGTCTGAGGCCAGATTTGAACTCAGGTCCTCCTGACTCTAGGGCTGGTGCTCTATTCACTGCACCACTTAGCCACCCCGACGGCAGCTCTTTTTGTGGTGGTAAAGAATTAGAAATTGAGGGGATGCCTGTCAACTGAGGAATGGCTGAACAAGTTGTGGTACATGAATGGAAAGGGATAGCATTGCTCCATAAGAAATGATAAGCAGGCAGACTTCAGAAAAACCTGGAAAGACTTACATGAACTGATGCAGAGTGAAGCGAGCAGAATCAGGAGAACATTGTATCCAGTGAGAGCAACATTGTAACAATGATCAACAACTAACTCTTCTCAGCAATATGGTGACCCAAGACAACTCCAAAAGACTCATGATGGAAAATGCCGTCCATGTCCAGAGAAAGAACCTGGAGTCCGCATGCAGCTCAAAGCGGACGATTCTCATGCGATTTTCACTTTTTGTGGTTTTCAGCGTTTCCTTCCTTGTGGTTTTTCCCTTTTGTTCTGGTTCTTCTTTCACAATATAACTACCGTGGGAATATGTTCTACATGATTGCACATGCATAACCTACTGCCTGCTGTTTTGGGGAGCAGGAAGGGAAGACACGGAGGAAGGAAAAGCTGGTACTCAAACACCTTAGAAAAATGAATGTTGAAAACTATTTTTACACGTAACTGAAAAAAATACTATTACGTGGGGCAGGAGGGGGGGGCCAACATACATTTGTAAAGGACCTACTGGCGTGGAGCCCTGTGCTGCATCTAAAGTCTATTATAGCTTAGGAAACGGCCTTTCAAATCACCACTCAGATCCTCTCTCCAAAAGTCTGTGACTGGATCTTAGAATCAATAGGAAATAGGAAGAGACTGAATCAAGCCACGCACAAAGGGGTAGGGACAGTGGGGGTGGGGGTGTACCACGCCAATATGCCTCGAGAACAAATCTGGAAAAACTGTGATTCTTTAAATCTTGGCACTATTTAAATGTTAGCAACAGAACAAAGTGATTTATTCTTTTCTAATAAGCAAAATATTTAATTAGCCCTGGTGAGAGATAGCATGAGACTGGAAGCTCTGGCTCTGGAGTCACAGGACTTGAGTTCAAATCCAGCCCCGGAGGTTGTGCATTGATTTTTAGCATATTATGTGTCACATGCATTTAGAAAACACTCTTCAGAACAAATCAAGCCCAGCACACGTCACCACCTCCTGACAGCAGGAGTTTCCACTAGAACTCACTCCCGTCATTCCAGGCTCCACAGCTGGCATCAGGCAAGGAAGGCTTTGGAGGCTTTCTGCCATGTGTTTTCAGACACCCCTGAGAGATCACCAGCAGCCTTCCTGCCCTCCCCCATGATGTACGGCCACCACTGACAGCAGCCAAGAAAGCACTCCACCCCTGGACATCTGCAGCTCAGGTCCTAGGAAGACTAAGTACAAAAAGTCACATAGGCTCCTCTAAATAACCTTCCCCCAGGAACCAAGTTCTCTCTCGTATAGCTCAGCCTACAGGACGATACGTGAGGATAACAGCCCTTGGTAGGTCTCAGAGCAGGAATTTTACAAAGGAACAGTGGGCACTTGAGAGAACCCAGCAGGTGCGAGAACCAGGCACGTGATGGCCAAGGTGCTCTGAGGCTCCAGAAACAAGGGGAGAAAGTCGCCATCACAACAAAGCCCTGGCCAGGGAGCCAGGGGCCTGATGGAGGACGGCTCAGGAGGCCCCCAGAGCTCACCGCAGCCCATCAGCCGACATCCCTGCCCCAAAAAAGAGCGTGAATCTGGCGTCGACGCTGACAGCTCCCAGAGAGACCTGCTGTGCCCGGCCTGTACCTTCACCCAAACGCAGCCTATCGGTTCAGTCTCTGGATGGCAACCTGAGGCTCTGGACAGCCCAAGGAATCTAGACTCTCGGAGACAGGTCTCTCCAGCAGCCAAGTGCAACATTTCAGACAATCAGACGTGACCTCAGACCGCCAAGGATTGTCTAGCGCCACCACGGGAAGCAACAGATGGAGGCCCACTGAGCCTTCACTTGGCTATTTTCTTTGGCAGACCTCAGAAGCCCAGGAATTCACCAATTGTTATTTATGTGACAATATAATCCCATACAAGCTTATGGTAGTCAGTTCATTATTTTTAAAAATATTCTTCAAGCCCGGTATTTATTATTTGCAAAAATCTCTTCATCTTGCAGCGCATGGTAAAAAGGTCAAAAGAAAATCGGACTGTGAGTTGTGGGGCCATAGTGGGGCTGAGCTCCAGCTCTGGGGCCAGTCTTGCAATTTCTCGGGGACCCAGTTTTCTATGGGTCCAGTAACGGCGAGTACAAAATGCTATCTCAGGCTCCTTCTAGCTCCAAGCTCTCGATCCTTTCTGGACAGCTGAATGGCGAACATGAAGACCCATTCCTGTACTGTATTTTCATTCCAACGCCGAAAAGAGGGTGACTAATGTACTTATTTTGGGAAACCTGTCTCTCCGCATTGGGTCACTGACCTACGGCTCAACGGTCAGCTTCTTTCTAGGCCCCAAAGATCCCAGAACGAGAAAACTTCAACCCCAACAGCTGTAGAGTCACAGGATTCTCAATCTGAAAGGAGGCCCAGAAATCCTGGCATGAACCCCCTTAATTTCACAGACAGGATAACAGGACCTGGGCAGGCTGTGTGAGACGGCAGAGCCCCTGGAACTGGGGCTCTACTTTTAAATATTAACTATATATAATATAAATATTGTATATGTTATATAAACTACTTTAAATATTAGCTATGAATATGCAGAAAGCCACATTCATACCGGCAGCTGGTGGTGCAATAGACAGAGCACAGACCTAGAGGCACTTGCTAGCTGTGTGACCCTGGGTCAGTCACTTCACTTCTGTCTGCCTGAGTTCCCTCAACTATAAAATGGGCGTAATAACAGTCCCTCCCTTCGGGGTTGATGGATGATCAAACAAGTCAGCTGCTTAGCACTGGGCCGGGCACCGAGCAATCAGCAATTATGAAGTCATGGAGAGCTGGGCAAAGCAAAGGCCAAGGTTTTTAAAATATGCAAATGTGATTATCAATGCTAAAAACGCCGACTTGTCCACATCAGACCACTTGATAAATTATTAATAACTAAAGTCCC
This sequence comes from Pseudocheirus occidentalis, assembly GCA_028646575.1. NCBI lineage: Eukaryota > Metazoa > Chordata > Mammalia > Diprotodontia > Pseudocheiridae > Pseudocheirus > Pseudocheirus occidentalis. Next base: position 14,654,966 of record CM053599.1, on the reverse strand, counting down.
CATAACAGAAAGCTACTTGGCCCTCGGACTCTAAATGTGCGGCCCCTTTCACGCTGGGCCTCAGGGGAAGGCGGAGGAGGAACCAGAAACCTCTGTGGCTCTTAACAGTGTGACGTCCTGCACCCCCAGGCACCGCGGCGAAGCACTCAGGCCCCTTCTCAGAGAATACATTTAGACATATAAAGTAAAAGCATGGGATGATAAAGGGAGCATATCCTGTGAAATGCAACTGTCAAAATGCATCTTTAAACCAAGGTCACAGACCCAGGGTGAAGCTCCCTGCTCCTGACCATGCCCACTGACACAATTCACGAGCTGTGAGATGAGGCAAACACCAGCCCAGCCCGGAGAACTGACCAGCTTTCAATGGGAAGGTTTAAGAAAAGCATATTTTGGCATCATTTTTATCAAAAGCAGCAGCCTAGGACAGAGGACTGAGGGCTGGGCCTGCCATCGGGAAGCCCCCACAAGGGCGGAGAGACCCTGCTGGAGTCACTTTCAGTGCCTCCAGCCACACCCTAAGACTGTCCATTTAAATGAGTTTTCCACTCATAGCTTCCCAGTCAGGAGCTCCTTACATGGATGACATCAAAATGACATCAAAGCAAAAGGCCTCAACCAAAAATATGAACTGAGAAAGGCAGAGCAGGGGCTGGTCAGCGGAAGGGCGAACAGCACTGAGTTCCCTGGCCCAGGGAAGCCCAGGCTGGTTCTGGGTGGGAGAGCCAGCACTTATGTGGCCCTGGAAGGTTTACACGGGGTCTTCCCAGGGTTCTACTGGGGCGGGGGGAGAGGCAGCCAGGAAGATCACAACCTCCTCTGGACCTCCCCCTCACACCAAGAAACTGCCCACAGCAACAGTACCACGCTTCAAGCTGGGTGCCCAGCCCTCACAGCCCCTCAGGTCCTTCTCCCCTCTGACCAGCAGGCAGGGCCGGGGGCTCCCCACAAGCCGCTAGCTGTACTGGCAGGGGCTTCCTCGACCCCATACCCTTTTCGGCACCACAGACCGTCTGCTCCTTGAGCACAGGCCTGTCCTGATCTTTACTTGTATATGAATCCCCAGATCAGTGCAGTGCCTGGCACAGAGCAGGCATTAATACATGTCCATTCATGCTTGTTAAATGCCCACTATGTTTAACAGCAGTCAGATGACTGACCAGACAGGACGATACCCACACAGAAGCACGTGCACACACAGATGTGGGTACCTATGCTCACATACACACATACATATTTTATATGTATGAACATAGCGCTTTATCTTCAAAGGACAGCCAACACCTACAGCTGAAGGGCTCAAAGGGCCCTTGCAGAAAGGGCCAGCCAAACTCCTGAGTGACTGTCTGAAGTAAATTCAAATGGGAAGTTTAAAAAGTTTACAGCCTGCCCGCAACTAAGCCAATCCTTGGACCCAAGAGTTCTGACTTAGGAAGTGAAGTAAGAAATGAGGCTGAATTGGGGCAGCTGGTGTGATCAGGGAGGAAGCTGCTGCCCGCTGCCCGGCTCCATCATGTTTCCCACAACAAGGGGGCTGGAGCAGAACGTGATGGACGCCTCCCACTGGACTGAAAGTTGAAACAAATGTCAGAAGAAGCAGGGAAAAAATGAGGCAGGACATTAAAATATGAAGAAGGAAACTAATAAAACTCAGAAAAATAAAACTGAACCGTCTAAGGAAGGAAGACAACAAAAGGGAGGAAATCGTATAACGGTGGAGAGTCTGCAATGCGGCCACACACAGCCCCAGCTTCCCAGTGGGCACCACCGGCTCATGAAGCTCATGCAGCAGGAAGGCAGAGCACAGGACACGGAGGGGAAAGAACACTGTGAGGAGCCGGGGGACACAGACCCCACTGGCTTGTACCAGGGGCTGGAAACAAAATGATGGATGTGCTCTGACAGGTATTGTCCACACGATGGCAGCACCTGATGGCCACATGGACTCTGCTGCAATGAGAAAAAAAGACAGGGAGGGAGAGAGGGAGGAAGGGAGGAAGGGACGAAGGGAGGAAGAGAGAAAGAGAGAGAGAGAGAGAGAGA
>CM053599.1:14565359-14652823 GCA_028646575.1 Pseudocheirus occidentalis | reverse complement strand
AGAAAAAAAGAAAGAAAAAGAGAAAGAGAGAGAAAGAAAGAAGAGAAAGAAAGAGAAAAAGAGAGAAAGAGAAAAAGAGAAAGAAAGAAAAAGAAAGAGAAAGAAAGAGAAAGAAAAAGACAAAGAGAGAAAGAAAGAGAAAGAGAAAAAAAGAAAGAAAAAGAAAGAAAGAGAGAGAAAGAGAAAAAGAGAAAGAAAGAAAAAGAAAGAAAGAAGAGAAAGAAAAAGAGAAAGGGAGAAAGAAAGAAAAAGAGAGAAAGAAAGAGAAAAAGAGAAAGAGAGAGAAAGAGAAAGAAAGAAAAAGAAAGAAAGAAAGAGAGAGAAAGAGAAAAAGAGAAAGAAAGAAAGAAGAGAAAGAAAAAGAGAAAGGGAGAAAGAAAAAAGAGAGAAAGAAAGAGAAAAAGAGAAAGAAAGAAAGAAAAAGAAAGAGAAAGAGAGAAAGAGAAAGAAAGAAAAAGAAAGAGAAAGAGAAAAAGAGAGAGAAAGAGAAAGAAAGAAAAAGAAAGAAAGAAGAGAGAGAAAGAGAGAAAGAGAAAGAAAAAGAGAGAAAGAAAGAAAGAGAGAAAGAAAGAGAGAAAGAAAGAGAGAAAGAGAAAGAAAGAGAAAGAGAGAAAGAGAGAAAGAGAGAAAGAGAGAGAGAAAGAGAGAAAGAGAGAAAGAGAGAAAGAGAGAAAGAGAGAAAGAGAGAAAGAGAGAAAGAGAGAAAGAGAGAAAGAAAGAAAGAAAGAAAGAAAGAAAGAAAGAAAGAAAGAAAGAAAAAAAGAAAGAAAGAAAGGAAAGAAGGAAGGAAGGAAGGAAAGAAGGAAGGAAGGAAGGGACATGACTAATGTGAGATGTTTCCATGACTGCACATGTATAATCTACATCAGATTACAGCCCATTTTGTGGAGGGGGAATGGGAGAGAAGGAGGGAGAAAATTTTGAAACTCAAAATCTTGTAAAAAATGAATGCTGAAAATACTATCTTTACATGTAATTGGAAAAAATAAAATTCTATTTCCAAAAAAAAAAGCTGAATTCTAACTTGGCAATACCAAAAAGTCATTTTTTTTTTTATTAAGTAGATGATATTAACTTTGGCTCTTCTTCTAAATTCAGTACCCTTAGGAATCTCAAATAGTTATTTTCTCATTCTGAATTATGATATGATGAAAAATAAAATCTTCTAAGTTTTATAACAAAATCTGTTCTTCCAAGCAACAACACACACAAAATCCCACTCAGAATATCCTCGCCAGCAAATCTGCAAACACCCAATAAGGTCTTTTAGCTTGGGATTTGTTCAGCTTCTGTGATAAACGCTCAGCAAACCACAACCAAAAGTAAAGCCCACGTGCCATCAGAATGATTACCAAAAAAGTGAATCAAAACCAACAACCCACTTGAATCAAGGGGCCCTTGAACTCAATCCCAGGGCTAGTCCCTCTGTTGTTACAAATTGCAACCAAGCCGAGGGATTTCAGCATCTTGCCTTTGTTCTGCCACTGACCCTCCAAAAAAGGACTGAGGCTTGGATTCTGTGGGTCCTACAGAAACACCAGTGGCTGCCCATTGGCTAAGTCTGCTCACCTGCTTCTCTTCAGCACCCAAGCCCGCAGGCCTGGCTTAGGTGGACATCTGAGAGCTAAAGGCCAGGGGGTGGGGGCAGAGTCCTAACACCAGCTCAGGCTGAAGCAGGGCTTTACTGTCCCAAAGTACTTTGTACAGAGCATCTCAGGGGGTCATCACAACAACCAGCATGGCAAGGGCAGTAAGCCCAGCTATGGCTTGTATTGCTTCCATGATTTCTGACCCCGAGCTCGGGGAGCCGGTGACTTCCCAGACCCATCCATACACACAGGGCCCTTCCCCACCCGCAAGGGCACAGAGAATCCAGGAGGGCACACTCTGCATTGCCCCCAGCACACAGCTCAGTGCCCGCTCCTAGGAAAGGTTTAGCATATACTAAGGGAATATATGGATTTCCTTTGAATGGACCCTTCCCACAATCTTGTAGGGTTTTTGTGGCTGAGAAATTCACCACCTTGTGGCAAACCTGGTGAGACCTCCCTGGGATCTTCAAAAGGCTGCACCTCCAGGGAAAGGCCCATGTTCAGGATGCTCTGCCTGCTGACCCCACCGGCCTGGCACCAGCCACCCATGCCTTGGTGGCTCTCCCTAGATGCTGCCTCTGCAACAGCCCTTCATGGTCTCCCCTAAAGTCGAAGCAGCCTTCTCCTTGAGATTATCCTCCCACACACACACACAAACACACTTATACATGCCTGTTTATATATACTCATGTGTATAACATATGCACGTATACATTTCTGCCTATGTGTATATATGCATGCATGTGTCTGTGTATAATGTGCACTTATACATGCCTGCTTACACCTGCATGTGCATACACACATGTGCATGCATGCTGCACACACGTGACTGCTCACACGCTGTCCCCTGCACTAGAATGTGAGCTCTCTGGGGTCAGGGATGACACCTGGGCCTTTCTCAGTGTCCCTGGGGCTTACTTTGCACAGCGCCAGTGTCCCTGGGGCTTACTTACTTGGCACACAGTAGGTACATAAAAAAATGTCCTCCCAGCAGAGGCCCGTGTGGAGCGCCCCTGACTGAGACCTCCAGAACACAGGGCCCCTCCCTGCCACAGGGTCTTCCATTTTCCAATCAGAGATCTCCAGGATGGGGAAGAGGGACCAGCCCTTCCAAGACTATCCCTGGGATGTCGGCCCCTTTGCTGCAGTTTCTGGGCTAGGGCCTCCTAGACTATGGGACACTGCCCTCTAGTGACAGCTGAGCCACAGGACATGGCAGTGCCCGAGGGTCCACATTGGCTCTCTGCTGGCAGGACCCCTTTATGTACTTATTGGTGACCAGGGATGGCTCTCACTCTGGGAGGTACCAAGAAAAAAGATACCCATCAAAAGCTATTTCGGAAGTATTTCTCATCAGCCTCACACTGGATTTCATACCAGCACAGGAGCTGAGGTGGAGACAATGTTTTAGGACACAGCATGAGCTCCCCTGGATCCTCCTGGAACGGAGTGATGGAGGCAGGGGCCAAGCCCAGGGGGTTCCTTCCTCCAGCTCAGGCAGCCCCAGGAGAGGCCAGGGAGGCAGCCAGGTGCCACCCTTGGCCAGCTCCTCCACTGGAGGGGCCTCTGGGAAGAAAGAACTCCAGCTCCTTCTGGGATGGAAAGTCCATTCAAAAGAACACTCACACCATGCCCGCCAAGAAGCAGGACTCCACAGAGGATGTTGCTTATTCCCTGGTAAACAACAGGACTGTTGCTTAGAGGGCCCGAGCACTAGAAGGGCCACGAGGCCTCCCCACACCAGTCCCAGTGGGAGGTGGTTGAAGGATGACCACCTCCTCTAACCATGCAACCAGTACCCCCAGCTCACCTGGGAGCTCTGAGGTCAGGCCCAGGCCTAGCCCCCAAAAAGGAGCAGGGCCTACAAGCAATCCGACTGAAGGCAGTGAGAAGATATATAAAGGATGCCAAGCCAACCACTGCTCCTGGTGCCAGTGCTGCCTAGACTGGCCCCCAGGGAAAGTCCAGCTAGTGAAAAGGGCAGGGTGACATGAACTGGGTGGGCACAGCACAGGTATTCTAGAATTATCTTTTAACTAACTAAGAGGATTCTCTTTCATCTTCTGTCTCAGAAGCAAGAAGTGGCCAGAGTGGGGCTAAGGGCATGTGTGTGGGCACAGACGCACACATACACATATACACATGCACACATGCACACACGCGCACACACACACACACATTCACAGCTGCCGAGAAACTTGCGTCCACTTGTGACTGAGAGCATCAGGCCTGGAGGCACAGCCACAATGCCAGCCCTGGTCCCAATGCTCCCTACATCACATGCTGGTCATACACCTGGCTATGCGCAGGCAGGAAGTCATTGGGACCAATCTGTGGGGCCCTTAAAAGCATTTTAAAGTTCTTGACCTTTGCAAGGAAGTTGAATAGAAATCCTGAAATATGTTTAACTTATCAATCTACATATAAGACAAAGTTGGAAAATGTTCACTCTGATCGCCGGACTTTGTTTCTTCCCAACAAGCACTTCCAAAGAGGAGCAAGGGAAAATAAAGTATAACCATGAAAAAAAAAACCCACCTTGGGTCAGATTTTTCACATTATTAGGAGTGACTTAGTGAAATTCTACTTGGCTACTTGAAAATGAGCCTCCAGGAAAGGCACCTGTGTGTCCCATGTCCAAGGCCTGGATGGCCGGCCACTTTCCCTCAGCCTCGCCTTGTGGCAGGCATTTAAAACAAGAGACAGATCTATGGTACCTTTGATGCCGCCAAAGGATCCATATGTCATGTTGCAGGCAACCCGCTGTAGATTATGTTCATACATAAGCTTGATCTGGTACTGGTTCCCATGTTCCACGTTACCTAGAGTTCCTACAAAAAGAGAAAATTATGATTTTGTACACCATAAGGACAGATTTAAGGTGAATGATTCCCCTTATTTCCTGACCCATGTCGGAGACCTTCTTTTCCTGAATTCTGGAAACTGCACTCAAAAATGGCAAAGCATGACCCCGGTCCGCCAGAATCGACCCTGACAGTTCCACTCGTATTGACCTGGGTCTGGTCTCCATGACCGCTGGGTGGAAGGTCCACCTCAGGATAGGCCAGATCTGTGGGGACAAGGGGAATGATGGCTGATTCCCAAAATCCTTCTAGATCCAGCTGTAAAAGAAACCGAGTTAATTTTCCTTGGAGTAATTAGGAAAACATGAATACACAGACACACAAAAGATCTGAAGCCAAAATCTCCCACTTCCTTTCAAATGATGCTATTTTTCCATCCCACCATGAAAACACTGCAGCCCCACACAAAGTCTCCTCTAATTTAATGGATAAAATGTGTCAGCTTCCCCCAGTGAACCAAACCAATCAACAAGTCCAAACCGCTCTGCAGAGAGAATCACCTTCAGAACCAAGGGAAAGACCGTGTGACGGAGTCACTGAAGCTCATGATCTATGGGAATGTTTAAAGCCCAGAAGCTGCAGAGCCAGGCTCCGTCTAAGAGCTCTAACCCTTGCTGAGGCTCCGTCATCCCAGCAGCCGTGTATTAAGGGCACACCTAGACCTGAGAAAGTCTGTCTGTTCCTTCCCCACCCTGGGCCTGTCCCTGTTGGAAGCAGCAAAGGCACAGAAAGGACTGGGGAGAGAAGGAAAACACACAACAACACAAAGGAAGCCTTGCTTCCATCAAACTGAGAAATGAACACCTTGCTGGGGGTAGGGAGGCAGGGAAGCTGTCATAGTCTAAAATAAGGGGAGTAACGTAGGGAAGGCTGAGCTCACAGGCTTCTGATGCCAGCCACTACTGGTGGCAGGGCTGGAGGGCACCAAACAAATGCCAGCCACACTTAGTAAAGATGGAGGCTGATGGTCACACAACCAGTCACTGTCTGAGGCAGGATTCCTGACCCTCGGGGCTCCCTGACTGGCTCATTTCTGCAGCACTGTCCGCACACCCTGGCACTGCCCATATGTCTAATAAAAACCTAAGGACCAGACGGAACGCATCCCAGAACTGAAACAAAGCTCCCAACACACGCGGAGCTGCGCAAACGAGGAAGAAAAGTCTGCCTCAGAAAAGCGCAAGGCCAAAGCCAGAGATGATGGTGTCCAGGCCCAGGGAAGTGAAAGGAGCCACACACACAGAGTGGAGGGCACCTCTGGGAGGCCCAAGACATTTGGAGGAGGAGGCCTGCACACAGACGGACAGATGGACAGAAGAGGGCTTGTCGGGCCTCGTGGATCCAGGCTCCTGTCCAGGCCTGCACACAGATGGACAGTTGGACAGAAGAGGGCTTGTCGGGCCTCGTGGAGCCAGGCTCCTGTCCAGGCCTGCACACAGATGGACAGATGGACAGAAGAGGGCTTGTCGGGCCTCGTGGAGCCAGGCTCCTGTCCAGGCCTGCACACAGACGGACAGATGGACAGAAGAGAGCCTGTTGGGCCTCGTGGGGCCAAGCTCCTGTCCAGGCCTGACCAAGGGCTCTCGTTCTCTTGGTGTCCTTTCTCTTCTCTGTCTTTAACTCCAGACAGACACAGGACTGACCACCAACAAAGTGTGCCTGTCCTAGCAGGCATGTGAAGGAAGAGCCACGGCCACCCCCGTCTCCTCATGGCAGCCGCAGCATGGGCTCAGGGGCCGGGCGCAGACAATGCAGCCGTCTGCCTCACTCGGTGAGCAGTGCCTGGGATGAGGGCTCTACTCTCCTTTCATTTGTTTTTCCCTTCGATGGGGGGAGGAAATGAATTACTGTTCTTTGGAAAATGATACACAACTTAGAATTTTCAAACCGAAGTTTCCTTTTCCACATGTGGTTTTCCTGTCGGCTGTGCTGCCCCTCAGGGTGATGCAGAGGAGTCAGAGAAGCCAGACTCAAATCCTCGCTGCCCAGCCCTCCTGGACCTCAGTCAGCTCACCTTCAGGAGAGGGTCAACAAGACAGGCCCGTGGAGAGGCTCCTGACCAAGGGTGGCAGAGGGAGAGTCCAGCTCCCCAACGCCAGCCAGGAGTTGGGCTATGAACCAAAGCAAAGCCAGGGTAGGGAAGGGAGGCCAGGACATCCATGCCATCAGGAGGAAGTGGGAAAGGGAAAGGCTGAAGATGATGCCAAGTTTCCGAACTCTGAGGCCAGACTTCCAGAGGAAAGGCCCCAGCGGAAGGGGTAGAAAGGCCTAGAGGTGGGAGGGTCAGGTGGAGGGAGTGGCAGGTGGGGAGTCAAAGGCTCAGAAACACTAGACAGGGAGAGCATGGCAGGGTGGGAGAAAGCCAAGCACTGAACAATGAGTTTGGGGAGACTGGACAGGACTCACTGACTGGAAAGTCCACGGAGTAGGCAAGAGAGGGGATAAGAGCTCAGGGCCTCCCTTGATTCCCCAAGTGTAACAGAGTCCCTCGGAGCCCAAGAGGCAGGACTGGGTGACAGCAGCTAGAAATCAGGGGAACTGGGTCTGGGAATGGTCTCCTGAGCACCAGGGAGAAGAGGGAGCCCAAGGGCCTGACTCAGGGCTCTCTGGGCAGAAGCCGGGCAGGCCACAAACACCCATCGGCACTCTTGCAGGAGCAGAGGCAGAAGCCACAGGCTGGCGGGTGAGACCGAGGCTTCCTGGGAAGGTCCAGAGATGTCAGGAACCTTCTCCTGCCAAAGGATCTACAGGCTTCACCATGACAGTACAGACGCAACACAAGCAAAGAAGCGCGGCCAGAGGAAGCCCCTTCCCACGCACTTGGAGAAGCAGACAAAAGGGAGCCATCTATCCCAGCACTCAAGGCGCTTCTGTCAAGGACGGAAAATGCCCAGAGCTCCTCCCAACCAACACGAGGGCACCTGGGCAACGAGAGGTGTCTTTGAGTAGGGTCTTCACAAGGTGCGTGTGGAAAGGGAAGGAGGCGACGCTGAGGGACAGAGACAGAGGAGAACCCAAGAGAGGAGCCAGACCAGAGGACCAGGAGGCGCAGGAGACAGAGTCAGGACCATCTCTGGGGCTCAGATCCTGCTCTGGGACACCAGAAGCGAGGCATCAACGCTCTCAGCCTCCGCTTCCCCGTCTGAAAGACAGGAACGACGTTAGCACCTATTCCAAAGGGTTGTTGTGAGGATCAAACAAGGGAACGTAGGTAAAGCACGCGGTGACTCTCAAAGCGTCACAGAGATGCTGCTGATCATCCCTACTGATTACTGACCGTGGAAGGAAGGAAGTCACCAGTTTGGAAAGGCTGGGCAAAGCCAGGCTGTGAGGGGCTTCACGGTGGATTTCAGAGGCGACAGGGAGAGCAAGGGGTGCTGTGGCTCGGTTCTGTGAAGAACGGCCTCAGGCAACGGGTATGGGCAAGGATGAAAAAGGGCTGGGACCTAAGAGGAGTCAGGGGACGAGAACAGCCCACGTCAGCCCTCCCGGGACGGAGGCAAGGGGCCGACAAGCTGATACGCTAAAGGGGTCAGGGGACGAGAACAGCCCACGTCAGCCCTCCCGGGACGGAGGCAAGGGGCCAACAAGCTGATACGCTAAAGGGGCTGGCAGGCCTGACATAGCTCCACGCAGATCAGGTGTCGCTGGTAATTATAACAGTAATGTATGGGCATTGGTAGTGCCCGGGTCATTCAGAGACAGCCCCACGATCCACCGGAGCCCAAGCACCATCCAAAGCTCCGCAGGAAGGCCTCAGCTCAGCCAGCAAGGACAAAGGTGTGGTTTCCAACATGGAAAATGCACACACACAATGGTCACTAGAGGGCGGCCTTGGCTCATCCACCAGGGAAGATGAGCCTGAATCCAAAGCATCCCCATTCAAAGGATGCCACAGTGAGCAGCACCGACAGCATCTGGGCCCAGGAACAAGGGTCCCATCCTGAACTCCCAGCTCAAAACAAATGCATCCAATTACCTAGGCCCAGGCGCCAGATGCTGCAGGTCAAGGCCACCGCCCTCCTGCGGCCTGGCCCCAAATGAGATGCACGGCCACCTCAGGGAGTGCGCAGGGCCCACACACACTGAGGCCAGCCCCTGAATAGGCGCCCCGGGGAGCTCTATCTGGGGCAGATGGGACAAACAGCGCTGAATGGGAGGGGGTGGGCGCAACTCTCTGGGGCGCACTGGGTGGTGCTTTTAATGACCCCAGGCTTGCCAGAAATAAAGGCCCCCTCTTTGTGAAGGGCTTCCTCCCTCCGAGAGCATTCTATAATGCGAGTCATTATGGTGGCGAACACTGCAACAGCAGCATCCTGCCCATGCCGACGTCTGGCTGCGCCCTCCATGATGCAGGTCCAGCCGGACACCCAGGACACAAAGACGAGCCTGGGCAGGCCTGGCTGGGGGAGGAGGCCCTGCAGATGGAGAGGGGAGACAAAAGGGTGGTGAAAGACAAAAACTTTGGGACCTGCCAGGTCATTCTGCACGGAGATTCCCAGGGCCTGGGCCCAGAAAAGTGGATGCTCAGCCAGCAGCCTCAAACGGCCCCGACACTCTTCTGACAAGGTCATTTCAGCAAAAGCTCTGGCCTGGGACAGGGCAAGGGGCAGGAGCAGTGATATGAGTGTATGTAGGTGTATACACACGTACATGTATGTAGACACAGGCATGCACACATATGCACACACATGCTCAACATGGACATCTGCATCCCTACGTGCCCACACAAGCCAGGGCTCAGAGGCTGAGCTTGAGCAAGGCCCATCCAAGGGGGGGCAAGAACGCCGCAGAACTCCACCCCATGCCTCCTGGCTGACGGTGCCCAGACTGGGGGCTCAAGGTCAGAGCACTGGGCCTGGAGTCACCAAGACCAGAGTTCAAATCCAGACTGGCTGTGTGGTCCTGGGCCAGCCACTTAACATGTTTGACTTAGCTTCCTCATCCATAAAATGGAGGTAAAAAAAACCACCCGCTCCCACAGCAGCTGCTCTCGGAGAGCCCCTCCTTTCTCCTCACCCAGGCCGGCTCCACACACAGCCGAGCCAGGCCAGCCCCGGGCCCCAGCCCCCAGTCCTCAGCTCCCAGCTCTCTCCTTTCCAGCAGATTGGAACATCAACCTCTCTCCTCCTCTGTCTCTGTTTCTCTCTGTGTTGGTGTCTCCCACTCCCCGTGCCTCCCTTTTTTATCTGTCTCTTTCTGTCTCTGTCCCTATTTCTCCTTCCCTCTCCCTCTCTTCCCTCTCTCTCTCCCTCTCTGTCTCTTCCTTTCTCCCTCCATCCCTTCCTCTCCTTCTCCCTTTTTTGTCTCTGTCTCTCTTTCCCTCTCTGTCTCTCACTTTCTTCCTCCAACCCTCTCTCTATTCTCCTTTCTTTGTCTCTCCATCTGTCTTTCTGTCTTACTCCCTCTCTCTCTCTCCTTTCTTTGTCTCTCCCTCCCCTTCCATGTCTGTCTCTTTCCCTCTCTCCCTCCCCCTCCCATCTGAATCTCCTCTCTTCCCCTCCCTTCCTCCATTCCTCCCTCCCCTCTCCCTTTTTGTCTGTCTCTATCTCTGTCTCTCTTTTTTCCTCTCATCTCTTTCCCTTTCTCCCCCCATCTCTGTCTTTCCCTCTCTGTCTCTCTCCCTTTATCCCTCCATCTCTCTCTGTCTCTCTCTGTGTCTCTCTCCATCTCTCTCCCCTCTCCCTTCCTCTGTTCCTCCCTCCCCTCTCCCTTTTTTGTCTGTCTGTTTTTCTCCCTCTTGCCTCTTTCCCTTTCTCCCCATCTGTCTTCCCCTCTCTCTCTCCCTTTCTCTCTCTCTCTCTCTCTCTCTCTCTCTCTCTCTCTCTCTCTCTCTCTCCAGTCTTTCCCTTTCTACCTTCAGACATGCCCAAGGCTCCTTCAACCTTAAAAAACATTACTGAGGAAACTGAGGACCAAAGAGCTTAGTCAAAAGGTAGTACATGCCAGTGGCAGGACACAAATACAGGTCATCATGGCCCGTGGTCAGTGCTCTGCCCACTGCACCACACCAACAAGAAACCGTCTTGGCTCGGTGCTTCCTATAAGTCAAGCCCAATGCTCAATGTGGGGACCACAAAGACAATTTGTGTCTTTTTTTTCAGACGTCCCTGTTCTGTCCTCAATGCAGGAAAAACACTCATTCACATAAAGTTAAGACAGATTCTTCCCAAAGCCCAGCACAAGGCATTTCCAGGATGGGGGGGCTTCTGGGAAGGGGCTGTGGGCCAAGCTTCCACTGGGAAAGAAGTCAGGGATTCTGGGGCCCAAGGGAGAACAGAGAACGCAGCACAGCCAGTGGAGCTGGAGCTGGGCACCGGGCAGGTAGGACCCAGCCACGGAGACAGAGTGCGCCCTGAGTGCCAGCCTGAGCACGTGTCGCAGAAACAGAGCAACACCTGGCAGACCTGAATGTGAATGCACATCGCATCCATCTCGTGAGCCCTTGGTGGGGGGTTACCAGCCGCACTAGTCCCCCTTCACAGATGAGGGGCCTGAACCCATGCCATGGCCAGGAAGCCTCTGGGGCAGAATGCAAACCCAGGTTTTCCTGACTGAAAGCACAGAAACAGAAATATGGCAGACATGGAAATCTCTCCCTCTCAATGAGGTATTAAGGAAAAGTTCTATTAATGTCCAAATTTAACAACAAACAGACATTCTTTACAGGCGTGTGCAACATATCTAACCTGCACGGAACTGCTTACTCTCTTAGGGAGAGGGAGAGAGATGGAGGGAGAAAATTCTGAACTCAAAATTTTTTTAAATGAATGTTAACAATTGTCTTTATAAGTAATTGGTAAAAAAAAAAAATACTATTTAAAAAGAAACAAAAGACATCTATGAGGTGCACTGAGAGCTAGGGAGCTTAGAAAGAAGGGGACTCTGGGAATCCAGGGCACACTCTCTCCTTCTCCATAAAAGGTCTCGGAGCAAAGGTCCTTACTTCTTCAAAACTCCAGAGGCAGGAAAGCTCCTCATCATCACCACCGGCCCACCCTGCCGGCCAGCGGCGAATGCCCCTCTGGCTCTTCACCTCATGCCACACCCTGCACAGAGAAGCTAACCGGCCTCACTGTAGCCAAAGCCCCAAGAATCCAAGCCTCAATGGGGCTTGAAATATTCCAAGGGAAGCCCCAGGAGGAAGGAGGCTGGAAATGATGTTTGCCCACAAAGACCAGAGAGCCGAGGATCTCTCCAACTCAGTTTCCTCTTTTGAACAATGGGGACCCATTTCCCAAAGTTGTTCTGAGCGGATGAGATGTTGCAAGTAAAACCCCAAAACATCTCAAGGCTGGAGAAAGCAGTAGCAGCATCCTGGGAGTCACGGGGCCCAGGGAGAAGGCAGACAAAATTCCACATGGCTCGTGGAGGAGAGGGAGAAGCCATGAAGGGGAGAACAAAGGTGACCTGAAAGCCCCTTAACCAAGACAGGGAGCCGTGAGAGGGGCTGAGCAGACTGTGCTTCTTACCTGACACAGAGTAGACACAAAGCTTTCTGGAGTGGAGCACAGCCAAGTGGAGCAGCTCTGTCCCCCTGTCAGAGAGAAGGGGACAGTTTACAAGGGGGCGTCAGATGGGAGCTAGGATGGTTGGCCAGTTAGCAAACAAACATTTATTTAGAACATACAGGGGTCCAACAGACAGGCCACCACAGCCCCAGGCCCTGAGGGGCGCACAGTCCAACGGGGGTCGGAATTATGGTTTGGGCAAAGAGAACTGTTCAATCCCCAAAGGGTTTCAACAGAAAAAGAAACCCAAAGGTAAACGTCCTACCTATAAACACACTCACCTCATCCCAGACATATGCACGCATGCACATGCATGCATGCACACACACACACACACACACACACACACACACACACACACACACGCACCACCCTCCTCCTTGGCCCGGTTAGCCCCACAAGCTGCTGTCCCCCATCTCTCTTTTCTTCTCCCTAAGGTTTCTGAAAGAGCATCCCATCCTTGTCTTCACGGACTGACTCTCCATTGACTCTAGACTTCTTGCAAGCTCAGCTCTGCTCTGGAGATCATGGTGGGGGCCATGGACCCTTCTGTCCCCCCAGTAAAAGATTCCCCTTTGTCCAGAGGCAGCCCAGCCTCTCCCCGAGCACCCTCGCTGCCTTTCTGACTCCACAATGGCCGTCTCCAGACAGACACCTGGCCAGTGTGTGCAAGGCAGAATTCCTCATCTGCCCCCACTAAGTCCGCTCCCCCTCCAACTCTGCTATTTCTCAGTGGCACTGCCACCCCATTTTCAGGCCTCTCCCACATCGTCTGTATCTGACCTGCAGCCGGGTTCCCCCCCTCCACCTCCCCTGCTCAAGCCTGGCTTTGTGAATTGTGCCTTGATGTCATGCTGGCCAAAGGGAAAGCCACCCCCTCCTCAGGGCCTCCCGGAGCTCTCTGCCTGGACCTCCCCTGTGCCCCAGAACATCCTTCCTGGTATTTCAACAATCTGCCTATTTCAGAGCTTAGAAACCCCCTGAAATGAGGGGGTCACCTCTGGCCCCTGAGGCAGTACAGTGTTCACAAGGCACTTCAACAAATGTTGACAAAGCTGAAAAAGAAGACAAGCCCACTTGGGGGACTCCTCAGACCCCATCGCCTCCATTTTGCCCAGGACAAGCAAATGGGCTCACGTTTTTCACCACAGGTCTCATCTTTCCTTTTCACTCTCATTTTCATTCTCTTGCAGAGTGTAATTAGACTGCACCTGTACTTGGTACAAGCCAGACTTTGGAGGGCAGGGGGAGCTGGGAAGGAATTTGGCCATTAGAAGAGACGGTATATTCAATTCCCCGGCAGCTTATCAGAGTGCCTGAAATCCAACCAATTCCTCAGAAGTAAGCGGCTCTCGGAAGACAATGCCCATTTGTCACCCTGTCACCCAGAAAGATAACACCCAGGATTGGTGTGATTTCTGCTTCAGCTCAGAAACAAAATGGTTCTGGGAAGAGAGGACACAGAGCTTCATTTTTCTTCCTTTTTAATGGGTTTTCTCACTCCAAATACATATGCATGACAAATACCCATAAAGAATGCACGCCTAACAGAATCCATGTGCTCCAGAGACCAAAGAATAATCACACCTACGGAAATAACAATTTTTTAAAACACATATTTACAAAGAAAATGGCCATTCTCCCAAATAACTACACCATGCAATGAAGCCACAAAGCCCTAAAGCTGGGCATGGCCCAGCCTCAACAGGCAGCCTTACAGACACAGGGCATCCACACGAGGGAGGGGATTTTTAAATCCCACACTCAAGACACTCAAAGATGATGACCACCGGTTGGTGGCACCTACTTCCTTCCTTAACTCTGCCTTTTCCTAGGGCTCTGGGTGCTTTAATCACAGTTTCTGCTTGTGCGTTCCTGGCAAGCCGGCGCCAGCTGCCTTTCAGGTCTAGCTTATTAAGCCCATAGAGCCGTAGGATAATTTCCACAGAATGAGGATGCTTAAGCAGAGTGCAGCCAGACCAAGAACGCCAAGGAAAATGTTTGGATTCATAAAAGGCATTTAACTTTCAGGCACAGACACTTTCTAAAAGTGACAGAGTCGGTCTTAAGGAAAGCAAAGGCTTTAATCACGATAATTAAGACATTAATCACTGTAATTGCTGGCAACTCTACTTACGAAACAAATTTTCCCACTTCCACTTGGAGGACTGGATCTCGTAAATGAACCTCGAGGAGTAAATCTTCAGCCTGGGCTTCATCCCCCACCGTCACTGGGTGTGGGGAGAAGATTCGCAGGTAACCTGTGTAACTGCCCACAACTATTTTATCTGGGAACGAGAAAGAAGTTTGAAGACTCCATCAACAAGACATCTTTGAAAGGCAACTCCCTGCACGCGTAAATGCGCCACCCTTTGTAAATAAGACGCTATCAGCACCAAATACATGGACATGACATTCTTGGCCATCAATACGCATGTTAATGTGTCCTTAGTCATCAGTCATTAATGTGTAGACTAATATTATAACAAGACATTAATACATATTAAGTGCATTATTCATGTCTGATTCTTTGTGACCCTGTTTGGGCATTTTAGCAGAGACACTGGCGTGGTCTGCCATTTCCTTCTCCAGTTCATTTTATAGATGAGGAAACTGAGGCAAACAGGGTGAAATGACTCGCCCAGGGTAACAGAGTCAGTAAGGATCTGAGGCTGGATTTGAACTCAGGTCCTCCTGATTCCTCAGTTGGTTTTCTATCCACTGCACCACCCCACCTGCCCTTCTTAGAGATTGTCTCTCAAAAATAGCTGTAAATCACCACTTACATTTTCCTCACCTCCATTAATTTGAGGGTGACCACAGGTGATCTCTTGGCCCAAAGGCAGTGAATCCAACATCTCTTTGCCCCTTTATTCAAAAGGATGTTTGTCAAACGCTAAACCACTCAGAAGGAAGCTCCCTCGGAACTCAAAATGTGGGGGGCATTGTGCCTTTTGGAAATGGGAAGAAGGGCCCTTCAAAGGCCTCCCCGCCTTCCTAAACTACAACCACCACAAAACAGAGCCAAAGCCAGGAGATCCAAGAGAAGGTGGCACCTGAGGAAGCATCTAAAAGCAACCAAAAGATACAATGTGGTGCTGTACAGATGGATGTCCTCCCACCCAGGAACATAAAACACGCCAGGCTGCACACCGGTCCAGCAGGGATGGCCTTGTGGGCTCCACAAAGCTGTACTGCTGCTATTGAAGAGCAGGTGTTTGTGACCCGAACCTCCAGAAAGGCAGCATCAGCATCAAGGTTTGCAAAGCGCCTTCCTCAAAACTCCAGGAGCCAGACTGAATGAGCATGGCTAGCCACAGGTGACGAATGAAGTAAACTGAGGCACAGAGCGGCAGCCCTCCAGCCAGCAAGCCTCAAAGGTCGGAGCACGCCCAGGCATCTCAGCTCCAAGTGTCGCCCTCCTTCCCCCGCAGCCCAGACCTGAATCCCGGCCATCCTCCATTCAGCTGAGAATGACAGCTGGCCGGATGCAGGCTGTTCCTGGAGACCCCCAAGGGTTGGTCAGCCTGAACTCTTCTCTCGCTTTAAGCTGGTGAACCTGTCGGCTTTGGGTTCAAAGCATTCACCTCCCTGTTCCCATCAAACATTCACCAGGGAACAGAGAAGGAATAACACAGTCGCAGATGGGAGGACTCATGTTCTGGGGGTTTAGTACCCAGACTTGGTAACTGAGTAACCAAAACACACCATCAGCATTCTGATCTCCAAATACATCTCTTAAAATAAGATTTCACCACGTTCTGCCTGGGGCAGCTGGGCAGCTGACACAGCACCAGGCCTGGAGTCAGGAACTTCTTCCTGAGCTTGAGTCCAGCCTCAGACCCTTCCCAGTGGTGTGACCCTGGGCAAGTCATTTCACCCTGTTTGCCTCAGTCTTCCCATCTCTAATGAGCCAGGGGAGGAAATGGCAAAACACTCCAACATCTTTGCCAAGAAAACCCCCAATGTGGTCACGAGGAGCCAGACACAACTGAAAACTGAAGAGCATATTCTGATCACATTAGGATAAAAAAAGTATCCTTTTGCATTGAATATTTCAAAACAGAATTACTCGCCTTCCCGGTCCCACAGACTGGAATGAACTATCCAAAAATCCAGAGAGTTCCCAGCATGCCAATGACCTACCAGCCTACATAGTGACATGGCACCTTCCTGGTAGGCAAAAGTTCATAGCCTTTATTAATAAGCAAACCAACCAGAGTTTAAAGAACCATTGTGGTTACACTCAACCAAAAGCCTTTTTCAGACATACACTCAACTGTCAAAGATAGCTAAATCTATTATTTGTTGATTTTTTTTGACAGCCTCAGAAAATCTGAGGAAGATGGCCAAAGGAAAAGCTTCCAAAGAAGCCTCTAGCACCCCCAGGACACCTCCCCCCCCACACCCCTTTTTCCTCAGGCACCTCTTCACTGCTTCTCCCAAGCCAGCAGACCTAACCCTGTAGCCCTGGCCCTACAGGGCTCTCTGGTCAGCCTCTGTTTGTCACTGACTGTCTAAGAGTTAAGGATTAGCAGCTTAACCATCTTCTGCTATCCACCTGCCCCAGCGACTGGCCTCTCTAAGCTTTCCTGGGGCCTTTTCTGCTGATCTCATTACTGGCAGCAGAAATGGTGGTGGGGGAAATTGGGATGGATTGGTTTTTCCACCCAGAATGACTGGGAAGGCGCTAGAATGCTCTCCCCAGGCTGCCTCGGCAGAGCCGGATGCATTATCCCTGAACAAGATTTAACAGCTTGAGGCCTTACAGAACAGGAGGATAAATTAGTTTAATCCTAGATGGGCTTTGTTTTTGAAGACTAGTTTAAAAGAACAAAATGCTTTTCCTCAATGAGAAGAGGCCATTGTGAAAGGTAATAAATAAAGAAATAAATTTTTAAAAGCCCAGCAGCCTCCGGTTAATAGAACAGCAAGGAAAAGCATTCAATCCATTCTGGTCTTTGGGGAAGTTGTTGTTCAGTTGCGTCCGATGCTTCACGAACCCATTTGGGGTTTCCTCAGCAGAGACACTGGTGTGGTTTGCCATTTCCTTCTCTGGCTCATTTTATAAATGAGCAAACTGAAGAAAACAAGGATATGTGACTTGCCCAGGGTCACACAGTAGTAAGTATCTGAGGCCAGATTGGAACTCAGGGCTTCCTATCACTGTACCCGTCAGCCGCCCATTTGGGGACTTTACTATTAAACAAGCATGCTTTCATGAGCCACAAACATAGAAGGCTTGTACTGAAGGAAGGGACCCCAACCCTCTCATTTCTCAGATGAGAAACCTGAGACCCAAACAGGCAAGTGCCTCCTCCAGAGACAGCTAGGGATTTGAATTCAGGTCTTGTGCTTGCAGAACTGGGCCTCCCGAGCTGCGCCTCCTTCCATGGCCGGTCCTGAGCAGCCTTGCCTAGGCTACTAGA
This sequence comes from Pseudocheirus occidentalis, assembly GCA_028646575.1. Lineage (NCBI taxonomy): Eukaryota > Metazoa > Chordata > Mammalia > Diprotodontia > Pseudocheiridae > Pseudocheirus > Pseudocheirus occidentalis. The sequence continues at coordinate 14,635,427 of CM053599.1, read as the reverse complement.
CCTCTCAGGTCCCTCCCAGGTCCACAGACCCACCTGGACTCCAGCCTAGAAGTCTAAAGGTATAATTACCCGACAGGCCCGGTGCTGCAAAAGCTACAGGACAGACCATGCTGCTGAAACCCCACACAATCCACGCTGCTTACCCTCTCCACTGGAACTGTTGTCCACGTCGGCCACACACAAACAGCCCTGGTCAAATTCTTCTTTCTCTCCCAAGACAGTGGACCACCAGTCTCGAGCTTTAAACAAGGACATTTTCTTTCACCCTAAAAACAAAGCATTAGCTTCAAGGTAAAAATATACACCTCACAGTCCTCAGTCTCTTTAGGGGAATCATTAAGACCTAGGGGCCTTGAAAAGAAACTGCTAAATTAACTTGGAATCCTCCATTTTATGAGTAACTTGTGAGATTACAAACAAAACTGTTTGAAATCTTCACACAATTTCAGATTTGGGGAGTTGGAAGGGAGCTCAGAGGCAATCTAGTCCCATCCAGATAGGAGAGGAATTTCATGGGCTTCTCCACGATCACCTGGCTTCTGCTTGCCAGTCTCTAAGAAAGGGCACCCCTGCCCCGGGGTCTTCCCACCCCAGGCAGCACACCCTCCCCAACTGCTCCTAGTTCAAGCCCCCCCCCCCAACCCCAGCTTCCCTGCCTGGGTCCCATTTCAGTAGCAACTTCAATCTGACCCCTCAAGTCAGATGGCTTCAAAGAGCCATCTCTGATGGCCAGACTGAGAAAAGCCCCCTGGGAATCCTTAGGGAGAGTCTTTCTTCTCTCTGTCAACTTCTAAAGAAGTTGGCTGCAAATGGAACCTGTGTCCTGAAGGGACCTTTCCTGTCACCAAAAATGAGGAAAGAATTTCACTCGACCCTTTTCACAAGAATGAGAGCCTTTTCAAAAGCTGATTTTCCCCTCTCAGAGAAATCAGCTTCAGAAATCACGGCCAGCACAGGTAAGCACGACCTTACCCCAAATGACTGTGCCGAGGAAGGTGCAGTGCCCTGCCCAAGGTAGCACAGCGAAGCATCAATAATGCAAACAGCCGGCTCTCTAGGGTCTACAAAGTGCTTTACAGGAGCTCCTCCAACCCTCACTCTGCAGGCTGAGTGTTCCTACTCTCATCTTACAGGGAAAGAAACTGAGTCTCAAAGAGGGCCAGTAAAGTCCAGGCCATATAGCAAATAAGTGCCCAAGGCAGGATCTGAACCCAGGCTTTCCTGACTCCAAGCCCAGCATTATAGAGCCACTCACAATTAGCATTGTTATCTAGATGGATTATCTGAGAAACCACATAACCACTCAGCTGATGAGTGCAAGGCCTGGACAACAGGCCCACCTAGCAGGATCCATTTCCGTGTGGCCCTGCTTCATCCCAGCAGACAACAGGGGAGAGCAGCTGCAGCCCAGAATGGGGTCCCAGCTGCCCGAACCCCCACTGCTCAACATGAGGACCAGGAGACAGACCAGCAGGCCAGAACGGGGGGGGGGTGCGTCTGCCACGACTTCGGCAGTCCCTACCTGTCTGCAGCATCTATGGTTACTGGTAACATTATGCGTCACAGGGCTCACCCACACCCAGACCCAAAGTCAGGCAGGCAGGAGGACCTCACCTCAGTAACCGCCTCAGTCCTCTGCAGCCGGCAGACCTTTTCTACAGAATGCCATATTAATATAACAACAGCCTCCCGAGCTCTTAAGCAGCACAGCCTTCCAGTATGCACCTAGCATCAAGTCTGGTCCTACAAGGAAAATCACCTCACTGCTGTTAATCTTTGAAATAACTACTATACCAAGGCCTTTCTTACACTGTGGTCACTTCCCAGTAACTGCCCCCAACTTATGAAGCAGCAGCAGTCCTGCCCAGACAGACACACTTCTACCCTGCTCCTTTGACAAGTTAGGAAACCGAGTCTGAGAGAGGCTAAGTAGAGTGGCCATATCCCATCCAAACTCCTCTCTTTAGTGCTTAAGGTTTTCATAGCCTGGCTCCATCCATCCACAGGGTACAAGTCTGAGCTGGACGAGGCAGACCCCAAAGTGACGGGAGGATGCTCTGGGCACTGGCCTGGAGGTCAGAAGCCCCAGAGTGAGTCTTGGCTCTCCACCGGCAACAGTTACATGAGTCACAACTGCCCTGAGGGCTAGAAAGAAGACACACACTCATGCTCAGGGTTGTTATAAGAAGAGGATTCTGGCAACTGCCAAGCACACTCCAAACGTGGGCTGAGAAGGCAAAGGAGAGGCATTTATTACGCCCTGCTCTGGCCCTGGCCCCCTACCTGCCCCTGAAACACGGAGACCAAATGGAAACAGTCCCCAATCTCCAAAGAGGGCACTCTTTACCAGACACAAACAAATGCGAGGCTCTTTGGAGAGCAGGGACAAGGGCCTCAGGTAGCCAGTCAGGTGGGCTCAGCACTGAGAGAGGCCTGGGATTCTGGGAGGGAAAGATGGGCAGGGGCTGCCTTCCAGGCCCGGGGCATGGTGGGAAAGGCAGAGATAAATAACTAACTTGGCAAGTGAAGTTTGCAACAGACTGTGGAGGGTTTTGAAATGCCAAGGGAGGGGGTATTTCAATACTGGAGGCAATTAGAGCAGAGCCTGGCTCAGTGGGCCCAGAGCTGGAAGAAAATCATTTTCACAGCCAGACAGCCGATCAATTGGTGAGAAGAGAAATTTGCTGCAGAGAGACCAATTAGGACTAGTGGAGCAGCACAGGCCCGGACTGGCTGGGTGAGGGAAGGGGGGGGAGGGGGAAAATCAGCACGGCTCCCTCCCCACCTTCCTATCAACACTTTCTACTCTGGCTTCTGCTCTCATCACTCAGCTGTCACTTCTCTCGGGAGGGGGCCTTCCCATCAGCCCCTCTCAATTTTCCACCTCTCTGAACCTCCACAGAGCACCCCTCCTCCCAACCCCTCCCCTCTGGGTCTTCAGAACCCAGCTGTCCCTTGGCTCTCCCATCCCCATCATCCACAGCATACCCTACCTGCCCTGCTCTGCTCTGGCCACGCTCTCACCTGGCAGCCACAGGAGCTCCCAGGTGCTTAATTATCATCCCAGTGCACGCAACTGACTCATCCCACATCTCTAGGTGCCTATTAGACAGTTCAAACGAGCATCCCGTAGGCATCCATCTCAGACTCAAAATGTCCAAAACAGAACTCACTTTCATTCCCCCAAACCCACCACCCTCCTATCGCCCCTGTTTCTGTGAGGGCACCACCCGCCTTCCAGGTTCCCAGGCTGATTTCAGAGTGATTCTTAACTTGGCCCTGCCCTTCTCCACAGAGACAATCAAAGCTAAATGTTGCCATTTCTACATCCCAACATCTCAACCCCTTCTCTCTACTCTGATAGCCACCCTCCACTCTCTCCCAGACTAGAGAATTCATGGTCCACCTGGTCTCACTTTTCCAACCCATTTTCCAACAAGTACATGTATCTAAGTGGGCATCTGCACTATTCAGTGACCACCAATGATTCCCACCAACCTCAAAGGCCAAACAAACTTTTCTGTTTGGCTTCTAAAGCCTGTGGCCCGGTTCGAAGCTTACTATTCCTCCCCCTCCTCTTGTCGGAGCGGTGCCGGTCAGCCCCGTGAGCCTCTGTGCTCTCCTCAGGCCTGACCCTCCATCTCCCACCTTGAGGCCTTTGCCTTCCTCACCCCCGCTCTCGCAATCTCGTTTCCTCCATGGCTCTGCAGAGGACCCCCTTCTTCTTTACACCTTCCTGGTTCCCCCACCACCTGTTTTGTGTTAACCCCCTCTAAATTTACCCTTAAGGCTGTTGTATGTGCTTACTTGGGGGCATGTGATCTCCCCATGGAACAGAAGGAAGCTGCTGGAGGGCCAGCCCAGGGCCTAGGAGAGCACCTAATACAGAGCAGGCTTAATAAATGTTTGTGGACTGATGGAGAGTCCAGCAGTATTCTTACTAGAAGGGTGGTGTGACCTTGGACAGAAACAAGGAAGTTCAGGAGAGAATGAGCAGGGGAGGAAACGGATGCTGAGCTCTCAGTGAGCTCAGTGTACCTCCAGACATTGCCCTGGATGTGACTAATGGGGAGATAACATGTGGAACAAAGCAGAACCGAGACAGCTGGACACAAAGATCAGAGATTCTCAACAGAAGAGGCTGACAATGAAGTGAGCCTGAAGGCAGCCATCCTGAGATCAGCTTCCGGTGAGCCACGAGAGAGAAGAGGGAGAGGAGGGGGAGAAGGGGAGATGGAGACCATGGAGTCAGAAGGGCTGAGATGGAGGAGGAGGAGGAGGAGGAGGAGGAGAGGAGGAGGGGAGGGGGAGAAGGGGGGAAGAGGGGGAGAAGGCCCCACGACTGTGGTTATTATCCCAACAAGGAAGGGTTGGAGAGCACCTAGGAATGAGTGTAGCCAGCAAACAAAGCTTGTTATTTTTGGCTTCATAAACACATAATGAGCCTGATTCTCTGACACAACAGAGACAAGAACAGACTGGAGAGGAATGGATGGAAATAGGTGTGTTCCCACTTCCTGACCCACCACTCTTCTCCCTAGATCCTGTAATTATGCAGGTATTTCATATCAGCGTTGCCCGGCGGAGTCAAAGGCCATCAGCCGGCCGAACTGTGGCACGGCCACAGGAGGAATCAACCAGGTAACGAACAGCCTGGCCTAATTCAGGAGAAGAAGAAAGGAGAGGAAGGAGGCTTCTCTCTTCCCCAAAGGTTGGTTTCTCCAGAAGGGAGAAACTGTTTAATCAAATCAGTTCAGCAAATATTTATATTACACAGAGACAGAGAAGCATGATAGAACAGAGGGAAAGGAAAGAGACTCTTATTCAAAGCTTATCCCAGATCCCCATTATCTGGTTAATAAAGACCTAAATCTGGCACTCAGGCCATCCAAACTCAGCCCCAACCCACCTAATTATGGTCTCTCCCACTACTCTCCTTCACACATACTACTGCTCAAAACAGACTAAGCTGGGCATTCCTAAAATACAGTCCGTGGTTTCCTGTTTCTTTGCCTTTTTCATTGTGTTCCCCTCCCTCGAATCCTTCCCTGAGTCATCCCCCAGCTCAATTCCGCCTCCCATGATCCAGCCTCAGTGATGAATGGCACCTGACCCCACAAGGCCTTCCCAAATACACACTGCCCAAACTCACCCAAGATCACCTGGATGTATTTGGTTCATGACGCACGCACATTGGATGTACACATCTTGTCTCCCCATTACAAGGGAAGCCCCCTCGAGGAAGGCACGCTTCTCCTGTGCCTGTGTATCCCTTGCACCCAGCATGGTACCCGGTAGAGTTGTACTTCACTAATGCCTGTCACACCACATCATGCAGCATAATTCTTTGTCTGTCTCTTACCTCAAGTATATGTTTGATCTCAGGCTCTAACCCACCCATTCAGACTAAACTCTTGAATAAACTAAACTGCTTCTTCATACTTCACATATTATGTATTCTCTCCAAAGTGGGCTACTCTCCATGCCCCCCCATTCTCTTTCTGGGCTCTTCTCACAGCTCTCCAAGCTACTCCTAGAAGCAAGTCTCAACTCACAGTCCCCACCCATCCATCCATCCATCCATCCATCGATCCATCCATCCTTACATTCATTTTTTTAATGACTATGTACTAAGGGCTTCCAGTGTGGAAGGTCCTTCGCTGAGCAGCTGAGCTGCAAAGATCTTGAATGGCCTAGTGCTAGACCTACAAAGGCCTCACTAAAATCTAAGAGGGGTAGAATATGGCCACACACTTGGGAGACAAAGGCTAGGGAATGGAGGAAGCAAAGGGGAACCCCACCCGGAGGGTTCCAGGAACCTGCACAGGGCCACAATGGGGAAGGAATGGCTAGATGGGAACCTGGGGGCTCAATGAGACAACTGGCTTACATGGCAGTCCCAGTGCCATCAGCGGCCGTGTTAAGAGGGGCCTAGTCAGTGTAGGATAAGAAAAGCAGTGACAAGTGGGGAAGTTCGATGTTGGCATGAAATCCCCCTGCTAAGCGGCTAATCCAAGATCAGCAGGGAACCAACCACACAAATCTATCAGGCTCAGAGCCACTCGCCAGTGGACAAGTGATGGAGCCTCTTAAGACACAAAACTATGAACAATTCTATGAAAGACTGCTCAACATCACCAAAAGTAAGAGAAATATACATAAAAGCAACTCTACCTCACCAACAGCAGACTGGCACAGAGGACAAGAGATGAGGCCAGGGGTGCTGCAGAGGCTGCAGAAGCTAGGAACATTCCTCCAGTGTGGAAGCTGTGAACTTGCCCAACCATTTGGGCATAAAACAAAAAGGCATCATGCCACCAAAAAAAGTGAACCAACTGCCCAAACACCCTCGGCCTTTTCTTTCTTTCTGTGTGCTGGACACTCAGCCCAAGGAGGCAGGCCACACGATGCCAGAACAGCCGCCGCAGCACCGTCTGTGGTCAGAAAAAGAAACAGACTAGAGTGAAGAGCCATCACCTAGGGATCAATGAGAGATGAGGGGAGGGGAGCGGAGCACTACCAGTCTGTAAGAAACAAGAACACGAGGCTTTGGGAGAAGCACGGGAAGACTGGCATGAACTGATGCTGAGCGGCTCCAAGAGAACCAAGATAATAATAAACACTAATGGAAATCACAATAACAAGAAACCGCCGGACCAACAGCCAAGCTGGACCCTGGAGGAAGGTGAAGACGGCACACGGCCCTCCCTCCTCCCCTGGAAGAGCTGCCCACCTTCTCCTGGCAGGTGCCCGGGGCTGCAAGGGCTGGTCTGACCGAAGTGCTTTTTTCTTTCTTTTTCAACCTGTTCCAAGGGGTGCTGGGTAGAGGTAAGGGGAGGAATAAATTTGGAAGTCAAAGAAGTAGCATCCCAACAGATGCCAGGAGCCATTTTTTAAATAGGCACTGTGTCCAGAGCCTTGCTCAAGCCCATACTGGTCAGGTCAGCTCTGGGATGCTGAGGTCAGCTGGAGGCAGTTACACACTACACAGTACCTTGAAGAGGGTGGCCAGAAATAAGTAAGGGCCTTGAGATCACAGCACAAGAGCATCCAATAAAGGAATTGGGATTGATGGTCCTAAAGAAGGGACACATCAGGGGAGCCATGACAGCTCTCATCAAGTATCTGTGAAACTGTCAGGCCTGTCACGTGGAAGGACTGGGCTGGTCGCACATCTCAGAAGGCAAAGCTGGGGCTTTTCAATCTGCTCTCTGGAATCTGTCCCAAAAAATGGCCCCATGGTGAACTGGGCCCCCTCTCCCAAGGCTGTATGGCTGCCAGTCAGGCACGGGGCACAAGCGACTTTTCTTTGGGTCAAAGTGGGTGCTATTTGAGGTTCCTTCCAACTCCAACATTCTACAAATAAAACCATTTCAGAAAGCAGCCACTGGTCACTAAAAGCATTTTCCCAATCCCTCTGAAGCTCCATTCTCCCAAGTTTGACAGGAAGAAACAGAGGAAGATGTAGGTACAGTATCCTTCCTTCACACTGATCTCTAGAAAACCAAAAAGCCCAAATCTTTGGTGTATGGAAGACAGTAACACTATCCCCAACAAAACCCTTTTTAAAAATGGCTGGACTAGAAACTGACAGCTTCAGAGTCAAAAGAGAGACTTGATCTTCTTTGGCTTTCATGTAAGATGCATAATCAATTCTGATATTTGTGAATGTCATGTGCATCTGATAATATGAAAAATCAATTTTGATATTTGTGAATGTCAAAGCTTTCCCACAAAAGGCCAGATAAGACAGGTCATTCTTCAGCCAAAACACAGCATAAGCACATCACAAGGAGATCCCACTTTACCCAATGACTGCATAATCAAATCATTTTCAACTAATGAAATACTCATTTATCAAGAGCCTACTACCTATAAAGAATTCTGCTTGGTATTGAGTATCTGAAATTAAAACAAAGCAGGGCCTCCCTTCTATATTCTAGCAGAAGGAGGAGAGGGGAATTAAACATGTTCACAGGTTAACCAAGACAAAATCTATTCCAAACTTACCCAAGGAAGCCAATACAAAGTCATTTGGAGAGGGAGGGGAGGAGGCATCAGGGAAAGCAGAGAGTTTATGGAGCAGGAGCAAAAAGACAATTTACTCCAGACACCGGGGACCAGCCACAAAGGTGAGAGAGGTACTGGCATGGGGAGTGAGGGGTGGGGAAGGGCCATCAGGTCCGCAGGTGACAGTGAGACTGAGAAGGCCCTAAAATGGCAGCCTGAGAGGTTTGTAAATATGCTTCTCAAGCCAACAGAGCTCCTGAAGATGGTGAGGGAGGGAAGGACATGCTCAGAGCCGGGGTTGAGGATCATCCATCTGGACCTGTGTGAAGGATACAAGAGGCAGGGAGGCTCATCCAGAGGCTGTTAAGGAAGTCCAGGCAAGAAGAGACAAGGATGTGAATGAGGACAGCTCCTCTGGAAGGGGCTTCCAGAGTTAAACAGACAAAACGACTCCTGATTGGACAGAGGGAGCGAGGAAAAGGGAAGAGGCAAAGACAGCTCCCTGCTGCTGCTGACGTCACTAAGAAAGAGGGAAACTTTGAGAGGAAACAGAAACCCCCTGTTGGACACGCTGAGCTCCCAATGCCTGCGGGACATTCAGGTGGCAGATAATGATACAAGAACAGAGTGGAGGTGGTATCAGGTCTGGAGTCACAGACCTGGGAGTCATCTGCCGAGAGAAGACAACTAAACCCACAAGATCTCCAAAGGAGGGAGAGTCGAGAGTGATAACAGAAAACGATCCAGGACTGGGGGGGAGCACCCACATATCCTGGGCAAGAGCATGAACCAGCAAAGAAAACTGAGTAATGATGAGGGGGGGGGAGAGCGGAGAAAGTATCTCCCAGAAACCACGGGGAGGGAGGGAAGCAGACGGCACCCCAAACTGCAGAGAAGCCAAGGTGGTGGAGGGCTGCCTCAGAGGTCAACAGATCAGCTCCCTCAAAAACCTAAAAACCACACCGAGCCAAATCACCATCAGGAAATCCAACACCAAATGAAAGCGCATGACTTCTTTTAGTTCCAAACTACGCAAAAGCCAAAGACAAGAAAACCTCAGGAAAAGGCAGATGGGGCCACCAGCCAAGCCAGCACCCGCTCAAGCAAAGAAGCCACCAGAAACACACAGCGTGTACAAGGTTCTCCATGTAGAGGCAACAGGAGCAGGGGGCTTCCCTGAAAAAGGGAAAGCAGGGTGACTGGAAACCCAAAGTAGGGATCTTGGAAGCCACCAGAAGTAGCAGTGATGGGTGAGGACATGACATCACTGCACAGGGGATTCCAGGACTCTGAGGTGCCTAACATTCAGTCCTGAAATGACACAGAAAGCCCTCAAGGATCCAGGGCTCCACAGCTCCTGAGCCTCAAAGATTCAAGAAGCAGAAGTCACTGTAAGAAGCCACCATGCCCAAGGCTGGCCCTGGCACAAAGCCCCAGCTCAGCTGGGAAGATGAATAAATTAATGAAAATGAATAATAAAGAATTATGAAACATCTAGAGACGACCCGAAATCCAACCTGGGAGGGAAGAATAACCCCCAAACAGAGGCTCCAAGGAAAAATAGTCTTTTTTCACAAGACTACCCAAATACCTAGAAGAAATAAAGAGGAAATAAAAGCTCAGGAGGAAAGAAATGGAAAGGAGATGAGTGACCTCAAACAGAAAGGGATCAGACTTACCCAAGAAATGGAATCCTTGGTCCAGGAGAACAGACAAAGCAGAAATCTCTGACTCCATGAGACAGAGAGAAATAACGCAGAACAAAATCAAAAGACTGACAAGAAAAAATCAGAAGCTCTGAGTCCTTCGACTTAGAAGCTCTTACAAAAACCGACTTTTACGCCCTTTTGGGATTTTTCCTTTTAGGGTTTCTTTCAAGAGGCAAACAGTGGATTCTTTGTGTCTTCCCTGTGTCCAATGGTTCTGACAGAGCCAGGTAATTTTCAATTACGATTTCCTGAAACAGTGTCTGGACTTTTTTTTTCTGCCTGATCACGGTTTTCAGGGAGGCCAGGAATTTGGCCTTAAATTCTTTCTCCTTGACTCTCCATTAGTAGTTTATATTATCAAATATCAGATCCCAACTCCTGCAAAAACCAGAGGTCCAGCAGTGCAGGAGCTGGTTTTTGTGGGGATTTTACAGCCAGCCCAGCATCAAGGCCTCAAGGAGCAAGAAGGGATCTTCAGGACCCAGCCCAGCAACAGCTGAGATAAAGACTTATCTGGCAGCAAGGCCCATTTAGACATGAACGTGATGGGACCAATCTATACACAAAAAGAGGTATAGAAGTGTGTCTGCTTGGGAGAAATGTTTGTACATCTGTTTCTGTAACAGCTTCTAAGTAAATATCTCTTTGCAAAAGGTATAGATGTTAATGAGTTCAGTGGAATCCGGGCACTAGTCACTGGTGGTCACAGCAGGAGAACACACTAGAACTGGGGCCAAAGCTGCCATGCTAGATAAAGGTCCCCAAAGACACCCCAAGAAGCCTAAAGGGAAAACGCTGCCAATCTCACCTGGGACAGGGAGGCTGGAGAGTGGCCCTCACTATGAAGGTTTGCTGAAAAGATTTTTTTTCCTTTTTTTTTTTCCTAATGGATGGGATTAGGGTAAGGGGTAAGGTAGGAAGAGAAGAAAATAATTTTTTGTTAATTGAAAAACATTAATTAAATGTCTTTAAAAGAGTCATTTACTCGGCAAAGTTGAGTCTACAGGAAGGAGGGGGTGTGAATGGATCATCAGTGGATGAGAGAACTTTCAACCATTTCTGACAAAATATGAGAGCTGAGCAGCAAACACAAGAGTCCAGAGAAACCTGGAGAGGCCCATTCACTTGACAGACTGAAAGAAATCACCCCATGACAGGGCGGTAGCATCCTAACAGAGGGAGAAGAAACAAGCCTTGCTTCTGAGCCTCAATGTTTCTCAACAGTATCAAGACTTAAATAAGAAAAACAAGGAGGGGAGAGAGTGATTCTATTCTGAAGCCATGAAGAAGAGGGAAGAAGAGGAATAGGAAGGAAGAACACAGGCCAGGCAGGGAGCGAGCAGCCAAGGCAAGGCTGAACACACACACAGCGACCACACTCAGCAGGGAAATAAGGCAGGATAGGAAGGGGGCCAGGGGGCAGCTCAACAGGTAGGACAGCACCCAGGAGGGAACAGTCACCCGGAGAGAAAGCCAGGAGAGGGGAGGAGGAGAAAAGAGACTGGAAGAAATACCCCAAGAGGCAATTTCAGAGAATCCTAGAAAGTAGGAGCCGACACAGAATGAAATGGAAGCCTGAGAGCACAGCAATACTGGGCAGAAAAGCAGCTCTGGAAGACTTAAAAGCTCTGCTCGATGCGGTGACCGACAGGAGGACAGACGGTGACCCGGGCGACCGTCTTCAGCCAGGGCAGAGAGGGGCATTGCTGGACTTGGCCAGAGAGGAAACTTGTTTTGCTTAAGTTCGCAGACTTGTTCCAAGGATTTGGGTTTGTTTGTTTTTTTCCAATTAGAGGAAGGTGAAAGGAAGAAAACAACGAAAACCTCTTAATAGAAAAATTAAAAGTTAAAAAATAACAATATGAAAATAAATGAAAAGCAAGCAATACAAAATGAAGACTGATGGTTCCACATACAATCCCCTTTCTGTGTCCTCCTGTGCATAAAGAAATGCCCCTTTTAAATAACATTTATATCCAGACAATCTTTCTTAAAAGGTCTGGCCTCCCAACCGGAGGACTTGGGTCCCAACCCTGCCCTAGTCCCTACTACATGTAGGATGCAGACAAGGTCAACTACCTCTTGGTCTGTTTCCTCATCAGCAAAGGGAGGGGGTGGCCTAGAAGACCTCCCCACCCTCAATCCAGGTTCTGGTGCAAATGTGCTCTGGGGAGGAGAGCTGAGGCAGACAAGGAGAAGAAGGGAAAGGGGAGGAGGAGGGAGAGAACTTTTGCCTTAGCTTTTTGTTCAGGATTCCTAACTCTAGAACATGGGGATCAAGAGAATAGGAGCTGGGCATCCCACGCCCTGTGAAGAATGATCAGGTGATGGGGGATACCTATGACATGTCACTGAAAGCTGGAGGAGTCTAAGTCACCAAGACCTCTCAGACTGAGCAGAGGCTGGAGAGAATCCGGTCCCTGGGGCTGGGCTGAACTCATCCCCTAGGGCTGTCAGCGCTTCAGGACAAGACCGGAGGCTGGGGCACACCCAGCTCCCAACCCCTGCACCCCCAGAAGCTTGAGCCCTTAGGGGTGCTGAAGCTAAGGTGGGAGCTGCTATGCTGCCCAGTGTGGCGAAGCTGAGGCACAGGTGGCTTGGGAGGAAAGAGAAAGTGGGGGTCAGAATGAACACTGAGGAAGCACCTGCTATGTGCTAAGAGCTTTACAAAGATTATCCCACCACTACCTTGGGAAAGAGATGCTGTTATGACCCCCATTTTACAGCTGAGCAAACCGAGGAAGCAGTCTCAGAAGAGTCCTCTAGGACCAAGCTGCCCCTCCCCTCTGAGGGAGTGAACAGCAGGCCATCCCTGCAGCTGCCCTTGGCCACAGAAAACCACAAATTAACAGGATCTACAGTATTCCTAGGAAGGGCGGGGCAGCCAGGAGGCTGAGGGGATAGGGCACTGGGCTGAGTTCGGGTCCAGTCTCAGACCTCTGCTGGCCATAATCTCCAGAAGGAGGAAATAGAAAACCATTCCAGCAAGTCTCCTAGCCAAGAAAACTTCATGGAGAATGGTGGCCTGCTAGGGTCCACCAGGGCACAAAGCACCAGACAAAAATTAACAAGTTGTATTTTAATGTCTTTTGTTAAACATTTCCCAATTACATTTTCATCTAGTCCAGCAAGGAGTCTGACACCTTTGCCTAGGGCTATCTCAATATGTACAGAAAGCCAAGAGAAGTTTGCATCTCTATGCCAGTGGGTTCCCTACTAAAAATTCTGAGGTGCTCCTAAATTTTCCTAAGCAGAACATGACTGCATTTCCAGCTGACCAAAGAAGGCTTCTCCTGGGATATTCCAGAGTCAATAAAAGCAATATAAATATTGCTTTAAGGACTTCAACGGAAATCCTGACTAATCTGCTTAGTCCAGGTTTAACCTTGAGACCTGAGGGCAAACAGGGTTACTTAAGCATTTCTCGGCCTCCCTTCCCCCCAGAAGGTGTAGGGTCACTCAAGGAGGCTCATGGGCCTGCCCTGGCATGGAGAGCCCTGTCACCTGATGATGTCAAGGCCCTCTGGGAAAAGCTGAGGAAGGGACAAGGCCAAAGTACTACCGCTGTCCCCAGCAAATGAAGCCACGGGGACCTGCACAAAGGAAGGTCCTCATTTTGTTATTCAATCTCATCTTGGGACCAGCACTCTACACGGTCAGAATCTTTCTGGACCCAGAATCTGTTAAGTGGACCCTGTTCTGTTAGCTGTCTCATCCCCCAGCTCTGGATCAGCTGCAAATTTCGTAAGCACTCTTTATTCAATGTAATTATTGATACTGACGCACACCGGTCTGGTGGGAGCAGGCGAATTCCAGCTTCTAGATGTGCCCAGCTAAGCACTGAGGGTCTAGGGCAGGAGCTGGCTCTCCATTTGTTGTCATATAGCCCTCAAGCGAAGATTTTACATTTTACATTTTCAATACAAAAAGAAACTCTTTATTTTAAAATGTAAAAACCAATCTTACCTCACCTCTCTCCCCTCCCAAATGTTGTCTCTTACGACCCCTGATCTAGGAGGGAAGTCACTTCCCTCACGGCTTTTAAGGGGAGAGGGCCACCCCAAATTTGTACCCACAGTTTTAACTCCTTCCCACCAAATGCTAGTTAACCCGAAGGCCGTAACAAATAGCACCAAGCCGTAAGCCCACTTATCCAAGCAAAGAGTGAGCAGAACTTGGAGAAGTCAGACAGACTCAGATGCAGAGGAGACCAACGGGGAGAGCGCCCTTCCCGCTGAGGAGGCAAACTGGAAGTCAAGGTCTCTCCTTCCAACTCCTCCCTAGGAGAATCTCAGACAAGGGCTTGGGTCACCGGACAAGTACCTAGATAAGAAGACAGAGAATCAGTGGAAAAGAATAAAGACTCTGAGTTAAATCCAACGCCCTTTTGGATGGAGTCACTGGTGCCTGGGAGAGCAGGCCAAGCTTCACATGGAAGGAGGAGGATAAGCTGGGACATGAAGGGGAAAAGGTGAGCCATGCACAGGGCAGAGGTAGGAAAGCAGCGCTTCCCATTCATGGGGGGCATCCTAATCACAGTAATGTGGGGCACCAGGGGCATGAATCACAGTAATCTGACAGTGATGGGACACCTCCTATGAGCCAGACACTACAGGACATGCTGTACAAACATCATCTCACTTGTCTTTACAACAACCCTGGAAGGAAGGTGCTGGATTATCCCCATTTCACAGATGAGGAAACTGAGGAAAGCCGAGAGGAAGAGCTTGCCCAGGGTCACAGAGCTAGTAAGTGTCTGAGCTGGATCTGAACCCAGATCTCCCCGACCCCGGGCCCACGCTCTGTCCACCGTGGCCTCACTGCCCCATAGCAAAGACATCATGCCTTCACTCCCTCTCTCTCTTCCAACCCGTCATCTCTCTGACCCTCCCAGACCCAGGTACATATCAGGGGCGCCCAGCTCTCCTCTCCTTCCTGACCACAAGTCCTAGGGCTGAGTGACAATTTTTCCTATGAGGTTTCCATTATTTATACCCAGCAACTGACCCTTTTTTGGCAAAAATCAGCCCCTGAGCCGCACACCCCTGTGCTAGGTGCCCCCTTTGTGCAGGCTGAACTTATCACTGAGGCAAAAAGAAACATCATAAGCTGCTTGCTCTGCTTCTGGCAGGGAAAGTGGGGCATCTGAGAAGCCAGAGAGCCCCACCCCAACATAGCAGCCTCTGCACCAGACTTCAGAACCACCCGTGAAACTCCTCTGCTATGTCCCCCTTCCCTTCTGTGGTCTGGGCCAAGTACTCCAACATACCCTCATCACACCCAATGGACTCAACGGCCACCCTCTAACTTCAGCCTCTGTCACCCTGGGTAGCTCCCAAATCCTCGGGATTTCCTGCTTCACAATTCCTTCTCCTCCTCTTCCACTAGTGAAACTGTAGGAAAGTCATCAGAACTAGAGAAAAGTTTGGGCGGTTTATATAATAAGGTAGCAATATCAATGACTGCTGAGAAATCCCACCAGCCCAGTTTCTGAAATGAAATTAGAATACATTCAAGAATTAATGAGTTATTCTACTTGTGGCAAAGCCCAGAGGAGGTGGTGCTGTGTTGACAAAAGAACAAATAAAAACCCAAAATGTTAGTAATTATGAAGACCAAAAGCCCCACAGAAGAGATCTTCATACCTTCTTCTGCTCTTTGCAAAAGTGGTGGACTACAGGGACAGAACAGGGCATACTCTATCAGATTCCACTTATGTATTGATTAGTTTTGCTGAACAGTTTTTTCCTGCTCTTTTTTATTCTGTTAAAAAAAAACATGACTCTCTGGCAGGGAAGGGAAGATGATTCTATTTGGAAATGACAATGATGTCAAAACAAAAAGTATTCATTTAAAATTGTTTTTAAAAATAAGCAAATGGGGGGTGGCTAGGTGGCGCAGTAAATACAGCAATGGCCCTGGAGTCAGGAGGACGTGAGTTCAAATCCGGCCTCAGACAACACCAAAACTAGCCATGTGACCTTGGCCAAGTTACTTAACCCCAATTGCCCTCCAAAAAGCAAAAAATAAAATAAAATAAAATAAAAATAAGCAAATGGTCTTAAAGGAAAAAAATAAGACAGTTCCTAAGTGGGTCCTGTAATGCTTTTGTATTTTCTGAGGCCTCACAAGAAAGAAAGAGCCTCTCACTCTCTATAGACAGTCCAGCCCAGGCATCCCAGATAATGTTTGGGGGATAAGATGGCCAGGAGACTGAGGCGGGCTCAGGCCATCAAGTCTGACACATGGTCACTTTCAGAATTACAGAAAGGCTGCTTGATGCCCAACACACCATCTGCTCCCTGGATACACAGGGATGGGGGGAGGAGATCCCAGGCAGATGTGGGTCAGTCCAGATGATCACTGAACCCCACCCCCCCCAACCCAGGGCATGTGTCTCTGCTTCAGCTTAAGTCTTTCTCCTCTGTGACACACTCAAACCTTCCCCAACTCTACACATTTGTGTCAAGGTTCAGTAAAGCTTATCTATGTGTGTATGTATGTATACACACATGTGGGCATATGTGTGAGCATGTTCACATGTGTGTATGCACACAAATATACATGCATATACATGTATATGTATATACACAGATAAGGCATGTGTGTATATTGTGTGTATACATGTGTGTCGATATATAATCTATCTTTTGAGAAATTATTAGAAAAGGTATCTATGTCCTCCAATGAATAAATTTATCAAAAAATTTGAACAATTTTCTTTTTATGTTTGTTTTTATTTTTTGGAAGCAATAAATGGAGTTAAGTGACTTTCCTAGGGTCACAAAGCCAGTATCTGAGGCCATGTTTGAACTTGGGTCCTCCTGACTTCAGGGCTGGTGCTTCATAAGGAAGAAATCCAAGTTATCAATAGGCATGTGAAAAAAAGGTTCCAGATTACTCAATGATTGGAGAAATGCAAATTAAAGGATCTCTAAGGTTCCACCTCACTCTATCAGATTAGCAAAATGGACAAAAAGGAAAGTGACAAATGCTGGAGAGGACAGTGGGAAAACAGGCACACTGGTGCATTGTTGGTGGAGCTGTCCAGACATTCTGGAAAGCAATCTGGTACTATGCCCAAAAAGTCACTATACCATTACTGCGCCTATATCCCAAAGAGTTCAACAAAGAGTAGGGGGATCTGTAAGAAGTTTTGTATCCCCAGAGAGGCCATGTAGTGGCCAGTGATGGACCACAGATTCGAATCCCTGCTCGGACACTCACCACGTGGGTGACCAAGGACAAATCATTTCACCTTCTGGTTCTCACCTGAGAAGTCAAGGGGTTGGCCATGATGGTCTCTAAAGCTGGTCCTGTAATGTCACAGCATCATTTCTAAAATGACCAGTTTTCCTGCTTTGTCTCTATTTCCCAGTTCCCAGGGGCCAAACACACTTCAAGCCAGTGATGGTCTTATCAGCTTAAGCAAAGGAGATTTGCCTAAAGAAGCAGCAGCCCTTGGCTCTGCTACATTGTAGCTCCTGGACGTTACTTTTAAAGCGCCACCCCCTTACAGCCCGTCTAACCCTGGCCCTGCGTAGGGGGGGGGGGGGGGGAAGGGGAGAGGGGTTCCTCCGGGGAACACCCGCCCCTCTCCCTTCGCCCTGCACACACCTGGGACACCCTTCCTTTCCGGGTGCCCGCGGGCTTAGCTCTGAGCCCTCATCTCCGACCCGTCCAGCCCTGTGGCATGACCCTCTGCGGGGCGCCGTCCGGGGCTGGGTGGCTCGGGCAGGCAAAAAGGTGGCTCCGAGAGCACACCTGGCCGGCCAGGTAGGGCAGCAGAGCGGCGACGCTCTGGCCCGAATCAGGCCGGGACCCAGCAGGATCCAGCTTCCTACACGTGTTTGCTCAGCGTCCCAGGACAAGTTCAAGGCGGAGGAGGGGGGAAGACCGGGACTGAAGCTCGTGCAACAAGTGACACAGGTGACACTCCCGGCCCCAGGTGTGGAGGAAGCGGGCACCGCCCCCGGGGGGGGGGGGGATCGCATGCGCACAACCCCTCCCAAGGGCCCCCGCCCAGCACAGGTGCGTGCCTGGGGCGGGCCCTCGTACTCACCCGGGCCGCGGCAGCCGCGGGCAGTCGGAAAGCGCCTGGCGGCGGAGCGACGAGGCCACGCGCAGGGGCCTGGGCCGCAGCTGGGGCCGGCTCACAGAGCAGAGGCTGCCCGACTCACGGGGCCCGGGTGCGCCAACGGGGGTGCGGCGCTGGAACTCCCGGTCTGGGACTCACTGCCATCTTCACCCCGGTTGTCATAGCACTTTACAAGGAAACCCGCGGCTCCGGATGAGAGGCGGGGACGCGGAGGCTCGTGGGAGTCGTAGTCCCGGGAAGGGAGGGCGGAATAGAGGGAAAGGGGGGCTTCGATTGGTCCGCCGGAGAGCGGAGAGCTGTCATTCTCAAAGGGGATGCAGGATGTCCTGGACTATACCACTTCTTCAAGAAAAGGGGGCGTCCGGCGGTACCGAGGAGGCTGACGAAAGCGACGCCGTTCCCTGATTCCCCCCTAGCGTCCCGGCTTAGTGGCTCAGGCCACAGACACGTGTTGCCGGACTGCGCGCTCTCTCCTCATGCTCTCAGCCGGGCCTTGAGCTGGGGGAGGCGGGGCCTGGGGTAGTAGGAAGCCGGGCCTGGGCTCCTGGAGGCGGGGCCTTACCTGTAGGAGGCGGAGCCTGTGGCAGTAGGAAACGGAGCCTTAGCCCTAGGAGGCGGGGCCTGGGCTTTAGGAGGCGGGGCCTGGGGCAGTAGGAAGCGGGGCCTGGGCTCCAGGAGGCGGGGCCGCGGGGCTCCGCGCGGGCGGGGGAGGGCCTCGGGTTTCCGTGCTTCCTCCCGGAGGTGTCTCAGGCCGTGGCCGGGTGGCCCGCGATGGACCGGGCGGCCGTGGCGCGGGTGGGCGCCGTGGCGAGCGCCAGCGTGTGCGCCCTGGTGGCCGGGCTGGTGTTGGCGCAGTACCTGCTGACGGCCAAGAAAAGGACGGGCAGGAAGACCAAGATCATCGAGATGGTGAGTGTGCGACCAGAGAGGGCGAGACACCGGCCCGGGGCGCACAGCTCGGGCGCCGGCCCTTCCAGGGCCTGCCAGCCCGCCGCCTCAGTTTACCGGTCTGTAAAGGCCTCGGGTTCCTTCCAGCTCTAGGGCCACTTCTCCATGTGCCTCAGTTTACCAGTCTGTAACACGAGGGAGTCAGTCTAAGGGGCCTCGGGGTCATTCCAGCTCTAGGGCCACAAGCCCGGGCCACAAGCCCAGGCCACCTAGCTTCGCCTGCCTCAGTTTACCACTCTGTAAAGGCCTCGGGTTCCTTCCAGCTCTAGGGCCACAAACCCAAGTCACATCTCTGTGTGCCTCAGTTTGCCAGCCTGTAACATGAGAGGGTCAGTCTAAGGGGCCTCGGGGTCATTCCAGCTCTAGGGCATGGCCCAGGTCACCTACCTTCCCCTGCCTCAGTTTACCAGTCTGTAAAGGCCTCAGGTTCCTTCCAGCTATAGGGCCACAAGCCCAGGTTACTTATCCTCTGTGTGCCTCAGTTTACCAATCTGTAACATGGAGGGTGTTAGTCTAAGGGGCCTCAAGGTCCTTCCAGCTCTGGGACCACAAGCCCAGGTCACTTATCCTCCGTGTGTCTCAGTTTACCTGTCTGTAACATGAGGGGGTCCGTGGGAGGGGCTCAGGGTCCTTCCTGCTCTGCCTTTGGCCACCTCATGCCCTCCCAGCCCTGACTCCTGGGCCTCAGAGCCAGGCTGGGGAAGGATAAGCATCACCCCACCTGGGTTCAGATTCTGTGGCTCACCCAGGTGCACCCCTCTCCAGGAGCCCCGTGGGGCTCCAGCTTTGGGCCTGCCCCACCCCAGCCTAGCCAGGTCCTCCCTGCATGGCAGAGCCGCACCCCAGGATCCTGGAGGGCCTTGCTGTGCCCTCCTTCACCTCTTGGGGTTGGGGGTGCCGCTCCAGAGTCCAGACGCTGCTGCGTGTTGTGCCTAGGCCAGGCACGGAGGCCTAGGGGGTGCCCCGTCTCTTCCTTCCTTCCTGAGCATGCTTCCCCATGCAGGACCCGCCCTTCTCCACAGACGAGTCACCGGAACCTCCACTGACAGGCAAGAGAAGCCCTTTCCTGGGGCTGCCGTGCATGCCTCTCTCCTGCCTCAGACTGCTGGCAGCCCTTGTGGTCTCCTCAGGCTCCCTGGAGGCTCCTAGGGTGGGGCCCGGAGAGCCTGGTCCAAAGGAAGCCCGTCTGGGCTCAGGCTTTCATTTATCTTCCTCTGCCAGAAAGTTCCCACGGGGCTGGGAATCCTCAGATAAATGCTTCTTAAAACAGGCCAGCTATATTTACCCTAATGGAAGGAGGCCCACCCTGCAGAAGATAGGGAGAGCAGGCTGGCCTCAGGGACACCTACTGTGTGCCCAGTGCCCGTGCCTGGCGCTGGGCTGAGTCCTGGGGACAGGGGAGGTCTGGTTTTGAATCCCGCCACAGGTCACAGCTCTGCCACCCTGCGCAAGCTGACTGAGTTAACCCATCTGTAAGATGGAGCCAATGATCTAGTCATAGTGTCAGGGGCAAGTAGGTGGTACAACAGATAGAACCCCGGGCCTGGAGTCAGAAAGACCCGAGTTCAAACCCGGCCTCGGGCCCTTACTAGCTGTGGGACCCTGGGCGAGTCACTCGCCCTGTCTGCCTCAGTCTCCTCATCTGTAAAGTGAGCCAGAGAAGGAAATGGCAAAGCCCTCTGGGGTCTCTGCCAAGAAAACCCCCAGTGGGGCCAGGAAGGGTCCGGCCCAGCTGGGAACGACTGGACAAACTGCACAAGGCCTGCTGTTCCTTACGTCACTGCCTTGCCCCCCGCGCAGTGTCGGGGGACTGTTAAATGCCGCGTCCTGTCATCCTGAAGTCGCTTTCTTAATATCCCCAGGGTTGTCGTATGTCCTAAGCTCATGGCCTTGCAGGTGTGTCGAGGGACCTTGTTTTGTGGCCCACCTGGAACAGTAAAAGTGCAGGCGCCCTCGAGGCCACACGTGGCCTCACTCAAGAACCTTCGAGGGTCCTTTCTGGCCCAAAAGGGCGATGCTGCCCTAACCAGCTCTGTGATCCTGGGACAGTCCCTGAGCCTCCATTTGCCCATTTGCACTTGCCGTGGCCCACCCGGCCAGAAGCGTGGGGGCAGGTGGGCCGCTTTCCCCAGCAGCAGTGGAGCGCAAGAAGGGACCAGCTTTCTCCCACCGGCCTAGCCCATTGCTCCAGCCTCCATGCCCCGTGGTGGGGGTGACGACCGGCGGGCCAGTGTTCAGATGGCACGAGCTGGATTCCTGTATCCAGAGTCTGAAGCAGACTGGGAGAAGAGGAGCCCGCTTGATGCTCTCACCTCTTGGTCCACAGGCCGGAATGCTGAGATCTGGTTTTAGACAAAGTCTTTTAATAAACCCTGTAAACTTACATGTCCCTTAGTCCGACGGGGGGCGGGGAGGGACTTAGACACTGGGCATTCTTTGTCTAGTCACTTTTAAGTTGCGTCTGACTCTCTGTGACTGCATTTGGCGTTTTCTTGGCAGAGATCCTAGAGTGATTTGCCATTTCCTTCTCCAGCTCATTTTACAGATGAGGAAACTGAGGCAAGCAGGGTAAATTGACTTGCCCCGGGTCACACAGCTAGGAAGTGTCTGAGGCTGGATTTGCACTCAGGTCCTCTTGACCAGGTCTGGCACCACTTGTACCACCTGGCTACCCTCTGCTATACACATGGCTGTTATTTTGCTTGTTAATCAGTAGCCTTTAATTAAGTGCCCTTGGCAGTGAATAAAGCACCTACCCTTTAGTCAGGAGGACTGAGTTCAGATCTGACCTCAGACACTTGACACTTACTAGCCATGTGACCTTGGGCAAGTCACTTAACCCCAACTGCCCTGCCCTCTCCCTTCCAGGAAAAAAAAAGGGAACGGCAACCCCTATCTTCATTTCAACATAAAACTACCGTTGTTTCCCTTTATCCTGAAGCCAATTTGTACTAGTGAAATAGCTGACTGGTGCCTTCATAGTACTCTAAGGTTTGCATAACATTGGCCCATATTAACTGATTTGGGCAGGAGGTAGGTGCTGTCTCCCTGTGACAGATGAGGACATAGACAAAGGGTGACTTGGTCAGGGTCACTCAGCCAGCAGAGTCCAAGGCAGAATTCCAGCCAAGGTCTTCCTGACCATGGGCCCTGCTTTACCCGCTGAGCCACGCGCTGCCCAGCCTGTTAGACAGCGTCCGGCACCTTCCTTTCCCCTAAGCCCTGTCCCTCTGGCTACAGGAAGGGGACAGTCCTCCTGGGTCAGAATATCTTCTGCTTGCCCCCAGGCTGGGCCCTTCCTGGCTGCCTGGGTTTATTCTGAAGCTGGAGCCTTGTCCTTCAAGACCCCACCCTTCCCCTCCACACCCTCTTACCACTTTCCTGCTTAGAAACCTTCTATGGTTTATAGGTGGAGACTTGGGTGAAATCTAAACTCTGCAGTGTGTGTTTTTAGAGAAAGTTAGGCCCTAGAGTAGCTGAAGGTGAGGCTGGGAGGCCAGACTCTTTCCCATATACCAGCTAAGAAACTGGAGGCCTTTTCCCCAGGACTTTACCATTGACCACCCAGTGACCGCCAGCCACTGGCTAAAATCTTTGTTCAGGAAGGGGCGCTTCTCACCTGAGGGACCGTATGCTCTTTAGGGACGGGTTCTGTTGTATTAAGCGTTCTGCAGCAGAGTGCCAGGAGACCCCAGAGATGGCCCCTCGTGCATTTAGGGAGGGACCTGGACCTCAGCGGCCATAGGGAACTCCCAGGGGACTCCCAAACACCCTTGACCAACCCAAGTAACCACCCTCTCTGTCCTTTAGAGTCTCAGGGAGCTTCCTGGAGCTGCGGGACCTGGGCCACTAATCTGTGCATAAGAATCCCCGGAGACATCACGGTGACTTAGTTTTAAAACATGACATTTTCTCTTTTATTTGTTTTGTTAAATATTACCCAGTTACCGTCTAGTCTGGTTGGGCTGCACTCAGGAGTGTTCTGAAGCCTCTGGCCTGGAGCCTGGCACACGGCAGGTGAAGGCACTTGGCCAGGTCCACCCAGCCAGTGTGTGTCCACAGTGGGATTTGAACCCAGGTCGCTCTGCCCTTGAGTACAGCTCTCTAGGCTTTCTGTTGTTGTCCGATCATTTTTCACTCACATCCTACTAGTAGTTCATGATCTTTTGGGGGGTTTTCTTGGCAGTAATGCTGGAGCGCTTCAACGCATTCTACAGATGAAGAAATTGAGGCAGATAGGGTGTAGTGACTTGCCCAGGGTCATTCAGCTAATAAGTACCTGAGCTAGCATTTGAACTCAGAAAGATGAGTCTTCCAGACTCTGGGGCACCTGTGCACCTGCTGCCCCCTGTGCAACTTCTCACTAATTCCCAAAAGAAGGTTCTAGGAAGGATGATGGCTCAGGAGCTGGCATGGGCCTTGGCGGCACCAAAGCCGAGCCTTCGTCTTTCAGGTGCCCAAACCCGTGGGCAGAGGGAGGCCAGGAGCTGTTCACAAGCCCCTTCCAAGGCCCTCTCTCTTTCACCCTGTCTTTTCCCGCTGAGATCGCCGGTCCAGTCTTCTCCAAAGGTGAGGAGAGTGTAAGTAGCACAGAGTCCCCACCCTGTCACAATCAGAGAAAGCCACAGGAAGCGACAGGAAACAGGGCTTTGCCTCCAGAAACTTAATCTGCTTTGGCACATCCTGCCACCTCCTTATTTGTCCCATTACACAATAAAACCTTAATTACGTGTGCTGGCTGAAAAGAGGGGCAGCCTGCTTAGCAAAAAGTTAATCCTAGAGCAATAATTCCCAGTGGGAAGCAAAGCCTGGTGAATAGGGAGCTGGAGCTGGCCTTGGTGTCTTGGGCCCAAATCCCACCTTTTACAGCCCTGAGCAAGGCAGTGGGGGTGCTGGCTGGAGTAGACGGAGTGTCCACACTGGGACTCCTCCACATTGATGAAATCCTAGGTCTGATCTCCCCAAAATAATAATAATTCTTTGGGCTACAGGTAGGTCCATAATCTCTTCCATAGACCCAGAATTTTGGGGGTGGGACCCCATCCAAAAGATCTTTGATGATATCTGCCCAAATACCTCCAATGTGAGGAAACCCCTTTCCTCCCAGACAGCGCCTTCCACAGTTTGCTCAGATTAGCAGGAAGTCTTTACTGGACCGAGCCGAGTCTGCCTTGGCTGTTTCTGCCCATCACTGGTCAGAGTTTTGGGCTCTGGAGTCTAGCAGAATGAGGCTGGTCTCTTTTCTTCTGGATAGCCTTTTTAGGACATTGTTCTCCACCCTAAAGGCCCCACCTTCTTTCAAGGACACCCTAGTAACTTATCCTCCTGTCCTTTAACATCCTTCCCACCCCCACCCCCTTCCTGGGCCTGCTCCCACCTCTCTGAAAATCTGGCTGGGCCACGAGCCTCCCGTCTTCGAGTGCTCGTCCACCTCTTAGTGGGCACCAGGAACCTTGCTAGGCTGAAGATACAAAACAAAGTCAAGGCACCCAGCTGGCAAGTACCTCCCATTCTACAAGGGGCATCAGTGCATAGGTATCAGGATGGACAAGAGAAATGCAGAGGAGACAGGAGGGTGACCTTCACAAGGAGGCCCCCAGCCACAGGGAGGAGGCAAGGTTGGTGGGGGAGGGGGCTGGGAAGGCTTCCTGGGGGAGGTGGTTTGTGAGCTGATTGTTCAAGCCTCTCCCATTCTCTTGGGGTGTGTGCTCTCTCTGTCCCTCCTGGTTTTGTGTCCTAAGAGCTAGTATTTCTATGGCATCTTTAGGTTCACAGAATTATTTATACATATTGTCTCATTGGATTCTCAAACCACCCTGTGATTGGCCTGTAATCTAGACCTTTGTTCAGTTCAATGATGAAAATACTGACCGGCACAAGGCCTTAGCACTCCACTGGATACCTTCTCCCAAGCTGACACGGCCCCATTAGAGGCTTCTCTTTGGGCCCAGTTATTTAGCCTCTGTCAAATCCACCCAACACCACCAGGATCTAGACAATGGTTCTTAACCTTTTTGTGTCTTAGGACCCTTGGGCAGACAATCCAGTGAAATCTCTAGATCCCTTCCCAGAATCATGTCTTTAAATGCATAAAATAAAATACATATGATTACCCAAGATAAGGAAACCAACTTTACTGAAAAACAGTTATCATAATATATATTTTTTAAACCCAGGTCCACAGACTCCCTGGCTAAGCACCTCTGGATTCTAGACTGTTTGTCTCTCTGGCAGAACATGAAAGATTCTGTTCCCTGTTTTGTGGAAATCTAAGTGTGCTGTGACTAAGGTGTTGCCCTTGTCCCCTAGCCTAGCTACTCTGTCACAGAAAGGACAGGAGCAATACTGCCTGGCCCTGTTCTTGGTGAAATCATTCTGTCTTTTAGGGATGGCTGCTTCCCTTTTGAGAGCTCCCCAAGTCCCCCTTAGGAGGGAGAGAGCTTTATGGCTGGAAATTTCCCGGAGGAGAATTCACCACCATCTGCTTTGCCCCCACATCCTGAGGACCACGGGGTCTTATCACTGGCTTTGCAGCTGTGCCATGTTCGAGATTGCTGCCTCCCCCGTTACCGCGGGGGCTCCTGGAGAGCCGGCCCGGTTTATTTCTCTCTTTGCATCCCCAGTGCTCAGCACAGAGTAAATGCTTAATAACGGCTTCATTCATTCATAATGGGCTCTCGGGCTTTGCCAGTAGCCGATGTTAAGCTCACTGATCTATAGTTCACAGATGCCACCCTGCTCCCTTTTTTAAATGAGGCTAGCATTCGTCCTTGTCCAGGCCCGCAGCTCCTCTCTCTGCCATTTTCCTGGATCTTTGGGACTTTTCATCAGCAGGTGCGTAGCAATCCCATTGCTAAGCCTGTCATTTCTCTCTGCCTTGGTTGTGGGTCCCTTGGCCCTGGCGACATGGATACAACGAATGAGACCAGCCAGACGCTGCTCAAGACCATTTTAATTTCCTCCCTCATCTGGGACTCCCACCACCTGCAAAGCCTCCCTTTTCAATCTAAAGCCCTTGTAGTTGGCGCCCCCAGATTCCAGGCAAATAGGTATTTCCTGGGCCTTATTGTATACACTTTATCCCTTATTTGGAGCACATTATTCCTCTGTATTAAACCCAGGTCTGGAAACCCAAACCCCATTCTCAGGTGTCCTCCTGGCCAGCTGGCCACTTTGCCTTCTTAATTCAGCAGGCAGTCAGCATGAAAACAGCACTTGTTTCCCAAGGTCTGGCCTTCTCTCTTCCTGCACAGTGACCCCTTTGGCAGACTGGTCAAGCCTGCCCTCAGTATAATGTTGTTAAATGCAAAAAGTGCTGGAGATTACAAAAAAAAACAGGCACCAGAATGTTTGAGAGACGAGTTCCCGGACCCCGGCTCAGGGTCCCTGCCCAGGCCTGCAGTCTTTTACCCCAGGCTGCTCTGCCCCTCAGACTCCTGGGTCATCACCAGAAGGTGGTAGGGGTCAGTTTAGACAGAGCGTGTAGAGGGCCCCGTGTTTGTCACACTCTTCCCACCTTCGGACACCAGGAGGTATCTCTCTGTATCTTTCTCCCCTTTTCTTCACATCCGGTCTCTTTCTCTCTTCCTGCCCTCAAGGCCAGGCTGCTCTCTCTGGCCCATAACCTCAGCAGGAACAGGGGGTTTCCTGCAGTGCCAGGACAGAGAGGGACTTAGCCTTGTGAGGCCCACACAGGTATAGCTCCAGGGCCCTGGCAGAGCCCCAGACACAGCCCCTCTGGCAGGTCCCAGAAGACACTTCCTGGCCTGGCCCACTTGGCTGAAACAAATGTCCGGCCCTGGTCACCGTCTTCTGTGTGGACAGACCTGACTGTTTGTGAGGCTGCACGTGGAAAAATCCAGAGACCCACCGGGCCCTTTCTCCCCACCCTTTCTCTCAAGCCCCTTCCTACGGGTCTGTTTATGCTAGACTTTCTGGCCACACTTGGATAGCGAAGCCCAATTCATTTAGCAGACATGAAGACAATAAGACGTGTGCCCCTCTGCAGAGCCGTGCCTCTGTTTACCTACACACTATGGGGGGGGGGAGGGGGAACCGGAATACTCTAACAGAGTGGCATGCAAATTCTTCCCTTCCTGGCACACACTGGGTGCTTAATAAATGCTTGATGGCCTATTGGCTTGCCTTGCTTGGTTCTCAGCTGCCTTCCATCCATACGTTCTCATCTGTACAGTTTTGATCTATCTTTGTATCAGCCTCCTCCCAAAAACAGAATAATCACCATCATGGTCACTCACGTTATGTGGCTTCAGGGTTCGAGGTACACTTTCCACATAGCTGTTTGAAGAGCTGTGTTCGGTCATGTCTGACTTGCCAGGACCCCATGTAGGGTTGTCTTGGCAGA
This sequence comes from Pseudocheirus occidentalis, assembly GCA_028646575.1. NCBI lineage: Eukaryota > Metazoa > Chordata > Mammalia > Diprotodontia > Pseudocheiridae > Pseudocheirus > Pseudocheirus occidentalis. The sequence goes on along the minus strand of CM053599.1, from coordinate 14,608,297 downwards.
GACCCTGGGGTGGTCCAGTACATCCTTCTCCAGCTCATTTTACAGATGCGGAAATTGAGACAAGCAGGGTAAAGTGACTTGCCCAGGGTCACACAGCTAGTGAATGTCTGAGGCCGGGTTTGAGCTCAGGTCCTCCTGCCCCCAGGCCTAGAGCTCTATCTGTTACCCGACCCAGCTGCCCCATGAAATAAACAGCGTAAATACTGTCCCCATCTTACCAATGGCAAAATTCTATTAATTCTGTTAAGTATTACTTAATAAGTAATAGGCCTAGTAATGTGGGGTGGTGGGGAGTTATACTGTCCTTGTCATTATGTTTAATGACTGTTTATAAAGAACAGCAGCTTTATCCTTTCCTAGTACACTCAGTGCACATCTGCCCCATTCAGAAGAGCATTTTCAGGGGGCTAGAATTTGCATGCTCGTGACTAAGGTTTCAGGGGTCAGACTCAGCAGGGGCCACTAGATCACCCACATACAAGGATCCCAGCAAGGGGGCCTGGCTATTGACTTAGAAAACTCCAGGTGAGCATCATCCCTGCTCTGTTGTGTTTTTAGTTTTATGGTTAACCCTTTCCCAGCAACATTCTATTCTGGTTCAGCAACAGCATGATTGAGGCCTCTGGTCTGGAGGTCATCAAGACTTCCCCCCTTATTTTCCAGATGGGGAAGTGGAGGTCCAGAGAGGCTCCATGACTTGCCCAAAGTCATGGTCATGATTAGTCAATGATAGAGCTGAGCCTAGAACCCAGGCTTCTTGATTTCCAGTCCAAAACCTGTACCATGCCACAGCCTTCACTGCTCCGGGCATCTTGAGCCACCCCTTCTTCTTCCACCAATTTCAGGAGAACAAGAATTAGGAAGCTGCCCTTCAGTACAGTGTGTGTTGGTATACAGAAGGACTTATGAAGGGCTGATGTGATATGGGCCAGGGCAAGTCCTACCAGTCCTGCTTTGATGACTGAAGGTCATTTGTAATCCAGTATTGCAGGTTCCAGTGCACATGAGTGCCAAGTAAGTAGAGGTGCAACTCGCTGAAAGAAAACTTGATCTTAGTAATGCAGGCTTTGAAAGCAAAGCAGGGTGATTAGCTTCCTTACAGGAGGCGGGGAGTCACCCTTACAGTACTGTCTGGTGCATTTTTTTAATCACTGTCTGTCCTAATGCAGTCAACGTATAATTCAGCTAATAAGACAGATTTGTACAAGACTTTGAAGACTTTGAGAGCAAAGTAAGCATGGATGATGAAGTCCATCTGGCTTTAAAACAACTTGTCTCCTCGAGTAGCCTAACATTCAGCCGTTCCGTTTCCTGGGAATACCCTCTTTTTGCACTCCCTCGGTCACTCTTCTTCCTGCCCCTCCTAGCACAGATTTCCAGGAAGTCAGCTCTGAGTGATGAAGGATTTCCCAGTTTTTACATTTCTAAAATGGCGGCCGTAGATCATGGGCTCCACCATCTTAGAAGTGCCTGCTCTTAGCACCAAAAAGGGAAGGGCTTACAGAAAGAATGTAGATGACACAAAACCTTCCGTCCTACTGGAAAACCCATTGAATATTGCTGTACCTTTTACAGGACAGTTGTATTGCTTTGGTTCCACCTTCAGATTCCTACAAGGCGTCAAACCCTCTTGCCCCACCCCCAAATGAAGGTCTCTCATTTCCCATCGCTTCTTAGTTTGGCCTTTTTCAGTGAAAGTTTCAGCGAAAGAGGCCATTTTGTTTCTTCCAGCCTTTCATGTTCTTTTTCTAAATGATATTTTAAGTTCGAAACTGCCTCCCTCTTTCCTTCCCTACTGCACACTATGAGAAGGCCACCGTTCAGCACAGATTTATGAATATATGGATCACTTCGGTTTATCCGTTCCTTCTCTGGAGGTGGCTGGCTCTTCCTTCATGGCTCCTTTGTAGCTGATTTGAGTAACCTGGTCATTCGTAGCGGGTCTTTGAGCACTGCGGCTATTACTGCATACAGAATTCTCTTGGTTCTGCTCATTTCACTCTTCATTATTTCATGCAAGTCTTTCCATGTTTTCCTATGTTTCCCCCATACTTCCATGGCAATGGGGCTTACTTATTGTTGGGGTAATGGTGATTGTTCAGTCTTTCCAGTTGTGTCTGAATCTTCATGACCCCATTTGGGGTTTTCTTGACAGAAATACTGGAGGGGTTTGCCATTCCCTTCTCCAGATCATTTTACAGATGAGGAAGCTGAAGCCAAGAGGGTGAAGTGACTTGCCCAGGGTCACACAGCCAGTAAGTGTCTGAGGCCAGATTTGAACTTGGGTAGATGAGTCTGCCTGACTCCAGGCCCGGCGCTCTGGGTAGCCCTGTGTGTCTTACTACAGAGCTGTACTGTGTTTGCTCCTGTGTTACTGGCTTTTTCTTATGTGTTTTTCTGGTCTCTCTCACCAATATAGAATGATTCAGGAAGACAAGAGCCATCAGAGTATGGTGTGTTTCCCTAAACACAGTAAACTTATTTGTGGCATAACAGACCATGATGATCGGGTCTCAGAAAACCTCTCAAGTTGGGGTTCTGGCAGGCCATCAGTCTAGTGAAGGGGATGGGCCACTGGACATACAGTGAGATCAAAGACCTCTCTAAGACTTCTCATCTGCAGAGTGGGATAATGAGGCACCTGGTGGGAAGCACTTTGCAAAGCTTCAAGCCTGTGTCAGAGATTGTCACTCCTTTGTATTACTGTCACCACTAGCTTAAGGGCATAGAGGGAGAGTCACTCCAATAACCTGTGCACTGTCCTCAAGTGGACCTGGCATCCCATCCCTCTGGCTGTGCCCACCACCCTGCAGACCCCTCAGGCCTGCCCGCCAGCCATCTTTGTCACTGGGTCCACCCCATGGGCTGGAGCCTGCCACTGCCAGAGAACCAGTACAGGACTCAGCCTGAGCACCCATCAGCCCCTCTCCTGGCCCTGGGCACCTGGCAAGCCTCACCCCCTGTTTCTCCTGTGATACCTTTTCAGCTGCTGCTGCTGCTGCCACCCACCATGTACCTCTCTATTCTCAGTTCTTGGGAGACCTGATATCCTGGGTCTTCCTGGCGCTCGCCCAGCCTGGTGCAATGCTGGTGTTAGAAAGATGACCCTTGGTCCTTGGGAGGAGTATGGAGTCGCCAACGTGCTTTGCAATGCCAGTTGTCATATGTTATGTGTCTTATTTGTAATGATGATGTTTCATGCACACTAAGAAAAGCTTTAGACCTGGTTTAGAAAAAAAAATAAATCCACTTTCATCCTTAATGTCTTTTATTCCCCCTTAGCTTCACCATCACATCTGGATATTAGAAACCTGTTTCTGTAAGGGTTAATTGACTTATGCCCACGTGCAGATTTGTTGGGCCCTGCCTAATTATCCCATGATGCACTGTGCTTGCACACTTTGGTCTTAACTGGGAAGCACATTTCTGAGTTTTGAATGAGTTTTGTTTAGTAAGTTGAATCAAAGCCATAAAAAAAAAGCAAAGAGGGAAAGAAATTTAGGGACATGACTAGTCTGGTAGAAGCGAAATTCAGGCAGGTGCCTAAGGGAGAAGTAAGCTTCCTATTCAGTCAGGTCTGACTCTCCAGGACACCATGGGGGTTCTCTGGGCAGACATACTGGAGTGGTTTGCCATTTCCTTCTCCAGCTCATCATACACATGAGGAAACTGAGGCACGCAGAGCAATGTGACTTGCCCAGGGTCATGCAGCCAGTAAGCGTTTGAGGCTGTATTTGAACTCATGCCCTCCCAGCCACAGACCCAGTACAGTATCCTTGTGTCACCTGGCTACCCCAATGAAAACAAGTCAGATGCAGGTAGGTGCTTCGGTGAGATATGAAGTCAGGAGCTCTGAGACCAGATGACACTTTGAAGGTGTTTCTGCAGCCCTTTTCAGGTCTTCTCCCCACGTACCTCTCTGCTGACCTACGTTTCTTCATCCCCTGCCACCTGCCTGTCACACTGCTGATTCTCTGACGTGTGCCCTCCTTCCCCAGAGCCCAGCACGTACACAGCAGACTCTCTGATGCTTGTTGAAGGCTTTTTACCATGTCAGCCATTGGCCTCTGGGTCCTGAGCCAGGACTGGACCCCAATCCCTCACCACTGCTCACTCCCCAGAATCTGCTTCTGCAATGACTGAATTCACTGCATGTCCCACCCTGACTGAAGTCAAGGATCCCTCCCAAACTGCATAGGGCCTCAGTCACCGTCCTTCCCAAGCATCTTTCCTTCCTTCCTTCTCACTGGATTAAAACCTTCCCAACCTCCATGGCCCCTGTGGTCCTGCCACATGGGCCTACTGGCATTTCCCAACCTCTGACTGTTCTGCCTGTCCACATCTGGCATCCTGGGAGACTAAACTCAGCCCTTGCCTGTGCAGGAAGGTGGCCTTTGCCGGCCCCACGGCCTCTGCCTTTCCTCCACTCTGTGCATTCCGTGCATGTCCCTGTGGTTTCCATGAAGGCTCACCATTAGAATGTAAGCTCCTCAGGGCAAGGACTGTCTTTTCCCTTCTTTGTAACCCCCCTGCCTGGTACACAGTAGGCACTTTTGAGTGACTGGATTAAAACCTCTTACATGACATCTTAAAGTGTGTTGACAATCATTAGCCAGAGCTGATGTTGTAGAGAGATTGGACCTCAATATGAAAAGTTAACTGACTAGTAAAGGGCATTTTCTGATTATGATTGTGCCCGATGGCCAGCACAGGTCCCTTGTATTTAGGAAGAACATGAGGAGGAGAGAGAAGTATGGACTGAGGTAACCTTCAGGGAGGAGGTTTCCTGCAGGGAGCCTGAACTGAGCTTCGAAGAACAGATAGGATTCTGATTAGCAAAAGGGAGGAAAAGAGGGCTTTCCCTGAAGGAGGAGCTGTGCGAGCAAGAGCATGGAGGCTGGAATGGAATCTCACCCAAAGGACCCTTCTAAGTGCCTGATGACGAAGACCTTCCCAAGTGATAGTGGAGCAGCCTGGCTGAAGACTGCAGGAGAGGCCTGGAGGAGAAAGGGGCTAAGGTTGGAACTGGGTGACAGGAGACTTTGTGCCAGACCTGAGGAGTGAGCAATATAGGACTGTGGAGCTGAGATCCTGGGGAGTCGCTGACTGGGCATAGCGCTGTAGAGCCATGATCCTGGTAGCTTTCAGAAGAGATTGGAAACAGCGAACGGCTCTGATTTGCCTAGGCAGGCTAGGCAGGCGATGATAAAGAGAAGGCTGGAGAACGCACCGGGAGGGACAAGACTCAGTGTGTGATTGGATATGAAGGAAAAGGCTCAGGAGAATCCAGGTCAGGCCAGGGGCATTGGGAGGGGACCAGGAGGACAGGGAGGACATGAGGAAGAGCTCCCGCTGTGTGATGAAGACAAGGATCGCTGTCTCAGGCAGCTTGAACTTGAAGTGAGGGTGGAACTGTCCGGCAAGCCGCTCGAGTTCCAGAAAGGAATCAAGCCCTGGGCCTGGAGTCAGAAAGACTTGGGTTCAGATCTAGCCTCTGACACTTACCCAGCAGCTACCTCAGGTCTTAATCTCTAAAATGAGAGCAATGACAACCCCAACCACCTGAGCTTGTTGGGAGGCTTAGCTGAGACCATTTGTAAAGCACGGTGCCTGGGGCACCTGGCAGATGCTGAAATAAGTGCTTGTCTCCTTCCCTGGGTATAGATGTGGTCATCAAAGCCATAAGGAGAGAACAGTTAAGAGAAGGCAGAAGGCCGGAGACCCAGGTTTGGTGGTGGCCCATGTGTAAGTGGGAGGAAGACCTTTAGACATGATTAAAAGGGAGTAATCAGAGACTTGGGAGGAGAAACAAGAGTCCAGTTTCTTAGAAACCAAGGGAGGAGACGGTTTTGGGGAAGAAGATGTGGTTGAAGTTATCCAGGCACATGGTCTGGGATGAATATTGAAAGGACTTTGGTCCCTGGGATCCCTGCAGCCTTCTTGAACCCTCTTTGCATAGCATAGGGTCAGAAGCCAAAGAAAGGGCACTGGAGAAACCAAGGCAGGCAGATAGGGCTGGATAACCCACCGTTTTGAGAAGATTGCTGCTGAAAGGCAAATGTGGGAAACCCATGCTTGTCATAGATCTAGGGCTGGGAACATCAGAAACCGTGAGTTGAACACCCTTGTTTCACAGATAAGAAAGTGAGACCCAGGGAGGAGAAAGAGGTTGCCAGAGGTCAAGCAGGGATTAAGAATCAGAAACAGAACTTGAACTCACATCTCAGGCAAAGGCAAAAGAGGCTGGTAATGAGGGAGAAGGCAGTACTTGGCCTTGCAGTAGGATTTGATCAAATCCCTAACAGTTTAGAATATGGCATCAGACACCAGTCCTCTATCGCCCAGTATCATGTAAGGTTTCTTATTTGGTGCATGTGCGTACATGTTAGTGCGCCTTATGGTGATCCCCTCGTGATGGGTTCTCGGTGGAGCCGGAGGATGACGCTTTTCTTGCCTGCTCTCGCCCATCATGATGCCCCACTACTTGGCAGGATGCTCCTGACCAGGAGGCTTATTGGGAGCCAGAGCTTCCCCCATTTCAGAAGTCTCTGAATGACCAGAGGGGCTCATGCCTTCATTTCTGCACAAAGGAGAGCTCATCCACATAGGAGCTCTCCCTCTCAGTTCACCTGGGCGTTCTCAGCCTCTAATTCTCCAGGGAAGACCCGCCCCCCCAAAAACATACCACGGGCCGTCCGCTCTCATAGGTACCCGCTGTCTCTTTGTCCTCACTGTTGCTGCATGAACTCCCTTTCCTGGGGACATTCATCTTTTGTGTTTACTCCATATCAGTCGCTGGATGAAATCAATTCAAGTCAGAACTCAAGAAACCAGAGAAAAGTTCCAAACTTGAGGGCGTGTGGTGCAGGCCTTTCTTTGTTTCATAACTGCCTGTGGCTGGTATTTTTCCAGCTAACCCCGGCCCCCCTGGGATGCCAAGTAATCGACATTAATGAGGTTGGTTTGGAATTGAGGGATGTTCAGCCTGTCGAGTGACTGACACATATTGGATTTCTGTATCTGACTCTCAGAGCCTTGTTAGGCCGAACTAATTGTGAAGTATTTGCAGGATACATTGTCTGCCTGTCTAATTCTCCCCCAGGAATGCCTTGAAAAGGTCAACAATACAGAACATTGAACAGGGAGATTCATCTAGGAGAAGGTAAAATAAGGCAATATTTCACCAGGGCTGCTGGGGTGTCATTTATTCTGCAACATAATCATTTCCTTTGGGGTTTCTAGACCAAGGCCAGCAATTGACAGCAGTAATTGGCAGCTTTTGCTAAGCTGACCTCCAGATATCTGGTTAGTGAGTATTACTGCGGTGGTGCCCACCGGGCAGCCTGTCCGTCTCTCCCTTGTCAGGACACCCAGGACTTGAGCCCAGGCTACTTTGCTGACCAATCTGATTTTTCACACAGTGTCCGGCAATAGGCTGCATGTCAAAAAGTGGCAATGGCTTTGTTTAAAAGTGCTTTGAAAATAAGATGAAGAAACTCAAATCATTTAACCTGAAGGATTATCGTTGGAAATCCAATTTATAGCAGACAAATTGTGGTTCAGACACCTAAAGAGATGATTCTGACTGGTCTGCCTGCCCCCAGGCCATCTTTTTTAATGCAATTCTGTAAATATGTGAGTAGCCAAGATCATTAGGTTGAAAATAGTTTTATATCGATTAACTCTGAGAGCAAGTAGATGTACTGTTTAGGTACATTTATCCGAGCCCAGAGATCATTGCACATTCAGAATGAGCACACCCATTAGTCTTGGGGTGGCCTGGCCATTTTTATGTAGCTGCATGTTTTTCTTGACTTGGTTTGCTGGTTTCATTAACTCTCTCTATACTGAGCACAAAACCTCCCTCATTTTTGAGTGAGACAGGCGCACAACTGGCCGTACCCCTCTTCAGTAAACTCCCACCATTTTCTGAAAGCTAATTCTTAGGGTTGTCCTCTAATCCAGGCAGCAGAAGCACAGTTTAAAGACTGTCTCTTCTACTTCCTACCTGTTTCTTCACATCCCTGGCCTCAGTCTACTTATCTGTATACTGGAATGGGGGAGTAATGGGGGAGTTCAGTCTTTCTGAACTGAGCTTAGAGAAGGAGGGTCCAGTGCCATGGGACAGACAGCATGGCACAATGAAATTTGCACGAAGGAGGGTTGTGTGAGTTGGAGCCAAGCAAAGAGAGACATAACGTGCGAGACGTGAGTTTGTGGAACTGTATTTTTGAGAAGCTGTTCCAGTCCCACAGGCAGTTAGGAAATATCTGCTATGTGGCAGAAACCAGGCTGGGTTCTGGGGATACTGAGACAAAATGAAGCGGACCTTCCCTTCTGCTGAGAGAAATCAGTCTTGTGAAGGAATGTAAATACCGCACATACATACATAGACCGCAGAGCAACTTGGGGCAGCAAGCACCGCTTATTAGGAAAGTTAGGAAGGACTTTCTGCGGCAGGAGAGTACAAGCCATGCCTTGGAAGAAGCTGGAGAGTCTAAAGGGGAATGAGTGCATGCCAACTGCGGGGGCAGCGTGCGACTGATCCACGGTTCATTTGTCCCCCATACAGTCTCCAGAAAACCCAGGAGATGTGTCTAAGAACACGAAGGAAGTTGTTCTGATGCCTTGAAGGGGAATCCTTAGAAGGAACTTAGATAAATACAGAAACATGTGAGCATTGGTGAGGTGCTATCAGCGCTCCTGAGTTTGCAATATACCCCACCCTCGCATGGTGACATGGGAGATCGGAGTTCTAAGACAAGTGGGTATAGTTGAGCCCTGACCTCGGGTTCAGATCCTGACTTTGCCACCTACAATGACCAGTGGGACCTTTAGGGGGTCACTTGCCCACTGAGGGGTCTGTTTACTTCTCAGTAAAATGAGAAGGTTGCATTTCAGGGGGTGCTGAGGTGCCTCATGGAGCGACGTCTTCTCTTTGCTCTCGTAGCCTTGCATGTTGTTTCTGGAAATCCCTTTCTTGGTGGCGCCTTTGGATCATTGCCCTTAGTTTTTTTGAGGATTTTCACAGCTCCACCCTCAACCTCCTGCTTGGTGGGGGTTCCTCAGAACCCCAGCTGCTTCCACAGGGTGCTGTTTCTCCAGATATAAATATAGTATAAATACTCTGCACCTCCAGTGGCATTCTTCCAGCCTCTTGGAGGCAATCGGAATAATCATTCTGTTGAAGCTGGCCCTGTAGCTTATGAAACGTACAGGATCTGAGGAATTCTTACAAACCAGAGACCCTGCACATTTCCCCTTCTTATAAATTCTGCTAGTCAGACACACAGAGTTTTCTTCCCAGTGGCTACAGTGGAGCATGGGCTCTTTAGAAGGACAGTCAATGCCACATCTCTCTGCCTGCTTGGGTCTGTGTTCTATAACCTTCAGCTAAGCAGCAGCACTACAGAATCTTTTCACAGGGCCATGTATGACCTAGCATCGTGTCACACCCATGTTCTTTGAACATCTTGTTGAAAGAGGCAGAATTGTTAAGGATGCCAATGACATGACTTGCTTTTGCAAGTGAGGGCAAGTGGACAGAAGGGTTTCAGTGTTTGGTAAAGAGTAAGGATGAGGCCTGGATCTGGGACTGCACAGAGTTAGGTCTGTCCTTCTCCCAGTGCAGGTTGGCATGGGTCAGCTTAGAGCCTTTGCGCCCGGGGAAGTCAGAGAACATGAGCCCAGGGCTTCTTGGTTGTTCCTTCATGATGGGCTTCTTCCCCAAGAGCAGACTGTTAGTACTAGAAGAAAATCACTTAGAAAATCCCAGTTGGACCTAACTCTAAGTCATTATGCTAAATGTATTTGAATTTCAATTGGGAATTCTTTCTGGGTTTTTACAATACCTTCTGGCTTATTCCTTAACTCTGTTTTTAGACTCTTCCTACCACCAACATGATCTGTAGTCAGAGACTGTGAGGGCAAGAACTGTTTCATTTGTGGGGTTTTACTCCCACTTTTTGGCACCATGCTTGGCACAGACAGTGTTCCTTGCCTCATTCTCTCCTCCCCTGTACTCATAGAATCCCTTTCTTCCTTCAGGGCTGGTCTCAAGCCCCTGCCTTCTCCATGAAGCCTTTCCTGATTTTTACACCAAAGACTAGAGCCCTCCTTCCCTAACTGCCTCATCTGTATCATTCTTGTATCTTACTCTTACTAAATGTGCCACCCTGGACCTTCCCAGCCTCGGTTTCCTTATCTGTAAAACAGGGATATTGTAACAGCTACTGTCCTAGTCTTCCTAATAACCTGTTGGGACAAAATGAGAGAATCTTTGTGACATGTAAATGCTAGCTATAATCACGTAAATTTGTTCTTTCTCAATTTGTATGTGAACACACATGCCATCTCCCCCAAGTGAATGGGGGATTCCTCTTCAGGGCAAGGAATGTTTCCTTCTCTGTATTTTTATACCCATCCCCGAACACAGCACCTGGCACAGAGCCGAGGTGTGATAAATGCTTGTTGAGTGTTGAATATTTCACACTCTTGGGCATCTTTGTTCACAAGCATCACCATCTCTCAGACATTGCAGACATCCCAGAATATGTATGTGCTCAGGACTGCTTTGAATTCATCTCATACCAGGAGGAGATTTGAGTTTTTCTGGGGTCCCCCTCAGATCTGGGGTTCATCTGGATCAGCAAGGCCTAGGTTTGCTCACACAGACTCTTTCATTAGTGTTTGCTTCCCAACTCTCAGTGGCTCCTGGATGTGTTTTGGATGGCGAAGCCTCATCAGCTGACTAAGATCGGATGGCCCTCATAAGGCTTTACTTGTAGCAGCAGCATCCACACTCTTTGATGCCCAGAGAGCAGACGCAGCATGCTCTCTGTGAAAGCCAGGCCTGGCTCCCAGCTCTGGAAGCTGCCTCTCAGCCTCTGCTAGAGGCCTCTCCCTTTTCTCCCTCCAGGGTCAGCATCTATTTCAATAACTGTACGGGCTTTCAAGTTCAAGATTTGTGGGGTTTACTGTTATTATTCTCTCACTATAGCTACGAGGGGTATAAGCTCAGTCCTCAGTTTCTCCATGAGTCCAGAGGTCATTTTCCTTTGGGGAGGGCTCAGGGCAGTACGTGGCGAGAGTAGCTGCTAATGCACCTTCTGGGGACTTGATATTTCATTTGGTATGGCCTAGGCAGGATCCAAAGGAAGATGTAGAAAATGGATGGGTGGAGAGATAGATGGAGAGAAGGATGGATGGATGGATGGATGGATGGATGGATGGATGGATGGATGGATGGATGGGTAGGTGGGTGGATGGATGGGTAGGTGGGTGGATAAACAGACAGTCAGACAGATGGACAGACAGACAAAGGGATAGATAGACAGAGTTCAAAATGTTTCTTTTTGCAGATTATTTTGCTATCATCAATAATCGTGATATTAGCTTCTCACGTGAACTGTTGCAATAACAGTTGGTCTCAGTGCCTAATGACCTCTTCTTCCGATCTGTCCTCCACTCAGCTACAGAGCGGTTTTTCTAAAGGGCAGATCTGGCCATAGCACCTCCCATACCCAGTAATCTGCAATGGTTTCCTCTTCCCTCTAGGAACAAATAGAAACTCCTCTATTTGGCATTTAAAGCTCTCCACAACTCTTTCTTTTCTCCGAATCTGTGCACAAACTTCTTATCTTTCTCATCTGCTTATACATTCCTGCACTCCCAACACTGTGCTGCCTGGCTAACCTGGTCTGCTTACTGTCCCATAGACACAATGCTCTATGCCCTGTTCCTTTGCTTGTGCTCTGGTTTCACACACACACACACACACACACACACACACACACACACGGCAGGTACTCCTTTCTTGTCTTTCAGAATCCCAGGGTTCTTGTAAGACTCACTGGGCTCATTCCCACTTTCGAGAAGAAGCCACCTTGATTTCCCCGAGCTGCTCCTGTGAGGTTCCCTTCCTCCTCACACTACCCCGTGTTCCGTGTGCTTACATCTTATGGAGGTGCTCAGCCTCGCAGGTAAAACAGAAAACTTCCCTGGGCAGGAATTCGTCGTTCTGTCTTTTTATCCCCAGCATTTACTTTGACGCCTGACATGTTAGGCACTTAATCAATGCTTGTTAATTGATTTAGTTATTTTTTCTGCATGATTTTTACAACATAATATGAGACTTTTCTGCACATTGGGGATTTCTTGTTTTTTGTGGGAATGCTGGTGGTTGTTTTACTCCCTGGGTGTTATTTTTCCCATAAAAATGATACATAAGAGACACATAATGGTTCCCTTTTTTGATAAATTTCTTTTGGACAAAATTCATTTAAAGGCTGTTTGTAATTAGTGGAGAAAGGACTCCCTAATCCCCAGCCCCTCATTGTGAAGAACTGCTCAAAAGAAAATGAGAGGGTTTGACAGAAATTAGCTTTACTGGCATCCTCGGCCGTAGACTGTATAAGCACAGCATAGACAGTCTGAATATAAAAGGTCACATCATTAAAAAAAAAATAGGAGGTTAAGGAAGGAGGGTGTGCCATTCACAACCAGAGTGAGGGAAGAATTCTTAACTAAACAAAAGAGAGAAGAGAGGACAAAAGACAAAATGTGCTTTTGATTATATGAAACTTAAAAGGGTTCACACAGACAAGAGCTCAAAAGATGTGAACAGTTTTCAAGAGAATTGCAAACTATAAATGACCCTTTGAAAAACTTGCTGCAAATCACCCAGAATAAGAGAAGTAGGAATTTAAACAATTGAGGGTTCACCTTATGCCCCGTAAATTAGCGAAGAGCACAAAAAATGACAAGAGTCCAGTGTGAAGAGTTTGAAAAATGCTGGCACTCCAAGCCAGGTGTTAGGAAACCTCTGAAATGAGCCCTGGTCCCCATCGAGGGGTTGGCAAGCAAAGTGTATCTTTTGACCCAGAAATTCCACACAAGCTAGGTACCCCAAGGAAGTCAAAGCACAAACAGCGCATGCTGCAAATATCAGAATATTCATAGTAGGAAATATTTGCGGCGGGAAAGACCTGAAAATAAGGTGGTTTCCCTGCTAATTGGGGAAGAACAGGGGGAAAAAATTCCGCTATAGTCTGAATATAATGGAGTATTCCTGTATATTCAGAAGTGAGGAAGGTGAGAAACGGGACAGGACAAAGGGGGATTTGTATGAACTGAGTGAAATGGACAGAATGAAATGGACAACGTTTCCAGAGTGGCCACCACCATGTAAAGGGAAGAAAGGCGCTGAATAGGATCCCTTGGAGAATACATTTAATGAAAGCCAGCTCCCTCTTCAAGTAAAGAGGCATCTCAGAATATTATACACATTGTCAGATGCTGAGAACCCGGTCCACCTCAACAGGCATTTATTGTACCAATGTTCTCCCTAATGGGCTTTCTTTGTTGCTGGGGATTATTCAACCTGGAGAGGGGAAGGGGGAGCGGGGAATGAGGAGAAGGTCCTTTTTTTTATTTCAGAAAAATGACTGCCATAAAGACAAAAGCGATCAATAAACTATGTATTTTAAAGGGGAAAAAATAAGCGTTATTTGTGCGCAGAAAGACTGGCCGCCTTGGCTGTGGTATTTTCGTTCTTTCTTTGCACAATGCTTGCAAAACGTCTCACTGGGTTACCCTTGCATAATTAAATTATCTTGGCCACTTAGACAGCCGCACCTTCCACTTCCTATCCTTCTGCCTTTGTCTTTGTCTTTTTTTTTTTTAGACAATTTTGCTATGACATTCTTAGAAGGGCTTACGTGCTTATAAAGAGTAAACCCATTTTTAAAATTTATTTTTGAGGAATATTTGATGAAAATAAATAAAACTGTATCGGGAAAGATTTCAAAAAGCGTAAACAACCGCATTGTAATTCTCCATCTTCACAAGGGATAATCAATACTCCACATTCGGTGACAGGATGACATATGTACTGTCTCCTAGCCTTAACATTTCGCATTGTTCCTAGGCAGCGTGCTTCCAAATCCGACAGGAAATCTGCAGCCTGCACCTCTGTCGGCAGGGGGAGCGCCTCTCTCTCAGATGAACTCGCCTCTGACATTTCCCATTCATTCCTGGCCAGCGTCTAAAAAGCAGCAGGCCTGCGGATAGTTCATTTTCTGTGCTCATTTGCACTCGGTCCTGGGGCCTTCTACCTTTGGAGTCAATCATAAACACCCACACTGTTATTTCCCCAAGCGTGTGTTCTGTCTCCTTCCTCTCAAGGTGTGTGCTGAATGATTAGAGCTTTGTTTAATTCTAATTTCTTTGGAAAGCTCCTGAAGTAGCCCCTTACACAATGTGAATGGAAGGGTCCGGGCCTCAGGCCCCCTGCCTAAGCAGATCTCATCTCCCACCAGAGTAAACCATAGCCTCCTGCCCTTCCAGCCTGGTCTGGAGTCCTTCCTTTGTACCAAGCAAGGTAAGGCATTGCCTCTAAAAGCAAAAAGTTAAAGGGAACATTTTCCCTAAGAGGCAACTGAGTCAGACAGGTTGGCCTTGAATAAGTGTTTCAGTATAGGTTTGTCAGCTTCACTAGTGACCTTGGAGGCCGGGAAGCTAAGGTAGAGGTGTAGGATGCTAAGCAGATTGGACCCAAACCAAGGGCTGATGGTAAGAAGCAGTAAGGCCTTGGTGCGGGTCCTGCCTTGGGAGCTGGCAGCAGCAGGAGAGTGTCAGGTGTCCTTGGGATAGACACATTTCACCTCCATTTTGCCCATGGCCCACGCAGGCATCATCCTCTCCAGCTGCTAAGACCCCATGTCCTCAGCTGTTCCATAGTAAGTCTTTCCAACCATTTCCTGACATTCAGAACTCGTTCACCCTGGGTCCTTATCCCATTCACCAGTTACCACTTTTTTCTGCATCTCTCCATTTTGTTGGCTCTAGCCTGCCTTCCTCCCAGGTAACGAGTCCTAACATCCATCCTTAGACTGATGTCTACAGCTTAGCTTCCCAGAAGCCATGATATACATGCTCAAGCTCAGGTCTTCAGACCTGAGGCAGTTCTAGCCCAGGACTCCCCCCACACACACACATACACACACACACTCTTGGCCAGTTTGACCTGTCGGCTCTTAGTCCACCTTTGATTTGGGGTTTTTTTTTTTAAGCTTTGTTGAAAACAATGTGCATTTATTAAGTACCTTCCCTGTTGCCAAGCAACATGATAGGTGCTGGAAATATACAGGCAAAAATTTAAAAAAAAAAAATCTACTCCCTGCTCTGCAGGAGCCTGCATTCTATTATGGGAGCCAGCATGCATGTTGATAATAAGTATATAGAACATAAATACAAATGAACTATAAAGTGACTGGGGGAAAGGAGGCCACGGGCAGCTCAGGGATCAGGGAAGTCTTCTAGTAGGTGATGCTGAAGCTAAAGGAAGTGTTTCTGTGCTCGAAAATGGTGAAAGAACCAGAGAGAAAGAAGGCTGGTTTGGCTGGACAGTGGGGTGGGCAAAGGGAATCATTCTTTAATAAAGCTGGAAAGAGGCTGAGGTCGGGTTGTAAAGAACTTACTATTGTTCCAGAAGAAAGAGGAAAAGCTACCAGACTTTGAGGAAGGGAACAGCCACGGCCAGGGCTGGGTTTAAGGGACAGCCTTTTGGCCATTCGGTAGGAGATGAATCAGACTGAGGAGAGATGAAAGAAAGGAAGATTGAGAAGGAAGCCGTGCAGTGAGAGCGATCAATAGAGAAGCCGTGCAGGTGCGAGAGAGAGATGAAGAGATGAGTGCCTTCCAGGCGGAAGGAATGGCCCATGCCAAGGCCTGCTGATAGGAAACATGGCACATGAAGAAGAACAAGAAAAAGCCCATTAAGCTATGTTTTAGCTCACTGTCTCAGTCACTAGCCCAGGCCTGTTTTCTAGCCACTCACGCTCCATTTTTCACTTGCAAGTTCTTTCCTTGTATACAACTGATAGAAAAACAGCTATATTTCAGCCCCCATTGGGTCCTTATAGATTATAATTCCCTGTCTGTAGCCAGTGTGACCTACCACTTGAGCCTAAGAAAGGGGACGTCATATTCACCTGTTTGATCCAGATTTTTCACAAATAAGTTCAGAATTTGCTGTTCTTTATTTTTTTCCTTCTACACAGTAACCAGTAAATTGGAAAACTACCATTTCCTGCTTGGGGCTGGACCTCTCCCTCCTCATCTCGGTCTGCTTTCCCTGGCTTCCCTCAAGGTTAAGCTATAGCCTGGCCTTCTACAAGAAGCCTTTCCCCCTCTCCTGTAATGCCTAAGGAAGGCTCAAGTGGCTTCACTCTTATTAATTCATCATATCTGTGTCTTGTCCACAGCCACTTTCATGTTGTCTCCTCCACTAGACCGGGAGCTCCCCTGAGCTCAGGGACCCTGGGAAGTAGGTGTTCTTATTATCCCCATTTCACAGCTGAGGAAACTGAGGTAAACAGGTGTTAAGTGACTTTTCCCAGGGTCACACAGCTAGTAAGTGTCTGAAGCTAGATTGGAACTCAGGTCTTCTTTTCTCCAGGCCCTGTACTTGATCCACTGCTCCATCTTTTGGACAGTGGTATATGCATAGCCCTGAATTAGCTCTGTGGGGAACAATCAAAGGCCCACCTACAGATTGAGTTGTGGAAGCAAGACAAGTAAGCATGAAATAAGTGAGAGACAGATGTATACCCAATAGTGTAACATAAATTTTTAAAGCTCTGGAAACCTCTAGAAATTAGAATTTCCTCTAGATAGACTTGGGTGGAATGGGGATGAAAGCAGAGCTGAGAGAATATTGCCTATGTGGGCCGGGGACCACCCGGAAAGGGAAGACCATGCTCGGAAGCCACAAAACTCCTCACAGGCTGGCGATCCGGCTTCTCCCGCTCCTTGGATTTAAAGCCCTGGCTCCCCTTTATCTTATCTTAAGATGGTAAATTACCAAAGTCTGCCTGTTCATCTGCCGCCCATCTCAGTCTGCCCTCAGCGCTGTTTTCTGTCTCTGTTTCAGGGAAATCACTTTAGTTGGTGCCTAGTTTGTGTGGTTGTTTAGGACTGTCCACCGCATCGGAACATAATTTCTCTTAATGAAAAAATGCCGTCCTTTCTGAGAGTTTCAAAAATTCCAGACCTTTTCTGGTACAGATGCTCTTTTTAAATTGGTTTTCTTGATGCAGAAGCACTCTGCTTTCCTCTAAACAAGGGACAGGGGAGAATCGCTCCATCTCTAATAACATACTTGTTTAGGCTGAGGAAGGATAAATTGACTAGACAGCTGGAAAGGCAGGTTGTGATGAAGAATTTATCAAGATATTTTAAAGGCATACTGTGTTGTAACACATACTCGGGAGCTCTTCTGTGTTTTTTTTAAATTATTTTTAATTATAGCTAAATTAAAGCACCATTTTAATTTCTTTCAGAAGCAATATAGAAATTATTAGTACCGCTAAAAAGATTTTCTAGGTCAGAGCATGATTACTCAAAATTATAGTATAAATCTTGGTCCCTTTTTAAATAAATCTTGAAGGTACTAATGGAGAATTAAAAAGCATATGCCATCTATTTTCCATAATAAAATTATCAGGACTTAA
Source organism: Pseudocheirus occidentalis (assembly GCA_028646575.1). Lineage (NCBI taxonomy): Eukaryota > Metazoa > Chordata > Mammalia > Diprotodontia > Pseudocheiridae > Pseudocheirus > Pseudocheirus occidentalis. The sequence continues at coordinate 14,590,784 of CM053599.1, read as the reverse complement.
CCCTGAAAACATAGCCACTAATAAGTGAAGTTCCATTTTTCCCTTTCTTACTGGCCCTAGCCTGGCCTCAAAGACCCTTTAGCCCATTTACTGAAGGCATTGTGGCATTCAACTAAGTAATTATAATCACAGTTGACACTTACATATATTAGACAATTTGAGCCTCACAATAGCCCTGTCTGTTGGGTCCTAACCAGTGTTTTTATCCTTATTTCACAGATGAAGAAACAGGTTCAGAGAAATTGAGTCACACAGTAAATTTCACAGGCAAGATTTGAATCAAGGCTTCTCCTGAATGCAAGTCAAGTGATTGTTTAAAAAAAAAACCCACCACCCACTGCCTCTCCTGCCTCTCCAAGTAATTGGCAGGCAGTATGGGTTTTGTCACATTAAATAGCTTTTCATTTGAACTTTCCAGTTTTTGCACAAATTCAAATTCAGCCAAGCATGGACGAGAGAATTAAAGTGACTTTACTTAAGGTTTAAAATAATGGTGCCCCTCACAGTGTCAGGAGGAATTAAGAAAGGCCCCCCTCCAGCAGAGTGAATGAGCGGATGTGAACAGAGCCGGTGAGCTCGGCAGGCAGACGTGAATGGGTGGCAGGCTCTATCATGGGATGGGGGGATTTCTAAATCAAGGAAACCAGTGATCAATTGGAGGGATCAGAATGAAGGGGGTCAGGGAGGGTTTGCGGTATAGAAAGGGAGCCAGGCTAGGTCGTGTGTGCACGCTTTCTCTTGGGTTTGAAATTATTCGCCCGTAAACAGGAATAGGTCTTTGCTCTCGGCGCAGATCCTTTTTTCTTAATTTAGGTTTTGAATAACATGCCACCTTCTTCATCCCTATAAATGGCATCTTCAGTCTAATTTATTGAATCTTTCTAAATATCGTACCAAAGCTCTCTACATATTAGGAACCACAGTGGTAGATTGGGTAGAGCTGGGACTTGGGAGTCGGTAAGATCTAGGTTTGAATACTTCTGCTGAAAACAGGGCTGATGTACTTCACAGGCTGGTTGTGAGACCCCGATGAAATGCTGTACGCGAAAGGCTTTGTGAACCTGAAAATGCCGATTTCCTGTCAGCTGTGATTTGGGATTGGGATTGGGGGAGAGGGGCACCTTGTGGTCATCGATCAACGTAGACCTTCCAGGACCAGTTGTCAAAGACGAAGACAGAAGAGTGTGGAGAAAGGAGATTGGGGAGAGGGAGAGGACAGTACCTGTCTAGTGGCCAGCTTAGAGATGGGCCTAAGACCAGGACAAGAAAAGGAAATCACCAGTCGGGGCTTTCTATGTATCGGCACTTAAAACTGATGTTAATGTTCGGCATTCTGTAGGAACAGATTTCCTGTAATTCTTTGCTACTAGTTTACAGATTTGTGCAAATGGGATTCCTTCCAAAGTATTTTTATTCCTTTTTAATATCCTAAGATTTTCTCAGATTCACCTGAACCCCCCCACCCCACTCCAAAAAAAAAAAAAAACTCAATTACCACTATATAAAACCCCTTACAAAAGTAACTATTTATCGGCTCAATGGAAAGTCCAGGGACCGGGCTTCGGTACAGCCGTGGGTGAATTTTCCCTTGAGCAGTGACTTATGTTGGACAGAAAGCATTAAAGATGCCAAGTGACCGCTGCCAAAGCTTAAATAACAAAACTCCTGAGCTGCTTCTAATAGGACTCAAAACAAAATCCCAACCACAATCAATGCAGGTCATTTACAATGAACAGAATGCCCAGTGGCCGATATGATACAAAAGCAAAATGTATTGTTTTCATCTTGTTTCAATCCAGGGATCCATCTGTAAAGAAAATGAAAATCGCAGACTCGAGGACCACGAGTCCTCAAAAACCCAAGTCAAAGAGAATTCGACCCCAGATTTCTGACTCCTGAGAAATTAAACATCCTACACTCCGTTATCACAAATCTCTCCTTCCTGTTGTCCAAGCAGACATTCATTTCATACAGGAAATTAAACTGTGAGAAAGTCAGTGAAACGAGCAGCCTCAAGAAATTCACAGGGGCAAAAACTGCCAGGAAATTACTTTGATCCGAGATATTCGAACAAAGGCATAAGTGAATGAATCTGCTCAGATTAGGAGTTGGTTCCCCGTGCTTTTATTTGTGGCTGTAAGTCTGTACCGCAGCTCGGGGAGCTGGTAATTACGTGGGGGAGGTTTTAATATCTCAGTGTTTTAAGTGCAAAATGTTTTTAGTCAATTTTTTGTTGACTTAATAATCATCTTGATAAATATTTTATCCAAGAAAGTGAAAAGGTTTTTCATGGAAAATAGCATCTCAGAAGTTTATTTTCCTGCTACTTAGTTACCTAGTGATTTGTAACGAGTAATAACAATAATTAGCGATTTGTCATGTGATGTATTACAGTGTATTATGGTAATTAGCAGTGTAATTAGTAACAATAATATTACCACCCCTCACACACTTCATTCAGCACTTTAAGATTTGTAAAAGCATTAGTTTCCCATCTGCCCTTCCAGGGTGCCCCCCCTCCTCGCCACAACCCGCCACCCCCAAGCACAAGATCCCTCCTCTTTTTGTTCAGTCATTTTGGTCTTGTCGGACTCAGTGACCCCACTGAGCTTTTTCTTGGCAGAGATATGGAAGTGAGTGACCAGTTCCTTTTCCAGCTCACAGATTCTTAGGGCTGGAAGGAGCCAGAGAGGTTATGTAACCTGCCCAGGGTCACAGCTAGGAAGCGTCTGAAAAAGAATTCATACTCGGATCGTCTTGGCTCCAAACTGAGTGCTTCATCTGCCGTACAACACTACCCCTTATTTGAATGAATTTGGCTGAGTGAATGAATGGATGAATCAGTGAATGAATGAATGAATGAATGAATGGATGGATGAGCGAGCTGAGGGAGGATGAGGCTGGCGGCACTTTGGGCAGCCGTTTTGGGCCATGCCAAACATCAGCCTGTCGAGAGCAGCAGCAGGCTTGTTTTTGTCTTCGCATCCTGTGCATTTCACAAAGTGCCCTGCACATAGTAGGGACTTAATAAATAATGAATTGAATCCTAGGTGGGCAGTAGTGGAAGGTTTTTAGTAACTGACCTGTTTGCCCTCCCTACCCAAGTCTTTGAACTGCCCTTCTTGCCACAGCTCTTCCAGTGTTCCTGGGAGAGTTGATGTCATACTTAGAGTATTTCCAGAATTCTGTGTTGGATGCAGTTTGTATGAGAGCTTAGGGATGCCTCTTGGGAAGGTAACACCTGGTCTGCTGAAGTGTTTGGGTTGAGACAGGGAGCTTATGGCAAGAACCCCACATCCTAACAGGGAGCCCTTGAGACTTCAACCCCTTCTTCAGCCAAAGTGTAATTAAGAGAAGGAAGTTATTTCTCTTCCCCTTCTCATGGAATACCCCAGTGGAAAAAAACTTGAGTAGAAATCAGTATAGAGAAACTGAGGCTTGGCTTCCAGCATAGCTTCATTCCTTTACCCAGCGGCTCTCTGGAATAGTCAGTAGAAGCACACAGTGACAACCCCGAACCTAAGGGGATTGTGGGGGCGCCTCATTGAAGGGGATCCGGCTAACCTAGGTCACTGACTTGTTGCTTGCCTTTGGACAGGTGGCTTCTCCTGGTAGACTTCTCTATAAAATCAGAGAGGCCGAGCTCAGCTGTCTCTCGGGTTCCTTCTAGTGAAAACACTTTTATGATTCCATACCTGAGAGTTCATTGTGGTTATTGAAAGTGGTGGAGGGGAGGCTTGTTTGCACAGGTCTGGGAAGGAATTCATTTTTTCCTATACAGATATTAAAGGAATAAAAGCCCTTTAAAGTATTTGATTGGCCTTCTTATTCCTTCTGCCACCCCCAGAAGGGATTGGGGGGCAAGGGAGAGGAGCAGAGGTTACCAATATCCATTAACGCATTTTAAAGATGCTTATTGGATTCAGTTTTTCTGAGGTTTCAAGGTTTGGAGGGTGTTTACAGTACACCAGGGCTTTTAGGCACATTTCCAAGGGGGAACAATGTCTAATGACAACGTTTAGCTTTTTAAGTTGGCTCCCCAATTTGACAAAGGAGAGTAAGTTATAAGGCTTTATTCAGGTTGGTGCTGGGCATCACTTTCTGCTCAGTAAAACCAACAAGCTCGGGCTTTGTTTGCTTGAGAAAGGAAGCCATTACACAGCCCTCCTGCTCTGTGGAGAGCCCCCCTCCCACCCTCCAGGCTTCTCAATTCTAAAACCCGAGTTTGCGGGCAGGAGGGATGAGATGGGATTCTGTTGCTATAACAACGAGGCCGAGCTGCGGAGGCGACAAAGAGCAGACGCTGTCTGCATAAATCTGAGGCCTGGGGAGTGCTGGGAGCTGCCTGGCCTTTATCTCTACCTTCCCCCCTTATGAAAAATGCAGCCCAAAGTTGCTTTACATTGGATTAAATCCTGTCCCTCTGGGCCTTTTGTGTGGCCCTGTTCTTTTTCAAAGCCATTCTCAATGTCTTCCCTCCATTGCTGTTCCTCTGAAGAGCTCAGGCGCCTCCATCCTGGGCCGTGATGGGTAGCCTGGGAGGGACAGAGAGGAAAGGAGAGAAATCTCTCCTCTTTCTGGGTGATGGGGTGGGGATGGGGAGAACTTACCCAGTGTCAGCCCCTCGCTGCTCCCTGGTGGCCAGCAGAGCCAGGGGGCTGCTGGAGCCTCCCAGACCAACAGGCCACATCCTTCAAGGAAAACAGGCCCTGTTTCCCAGCCGAATCACGTAAGACTGTTCATAATATCCGGGCATAAGCATCAGCTCTTTTGTGGTGGTTAGAGGTGACTTAAAGTGCTTTAAACCCTTGCATAGTTGCCCTAACCTTGGGTCTCACCATGGTATAATGGTGACTGTGGGGTCTGGAGGGCTGTGGCAACAGAACTCACATCCAGGCCGTTCTACTGAACCAGAATCCCAAAGAGCAGGACCTTGGGCCTGGACCTTCAGCCTCGTGGCCAGAGGGAGCTCTCCAGGGGCGCTAGCTGAAGAGCTAATTGGTGAATTTTCAGCATGAGATTTTACCCCTTAGAAATCAGCAAAATGGGGGCAGCTAGGTGGAGCAGTGAATAGAGCACTGGCCCTGGAGTCAGGAGGACCTGAGTTCAAATCCGACCTCAGACACTTAACATACACACAAAAAAACTAACTGTGTGACCTTGGGCAAGTCACTTAACCCCAACTGCCCTCCAAAAAGCAAAAAAAAAAAAAAAAGAAAGAAAGGAAATCAGCAAAATCCATAAGTCAGAACTTGCTTTATTGTTTTCTGTATTGTTAAACATTGATCAGCATAGCCCTAGAACTCTCCGTTAAGTAAACTTCTGCCAGCAGTGCAGGTCAGCACCTTCCCCAGAGCTGCTGTCTAGGAGCACCTAGAGCTTAAGTTACTAGCCCACAGTCACACAGCCAGTATGTATCAGAGATGGGATTTGAATTCAGCTCTGCATGGGTTTGAAGGCAGCTTTCTGTTCACTATCCCCGTGCTTTCTCTGTATGAATAGAGAAGCCTTAGGACAGACTCTACCCTCTGTTCTGGGGACCACCCAAGCCATAAAGTAGGGGGCAGCCACAGTGAACAGAAGGTTAGCAGATCAGGGGTGAACGTGATAGCCTAGGAAATAGAGAGAAAGGGAAAGAGAAATGCATGGGACAAAAGAGGATGTTGGCTTTAAAGTCAGAGGGATTGTGTTCAAATCCTGCCTCTCACTCTTAGTACCTGTGGGATCTTAAGGAAGTCACTTACAGTCTTCAAGGCCTGTTTTTCTCATCTGTAGAATGAGGAAAGTTGTTCAGGCCAGCCTCCCAGGTCTCTGCCGGCTCTAGAGCCAGAGTCCCCATGAATCCCTTCATCGTTCAGCATCACTAATATAAAATCTCCTCGGTTGACCAATGACTTATCTGTCCCTGAAGGAACTGAGTCCCCTTGTTCGTGATGGTCTCACTCCAAATGAAGCCAGATGATGCTGAGGGGTCATAGTTAAGCCATAGATGGCTCCTGACCTCTACACAAAGGCTCCTAAGCCCTTGGTTTCCTGGGTCACCTAAGGGCCCCAAACCCAAAACCATCATTTTCTGGGTGTTGTGGCCTTCCCACCTCAAAGTACAGAGGAGGAAAAGAAGCAGAAAGACCCCCAGGAAGGCCAATAGCCTTGATATTCAGGAATCCTGATGAGAAGGTAGGCTGGGGGATGATGGCAGAAAAAGGTTTGGGATTAAGAAATGAGAGAGGCCCAATGCTCATGAATTCTTCACAAGCTTCATGAATGTATTGTGAATACTCTCTTCAGGAAGAGAATCTGGAGGCATGTCTAAACAAACAGGTGCAGGAGCAGAATGGGGCATCATTGTACCCTAAAAATGACCAGTGAGAACAATCCAGACAAACACAGAAAGGTAAACAAGGATAGGCAAAACAAACAGAACCAGGACAACAAAATGCCAAAGGAGGGCTGAGCAGGAGGCCACAAGCAATCCAGCAGACAGGCTGTTGGATGTGGAACGGGCAGGCCAGCCCAGCCGGTGGGACCCTGCCCTCACCCTCCCAGAGGGCGGCCAGCCTGGTGTGGCAGGGAGCCGGCACCCCTCCTGACTTCAGGAAGACACCTAGGGGAGCGTGGGGCGTCCACTGCTTGTTTCTTCAACAAAGAGCTGCTGTGGATAGAGTGTGGGGCCTGCGGTCAAGAGGACCTGAGTTCACATCCAGCCTCAGATGCTCACTTAACTACACTCTATCTCAGTCTTCTCATCTGTAAAATAGGGTTAATAATAGTTCTTGCCTGCCAAGATTCTGAGACTCAAATGAGACAACATCTGTAAAGCTCTTAGCGCAACGCCTGGCACGTGGTGAGCGTTATATAAACATCAGCTGTCATCATCATCATCTTCCTCTTACATTCCTCTGATGACGTCCTTCACTGCGGCTCTTTTCTGAGCTTCTGTTTGGGTCTGTGCTGCTCTGAACTATACCCAGAGACTTGTGTCCTGCAGATACCGTACAACAGCATCCATGGAATGTGATGGGCTTCTGTGTCTGCAGAAGTCTGGGGTCATTAAAGGAGCTTTGCAATTTCCCAAAGACCCATCTTTAAAAAAAAAAAAATTAATCCATCCTCTGAAGGTGCTGAGTTTGGCAGGCATCAAAAATCTCCCCCCCAATATGGAATTGATGAAATCATAGCAGATAGAAAATAACTTCAGATATGCATAGAAGTCATTTCAGAGTCAACTCTCTCTGTCTTTCTCTGTGTCTCTGTCTCTGTCTCTCTCTCTGCCTCTTTGTTTCACTGTCTCTCTCTGTCTGCCTCTGATTATCTCTGTCTCTCTGCTTCTCTGTCTCTGTCTGCCTCTGTCTGTCTGTCTGTCTCTCTCCCTCCCTTTTCCTCTCCTACTCTCTCTCTCTCTCTCTCTCTCTCTCTCTCTCTCTCTCTCTCTCTCTCTCTCTCTCTCTCTCTCTCCTTCCCACCCCACCTCACCAGACTGTGGACCAAGTCAAACAAAGATCAGGATTACCACAGCTGTAGTTAATTTACCTGTTTCAGTGAGTTCAGTTCTCCGAGCAAACAGGAAATGGTTACAAGTCACAACACTGAGCATCATGGCTTGGACAGATTTAGCAGGTGTAGAGAAGTCATCACAACAAGGTCATAGAAAGATCCCTGAAACCATCTCGGGCAGCAGATACTTGATCTGCTTGCCAAGTGGAGAAATATGGCAGCCATGAGAAAGACTAGCGTGTGTGCTGAAGGTGAATCGTGTCCCAGCTATGAAATAATGGAGCAGCATTCCTTAGGAAGTGCTGGGAAAATGGAAAAGATAGTTTGCATGGGACTGTGACATTGTCATGACTTCTTAAACCCACTGACCACCACCAGATCTCTACAGTGGCATCTACAGACCCTCAGAAGAGATTGACCATCCATGAAAAATCAAAGAGATCAGCCTAACAGTCTGTATGTAAAAAAGATGGGCCGGACAATTTATAAGTACAAGACATTGACCTATGTCAACGATCTATGCATTCAGGCCAAACCAAAATGTCACAAAAGCTGTGTGCTGCCCGGGTCATGACACCCTGTGCCTTAGTCAGATAGGAGAATCGATGGAGGAGCTGAACTGCTCTAGCAAATTGTGTTGCTTTTGTCACACAAATCCCACCTCCAGATTTCTTCCTGTCAAAAACGCACCTTTCTGGACTCTCCAGATGATGCTTTGTGTCTCCGAGTCATAGCACGTCAGTCACTGTCTCAGCAGAATCACAGGGGTGTTATGGGGATTCAGTGAGAGAAAGTACAAAGGACTCTGCAAACTTTACCAGTCACTATAAATGTGTCATTTATGGTTGTGGAAGCTTTTTAGAAGGACCCAGACCAGAACCACACAGAATAATGAAAACAGCAGGGGTGTGAAGGTCCTGGTGCAGGGTGGACCGTAATGAGGGAGCATGGCTCCTTCCTGACTCACTTCTTCATACTGTAAAGTCTTCACGTGCTTTTGATGTGGAGGAAATTGATATCTCTTGACTCATCTTGGAAAATTATAGGTAGTACCCACGTACATACCTGTTAGTCATTAGCTTGCAGATATAATGTGGGATTGTTTTAAAACAGAAATCCAGGATTTGTCTGTATCTTGTCCTACCTGGGCTCAGACCAGCTGACTTCCAATCCCATCTCCCTTACAGCGGGATGACTTCCCCCACAAGCTGCTTCATTCACACTTCTTGGACTAAGTCTTCTCTGTAAAATGGACAGAGGGTGTTGGACTGAGCTCTGAGGTGCCTTCCTCCTAATGATGAGCCTAAAACGTCTGACTTCTTTCTACCTCAGTTTCCCTATGTGTAAGATGAGGGGGCTAGACCAGGTACCCTCTTAGGTGCCTCCCAGACCTAAATCTGGGATCCTGTTTAAAAAACCCACCACTATGACATTTTGGAGCAAGGATTCAAAGCCAGTCTCTAGAAATACACACACACGCATACATGCACACACACACGTGTACAGCTAGGTAACACAGTGGAATCAAGAAGACTTGTCGGCATGAGTTCAAATCCTGCCTCAGACACCAGCTCTGTGTCCCTGGGCAAGTCCCTTAACCCTGTTTACCTCAGTTTCCTCATCTATAAAATGAGTTGGAGAAGGAGATGGCAAACCCCTCCAGTATCTCTGCCAGGAAAACCCCAAATGGAGTCACAGAGAGCCTGACGTGCCTCAAAAAGAGCTCAGCAACACACACTGACTGGAGACAAGTGGACGAGCCACGGAAAAGGCTTCCCAGAGGGAGGTGACCTTGAACCAGATCTCCAGCTAGCCTGATGGAGCCTCTCCCAAAGTTCACAGTCTTGTCTACGTGTTGAATAGTGTACTGGCCAGCACAAAAGAGGCAGGGATGGTGCTGTGGTTCTTGGCCCTGATCTGACTCCAGAATGCCTCAAGAAGAGAGGGAGAGAGGACCCCCAAGGCTGCCGCAGCATGGGTCTCTATCACAGGCAGCGGGAGCCCCGGGACAGATCCTTCAGCTTCTGGTCCCACTTTCTTACGGGGTAAGATGAGGGTGTTGGATCAGACCATTTTTAAAGTTGCTTCCAGTCGTAGAATTCTATAACCCTGGTGATGCTAGAAGTCCTCCAAACTCAGAGCCTGCCTCCCTCTGCTGAAGGCAAATATTCTTGGGCAGAGCCCCCTGGTGCACATGTGAGGTCACTCCCTCCTCGTGTCCCGCCGAGCCGCTGCCTCTGGCCTGCTCGGTGCTTTAAAAGTAAGAAAGGAGTCAAAGGGAGGAAGGGGGTAAAAAGTGCTTTGGGAAATGTTTCTCTTTGTTGTCTGTTAGAAGTTGTGGTAAAACACACATGCAGAGTGTAAATGAAGGCAAGAGAAGATAGAAGCAAGGTCCAAGTTAAAGACGGTCAATCAAGAAGCATTTATTAAATGCCTGCTGTATGCCAGCCTTACACTAAGGATGCCAAAAATTAAATAGTGCCCGCCTTGTGTCCTCAAAGCAACACATTGCTATTGGTGCTGTTCAGTTGTGACCAACTCTTTGTGACTCCATTTGGGGTTTTATTTTTTTCTTTTTTTGCTTTTTGGAGGGTAGTTGGGGTTAAGTGACTTGTCTAAGGTCACAGTCTAGTTAAGTGTTAAGTGTCTGAGGCTGGATTTGAACTCAGGTCCTCCTGACTCCAGGGCTGGTGCTTGGAGTTTTCTTAACAAAGATACCAGAGTGGTTTGCCATTTCCTTCCCCAGCTCATTTACAGAGGGGAAAACGGAGGCAAATTGAGGCAAGTGACATGCCCAAGATCACACAACCATTGTGTCTGAGGTCAGATTTGAACTCAGGAGGATGAGTCTTCCTGAATTCAAGCCCAGCGCTCCGCATAGCACTATTTAGCTGCCCTAAAAACATCCATACCCCCAACATATATGGAATATAATATACAGGAGAAATGTAAGGCAGTTTGTGGGGAAAGGCCCCGGGAGCTGGAGAGGTCAGCAAAGACCTCGCTCACAAGGTGGTGTTTACACTGAGATTTGTGAGGAGGGAGGACACTCCAGGCATGAGGGACAGCCTGCACAAAGGTGGGAAGACCAGTGTGGCTGGACAGGAGAGGGCATGAAGGGAGAGTGTCACAGTAGAGAAAACATCTGGAGTGCCAGGTTTGAGTCAGGTTCTGAAAGGCTTGAAACGTCCACCCGAGGTGCTGTGGAGCCATAGCAGGCTGTGGTGCGAGGGAGGCCAGATCTGCGGTGTTCCATGAGAAGCGTGTAGCCTGTCTTTCCCCATCAATGGAGAGCAGAAACATACACCGGCACACACAACTATTGACCGTCACACTGATGGTGTTTGGTATTGCTGTTCTCAGGGATTTTGTTTGGCTCCCCTTCAAGAGAACAATGATTTTTTTTTAATAGTTGAAAAAAGAATTCGTGAGCAAGAAAATTCTTGAATAAATACACTCATATCATCATCACAATGGTAGCAGCTCTCATTGACCGAGCACTCTGAGGTGGTCCTCAAAACAGCCCTCTAAAGGAGACGCTAATTATTATCCCCATTTTATAGATGAGGAAGATGGCAGAAGGTAAGTGACTTACCCAGGGTCCCTCAGCTAGTAAGCATCTCGGGCTGGATTCAAACTCAGGTCTAGTACGTAAATGTCAATAGTATCGTGAACTAAAGCACTACATTTGGACTTAGGAAGAACTAAGTTCAAATTCTGCCTCGCTCATAGCTCAGTGACCCGGGGCCAGCCAGCCAACCACTCTGCAACTCAACTTCCTCTTCTGTAAAATGGGGTAATAGTATCTCCCTCCCAGGCTCACTTTGAGGATCACAGGAGACAATATCTGTAACACATTTGGCAAACAAAAGGCACTGTATAAATTAGCTGTGGCCTGGACCCATTCCAGGACTGTTAGTCTTCCTAGAAAGGGGTGGGGGCTGAGGCCCCAGGCTGTGTTATACCAGGGGACCTTTGAGATCACATTACTACAAGCTTGAAGCTTTTTGGCTGAAGCCCTTGGCAAAGAGAGATAGACACTCAGTTCCAGCCTCTTTTTGCTCAAGGGCATCCATGGCATTTGTCCTAACTCCTAAGCCTATGATTCAAGCTTCTACCCCCATTGCTTCCATAGACAGGCCAGCCCCTGGCCCCTTCCATGGCCCCTCTCCAGAAGATCAGCTCTCCTGCCATCCCACCACTGGGCCCAGAGCCTGGCACAAGGGAAGCCCTTAACAGGCCTTCAGTGCCCTGACAGGATCCCCCCTGACTTCTGGGGAGCCAGTGATGCGTGGCTACAGCCCCTCCTCCCTGACATGACTCCTGCTTGTTCCCCATACTTGGCATTCCACCTCTGGTCTGTACAAGCCAGCTCAAGCGCCTGGAATGTGTTCCCTCTTCATTTCCTCCTTTCAGATCCTTGGACTCTGTCCGTCCTTCCCTCAGCTCTTGCCACCTGCTGTTCTCTGGTGCCTTCCCTGACTCACCCCACCCCTGTTTTCTGCGATTCTTCCTTCTTTCAATTAACCTTGGTTTTGCTTTGGTGACTGTCAGGCAGTCTGTCAACAAGCATTTGTTAAGCATTTACAGTGTGCCAAGCACAGTGCTGATTGCATGGAAGACCAAGAAAGGCAAACACAGTGCCTTCCTTAAAAGAGCTCCCATTCAGAGGGGGAACATGGCCTGTAAATATCTAGGTAGCAATGAGATAACGTGGAAGGCAATTTGGGGGAGAGGAGCCTGGGAAATGATCTCCTGCACATTTGGGACCTGAGCTAAGTCTTAGAGAAGCCTGGATGTGGAGGAGAGGAGGGAGAGCATCCCAGGCTGGCATGGCAGACAGCAAGAAGGCCTCGAGTCAGTAGGGGATGGTTGTGTGTGAGGAGCAGCAGAGAGGCCTCTGGAGGGTAGAGATGGGTAATTACAGTAGGAAGGGCCCAGCTTACAAAGGGCTTGAGGAGCCAAACAGTTTTTGTTAATCTGGAGGGAATGGGTTGCCTTTGGAGTTTATTGGGTAGGGGATGCCCTGGCCAGACCTGCAACTTAGAGACACCAGTTTGGCAGCTGAGTGGCAGATGGATTAGAGGCTCTGCAGAGGGTCAGTGTGAGGGAATGAGGCCCTACATCAGGGCAGTGGCAATGGCAGAGGAGAGAAGGGAGATGGGAGAGGTGCCAGGGAGGTAGAGTCTACAGGACGTGGCAGCAGATGGGACATGGGGGTTGTGAGGCAAGGTGGTAAGTCTAGATGGCTGGGAATGTGGTGGTGCCCTTGAAGTTAGGAGGAGGGGAGCTTTGGGGAGAAAGATAATGAGCTCATACCTGAATTTATGTTGCTTCCGGCGTCCATGAGATGCCCCAGAGTCAGCTGGCCGTGTGAGCCTGGGGGTCAGAAGTGAGGTGAGGGCTGGCTGTGCAGGCCTAGAGATGATCGTTGGATCCGTGGGAGCTGAGGAGATCATCAGATGAGTTAGTATAAAGAGAAAAGAGCCTTGGGCACCCTCGAAGTTAGGGGTATGACCAATTCATATGTATGTATGAAGACTGAGAAGAAGCCTTCAGTTTGGCAGGAGGAGAGCTGGGAGAGAACAGCAAAAACCTAGAAAGGAGAGACTGTTCAGGACAAGAGGGTAGCCAGGAGTGTCAGAGCCTGCAGAGGGAGAGAGAAGGAGAATTCAGAGATCACTGGGGACTCTGGAAAAGAGTCAGTAAAATAAGGGAGTCAGAAGCCTGGCAGCTGAGGCTTCAGAGGAGAGGGTGGAGGCACCAGACACAGAGGGCTTTTTCAAGGACTTTGTCTGAAAAGGGCAGGAGGGCCAGCAGGGATGGTAGCATCAGGGGTAGGGGTGCGGGGCATGTCTGCAGGTGACAGGGAGGCCGTCAGTGGCCAGGGAAAGACTGAAGGTTAAAATGTGCAGGAGAGTGGGGGTGATCCATCCGTTGCAGAAGATGGCGTCAGATGAAATCAAAGGTGCATGTGGAGGGGTTGTTGACCTTGGCGAGGAGAAAGGGCGCTTCTTCACGTGAGACAGGCATGTGGCTAGGCTGCATTCCCCCACCACCACCCTTGGTGAGAGTACAGGCTCCTCAGGGACAAGAATGGCTTCATCTTGGCGCTCACATCCCGGAGGTACAAGGAATACATACTGCCTAGTGGGAAACCAGAGCAGATCTGGACGAGGATGGCCCCTGGGTGTGGGGCCTGGAAAGCAGAAGCACAGAGCCTAGGAGTGGAAGGCACCTCGGGGTCATGGAGCTCACAGTACAGCTCCACCACCCAGCCCCAAAGCGCTCTGCCAGTCTTGGCCCGAGTACAGGGAAGTCCAGGCAATCTGTCCGGATGGCTCTCATTTCCTGAAATCTCCTCAGCACCATCCGGCTCTTTCCTTTGGAGCCCGAAGGAACAGGCTGAGTCTCTCTTGTGTGCTACGGGCCTCCACTTAGCTGAAAGCAGTGACCATTCACACCCAGATCTTCTCCTGCTCAGGCTGAGAGCCTTCGGGCCCTGTCTCCAGGCCTTCCCTGGCCCGTTGTCTTCCTCTGACCGTCCTCATTCCCACCCGGGCTGCCCAGGACCCCACGCCAGCAGTCGGCCTATAGCCTTCTTAGGCCTAACTCCAGGCAACTTTTCTGTTTATCTAAGCTGTTTTCTTCTTATGAACTTCACAAACATGATCTTGGTGTACAAAAGGTAGAGAGAGGATTGTCAGTGGCACCGGCTGTCGCCTTGTATTGCGAGTCATTGTGCTACTGTGTTACTTGTATTGCATATTGTTGTTGTCATTGCTTTTTACAAGGCTGTACGCGCCTCAGGGCAGTAGTAACAAAACAGCCTCAGTTGTCGTCTGCTCGGGTCTATTTTCCTTGATTTGGTTTTTGGGCCTCCCCTTTGCCACCCAGAAACTCCCCCAGGGCCCCCAGTAGAAGCCCCAGCTTATGGCCATGTTTTTCTGCCCCCGCAGGGCAGCAGGTGGGGAGCAGGACTCCCTGTCAGCCTCCTGGAGCAGGGATGGGCCGGGTACAGCAGGGAGGGCCAGGTACAGTGGGCCAGGCTCTTGCTTTCTATGGCCTCTTGGGCCTTGGGTTCCTCCTTCTCCTGGCCAGACACCCTCCAGCCTGCATCAGTTCACCAGGCATGATGAGTCTTCCCAGGTTTCTCCAGGTCTCCCTTCCCTGTCATTTCTTGTGGCCCAGTATTCTTACATTGCATTCAGGAACCATTCCCCTGCTGATTGGCCCCCACTGTTTCCAGTTCTTTCCTGCCACACACAAAAAAAAAATGCCACTCTGAATAATTCTGCCTATGGAAGACCTTTTCTTTGAACTCTTTGTGGGTATGGGGGGAGACATGCGTGGTAGGAAGAGGCAACCCCAGAGTGGCAGGAGAGCTGATCTCAGGGTCAGGAAGCCCTGAGTTCAAGGGCAGCGTCTGACTGGGGCTGTGGGACTCCAGAGGAGTCTCTTAACCTTCCAGTTCCTTAGGGTCAGCGAAGGTGCCAACATGCCTCCAAGGGAGGAGTTTCCTCACCTGAGGAGTCCAGGCTCTAGCTCTGTCCATGTGCATGGGCCTAGCCAGAAGTGCCAGACTCGGAGTCAGGAAGAGGTGTTTCAAGCTGCTCTTCACATACTTAATTTCTGTCTGCCTCAGTCTGCTCAGCTCTAAAGTGGGGCCATGAGAGTGCCACCTCCCAGGCTTGGGAGGATGATATTTGTGGTGCAGCACAATGTCTCTTCCTCCTCACTCTGGGTCTCAATGACAGGAGGAAGACTGGCTGAAGGGCGCAGTTGTGGATTTAGCCTTGAAAAGAACCCGTGGGTGTGCTTTGGGGCTAGAGGGGTCTTCACATACTTTCAGGTTGCCTAATAGAGGAGCCATTAAGTCTGTTCTGGTTGGGCCAGTTGGGGAAGAATTGGGAGTGGAGGCTTCTTCCAGAGGAAGTAAGTGGCTTTGATATTTGGAAGGAGCACTCCAGGAATGTAGTAGCCTGTCCCTAAGGCAGGGCATCCCCTCCCACTAGCCATGGCCCAGTGGAGGCTGCCTCATGGCATGGATTCAACCCCAACAGGCCCCATCCAACCCAGGGCATCCGAGGTTCAGTTCTGTGTGCCCTCAGGTGGGAAAATGCATGTGAACAGCAAGGCATTCCCTATATGTAGCATTGTTCTGAACATTCCATAAATAGAAACTGTGGCCTGACTCAGTGATGTACGGTTTATTAAAACACTCAACATAAACAGGTCTGCTTGTGGCCTTGGACAGCTGGAGGCCGATAGAGAGCCCTGATGATAAAACTGCAGGGAGGGCCAGAAAGAGCCCGGCCACCCTTATCTGCCGGGGCCTGACACACAAGTATAAGTTTATTGCAACATTACTATTTATAGCAAAACACAGCCGGGGTCACAGCCAGGGTTCTTAAAATGCTGGAAATACTTTCGGCATCCTCTGTTTCTGAGCAGTTTGCCATTTTCTGTTTAATATTGGTAATGCAGTGATTCCCCCAGGTTTCTGCACGATTGGTAAACTGAGGGAACTTTAGCCCAAGTTTGCATCTTCCTGCCCAGACTCCTATCTGGTGCAGCAAACACTCCCTCCCAGCTGGAGGAGACAGCTCCCTGCCCAGCACAACAGCGTGCAAACGTCGCTGACTGCTGACGACATGTGGCCCAGGACTGTTTGTTTTGCACAGGGATTAAGTCAGGCCCTTTGGGACCGCCTTCGGTTGCACCTTGGGCTGCCTATATTAGTCATTCACAGGCAGGAAGAATTTTCTTTTACTTCCCTAGCTCCTCCGGCAAACTTCGCTGGTAAGTGTATCTCAATCGTGTAAACAGATGTACTAACTTTGTGTTGGAGCACGGCTCCCAGCTGGATTTAGGGGCGCTCCCCTGGAGAGTTAGCCTGGCAGAACTTTCAGAGTAAAAGCAACGAGAACCAGCAGAGCCCAGCACAGCACTTTTGAGCCCTGTGATTTAAAAAAGGGGAAGACAGTTCCAGTATTAGGGTCTAATGTCAAAGCGTTTTCTTTGCCGTCCTGCTTATTAGCCAGAATGAGCAATGTTTTGTAGAGTCTCCAAGAGCAAGACCTAAATCTTGTATGAAACAGGATCATCCGCATTAACTTACCCTCTATATCAGGTTGTAGATTCAGGTGGGTGCCCAGGTTTAGAGACCATTGGAGGGGGGGGGGGCAGTCTGGACAGTTGAGCTCTGTTTAGTTTATTATCAGAGGTGAGGTAGCCTAGAGTGGGATTAAACCGGGGAAGATATTCTGGTGTGCTCTTATAAATGGCTTGTTCTTAGAAGTAAAATTTGTGTAAGTCTTGATGGGTAAATTAGAAGCGTAAGATGTAAATATTTGAAAGTAACAGCCTAAAATTCTATGCTGTTTTGAGAATTCACTTGTTACTTAGCAATTGTGGGGAAGCTCTGGTCTCTGTGCCCTCCTATCCTTTTGTTGACATTTACCTATAGAGTCCCAGAGGCAGGCAAAGGTTGGAGGATGAAGCCGCTGCTTTCTGTTGGTTGGCTTGGATGTTGTTGACCAGCTGTGTGGAGCTTCTATCTGTGGATCCAAATGACCATTCCAGAACAAGATCAAGGACAGAGCTCGGAGGAGTTCTGAAGTTCAGCACCCAGGTTCAGTCAAAGTTACTGCTTCCGGGAAGTTAACTCATCGAGATTACAACAGCCTCTTCTGTATTCCTTGAAAAAAAAATAAGCAAAAATGATCCCTCTTTACGTAAGGTTGCCTCTATACAAGTGACAGCAACCCGTATCTTGCCTGTCAGTGGAGTGACGGGCTTGGGCTGGATGGCCACCAGAGCCTTATCCAGCGCTTTGAATCCCAAGGTTCTGTTAAGATCTGGGAAGTTCTAACGGAAGGGAAGGAATATTTAAGAAATTTAGTCTGAATTACTGTTCTGTTCTGCCAGCATCTGAAATTTCTATTACACACCTGAGTCTGGTGATGGTGTCTGGGGCACAGTGTGCTCTACAGCATGGTTTCAGTTTGGGGTTTCATATTCTTAGTTCGATGTCATATTCCTTCTGTTGAAATCCATGCTCAAGTAAAGGGTATTTATATTTATTACCCCAGAGGAACCATTTTAGCTCAGAATCCAGTGTTCTGACCCACCAAGAAAAGACCTGGAAATATGTTTCTTAAAATGAGATGAAACTTTTAATAGCTGTTCTAGGGGCTGACTTTTTAAGGTTTTGAATCAAGGAAAATATAAAAATTCTTGGGTTTGCTTAAATTTTAGTAATGTTCCTAAAGGTTTGTAATAATATGAGATGTCATTTGTATGGTTTTTTAAGTTTCAAAGTAGACATTGATTCTAGTAGTAAATTTCTAGAATTATTTATGAAAGGAGACTTATGTAATTAAGCAATTAATTAACTTGGATGCCAAGAGGGAGATTCTATTTTAAACATAGATATTTTGTTAAGGCAGAAAGAGCAAACATCATTTCAGAAGTCATTTGATTCCTTTGAATTTCAAGCCTTTAGGTATATTTTTCATTATAAGAAGCCCCTAAAAAGTTAGTATATAAAATGAATTTTCATCAAGGGATTTGCAAACTGTTATGTTGTCAAGTCCTGGTTGTCCTAAAGCAAAGAACTTTCAGGGAAAACCTCAATGGTTGACCAGTTTGACCCAATTTCAGTAAGGGAGTTTCTTACCTTCAGTCTTATAGCCTGATTCTCTCCAGTGATGTTGGCACAGACTGCAGGCTCGTAAGGTAATTTATGTCCACTTTCAAAAGATCAGTTTTCCACATGTCAACAGTGTAGGGTCTTCAAAACCTTGTTTTACAGATAACAACAATCACAAAGTTGTTCTTGAAAGAGATCTCACAAAGTTCCAAGAATTCTCATTTCTAGCCTGGCTTCAGGCTGCTCGGCCTGAGCTGGCTTTCCAGCATCATTGGAGCCTCTGCGACAGGTGACAGAGCAACAATTGGCATAGAAAGCCAGGATTGTATATATCAAGCCATGTAGCTTTACAAGACCATCAGTTTAAAAATACACTGCCCTGATTTTCTGTGGCCTCTTTCAGGTTCATGCCAGAAGGCTGACATTTACACTACTATCTCTGACACTTCTGTGCTTACATAGTAACACTGACCCATGAGAATGATGGAATCCAGTGTGGTCAACATGGGGCGTTACCTTCGAATCAAAAGAAATCCTTATTGTCCTGTGAAAAAATGACAGACCACTGGATTAGTGGAAATGCGTATTAAGATGTGAGGTTATTTTTATAAAGCAGAGTTTAAAAGTGAGCCTTAAGCAAGCTGCTGAGAACTCTAAAAAAAATCCAGGAGAGGCAGTGTTGTACAGGGGATTGGACTGGCTTAGGAGAGAGAAAGACCTAGAGCCAAGTCCCATCTCTGATCTGTTCTGACTGTGTGACGCTAGCCAAGTCACTTTCAATGCCCCAGACTACATTCTAAGACTCTTAAGTTGCAGACAAATGTCCATCTATTTGTATTGGTAAAGAGATTTTCCTTGTCAGACAGGTCTGGTTAAAAAAAAAATAGTTCTCCATCAATCCTCATCTTTTCCTAATAGTGAGTATCCCTGAGGGGCCAGGAGTCAGAGGTAGCAGAGGGCACCAATCTCCAAACCACATTAGGCATTGGAATCTTGGAGCCACACAGTTCAGTGTTCATTTGACGGGATGTAAAAATTGTCTTTCTAGGTTCCCATAGAAGTTCCCACACCCTTGCCTGGTCATTTCTATATCGTTCGTCTCTTTTCAGACAACTGATAATAGCTTCAGATTTTCAAATTACTTCAAATATGTTATCTCAATTGATTTTAATAAAAATGGTACATAATTAGGGCCTTCTGAAAAGCCTGAACCCCTTTGCAGATAGCAGTCCTTAGCGGAAAGCATCAGGTAGTAAGCATCGGTTTTGTGGAGGTGCAAATTGCTGCCTGTGTCTCAGGTTCCCCAAGAAGGGACTGGAAAGTTGCCCCAGAACTCTTCTGAGAAGGGGTGACCTTTTGGACTGGGGGAGGGAAAGGGCCTTAAGAGACAAGGCCACAGTGCCTGTCCCCCACATCCATGCATTAGGCCTAATTACTGTTGGTTGGGTTTGGTTTTTTAATGGTTTGGGATTGATCTACTTCCCAGTGGAAAGGGTCTAAGCTCGGGCTACGACTTGTCACAAGGACATAGGAAAGGGATTAGACCCTGAAGTTAAAACTTCAGAAAGGGTAACTAGTGCCTTTTGTCTAAATAGGAGCTGGGCTGGAGCCATAAGAGAGGGGAGCACGGGATTATGAGATCTGGGAAGAATCCAGAGTCAGAAGGAGAAAATTTGAGCCTAGGAAGGGAGACCTTGGTCTGAGCAGGGTGGGGTATCCAAGAAGGCCGGGTCATGAGGGCCAGGCCACACACAGATGTAAAATGGGGGGCTGCATCCAACCATCACCAAAGATATCAGAAAAGGAAGTGGGTTCAACCTCCTCAGCCTGAGGTGACCCAGTGGGCCTGTAATGTCATCAGTTTGGACATTCCCTCCCACAATGCATCTTGCTCCTCATTGCTGGCAACCTCTCACCTTTGTCCTCCTGCAAGTTTGCCACAGTGGGTCCACCTAACTTTCTGGAGCTTTCCTCCTGTTCATTTGATATTTGGTCAGTATGTGTGGGCTGCTGGCCCATCCACCAGTTGTTCTTTTCTCTTACCACATGACCAACCCATCTTTTTTCCGAGGCATTCGGTTCTTTGACAGTTCTACTACTCCATAATTCCTGCTTTGTGATATGTCAGCTAGAACTCTTCAGACCCAGTGGGCTGTTGACCTTCAGGCTGCCCTCAGTGCTGGTTTTTAGGAGCCACTGTATTCAGTGACTCACCGCCAGCATCATCCCCAGAAGAAAGTTGAGATTATTCAAAAATAAGCCTTCATGCTCCTGCCTCGCCGGTGTGTCCATGGTCTGCGCAGACCCCGCTCTCTCCTCCTGGAAGAACCGCTTTATTTGGTGATCAGAAATGAGTGAACCATCTGAACTTGATAATGAAAAAGCCAGTTCCACTAAAGAACATGCAGATTCCAGTCTTCCTGAGCGAGATTGTCAGATTGGACAGAAGCAACTGCAACAAATAGAGCGACAGTTAAAATCCTTAGCATTTCAAAACCCAGGACCTCAGGTTGCAGACTTCAGTCCTGAAACCAGAGAGCAGAAAAAGAAGGCCCACACGTCAAAGATGAATGAGTATTTTTCTGTGAACAATAGTACCCCATTTATCCGGAGGTGAGGCTTACGGAATCCTCAACCATCTGAAGTACAGCCAAGAAGCAGGAAAGTAACAAAGAAATATGACGAGAATGGCCGGCTGCTTTCTAATGGCATAGACTTATGTGACTGTCTGGAGAAGGACTGCCTAGGTTGCTTCTGTCCATGTCCCAAGTGTAACTCAACCAAATGTGGACCAGAGTGCCGCTGTAATAGGAAATGGGTCTGTGATGATACTGTAACGGAGACTGGTGATGTCGTTAGCACAATGCCGTATTTTGTTCCTGAGTGAGGTCTTTATAAGAAGTTTTGTGCTTTTTCACACAGTAACAAAGCACAGAACAGGCAGGCAGTTGTTGCCTAAACTTTTTTCATCTTGTCTTTTCAAAATGTCTGATTAATATGAAAAAATAATTTCATTGTGGTGAACAACCAAAAAAGCACCTCTCTTTAGATGTGCTAATTCAGTTTTTTCTCAGTTTTCTAAACGTTAAGATGTCTCAAATGCCAACAAGGAAACCTTTTTTATGCATAATGGGGTGGAATCATTCAATTTCTTTCTCATTTTCTTTATAGTTTCATTTGTCACAAGAGACAGCTCAAAAATCGTCTTAAAATTTTAAAATTTGCGTAGTATTTGGACTATTTTCCATAAACAAAATTTCTTTTATTCACATACAATAAGAATTAGTAACTCTTAGTTTCTAAAGTCAAGAGCCCAATGGCTTTCACCTTGTAACTACTGCTTGAAAGTGAAAACAAAAAGAAAGTGCGAGTTGTTTTAAGTTGTTTTATATATTTCAAGCTGTATAGTATATTAATAAATAGTTTCTTATAAGACATAGTGTGTAAGTAAGTACTGGACAAATACTTTTTTCTCTCACGTTGCAGGTGTTATGGAAATTTTCCTGAGATTCTTTTGTATTTTAGAAAGCACCATCTTCTATATGTTCTGAGTTATAGTAGAGTTAAGGTTGTGAGAAACGGAAGTAGATTGGATAAAAATGATTAAAGTCCTGGAGTTTAGACTAAATAAACTATACTTTCATAGTAAAAAAAATGATAATAATAATAAGCCTTCATTCTTGGGGGAGAGGGCTCAGAGAACTTTCCGTTTCCCCAAAACAATCCTGTCCTCTCTCCTTCCTCCATCTCAGTTCTAGGCCTAGGACACTGCCCACCTGTAGTTTCTGTCCAAGGTCTGTGGACAGTAGATGGAGGCCTCTTTTAGCAATCCGTTCAGCTGCATGTCATAGTCCAGACAAGAGACAGTCTCTAACCAGTGATTCTCAACCTTCCTAATGCCGTGACCCTTTCATACAGTTCCTCATGTAGTGGTCACCCCCAACCACAAAATTATTTCCATTGCTACTTCATAACTGTAATTTTCCTGCTGTATGAATCGTAATGTAAATATCTGCATATAAGTCGTAGCACAGTCCCCGGCACAAAGGAAGCATTCTATAAATGGTAGCTACCATCGCTGTTGCTGTTTATCCAGGGCACTTTCCTTGTGTATCTAGTTAGGATACACTCTTGATAGCAGCTACAGACAGACATCTGTGAGGATGCTCTGCAGGGTTTCAGGGTTTGGCCTAAGCAGCACCAACCCACAAGGTCCCTGGGAACTGGGGAAGGGAGATGAACGGGCAGGCCAAATGGACAAGAGTATCCCAAATATTTTTTAAAAGGACTGCAATATGTGATTTATAGTTGCTTATTTAATGTGCCAAGCACTGTGCTAAGTAAGAAAGGCAGAGACCCATTCCCTGGCCTCCCTGCCTTGTCTGCCCAGAAGAGGCTTCCTGCAGGGGGTGGGATCTGAGTGGAGTCTGGAAGGAAGACAAGGAAGCAGAGAAGAGGGACAGAGGACAGGATGTGTGAGGACCAGCAGCCAGGCAGCACAGAAAACCATGGACAAGAATGCCACAGCAAGAAGAGGGGTCCAACCCATCCCACTGAGCTCCCAGATGCCCAAAATGTCAGACATCACACCTACTGAGTGAGGGATGTTCTGGCCTCTCCTCCCTCCCAGGCCTGACTCCCAGGGTGAAGCACAGGTGCCTCACCCTGGCTTCCCTTCTGCCTGTGATACCCTGCCCACT
Organism: Pseudocheirus occidentalis; assembly: GCA_028646575.1. Lineage (NCBI taxonomy): Eukaryota > Metazoa > Chordata > Mammalia > Diprotodontia > Pseudocheiridae > Pseudocheirus > Pseudocheirus occidentalis. The sequence goes on along the minus strand of CM053599.1, from coordinate 14,567,936 downwards.
TCCACCTTGTTCACACTTTTCATTAGTTCTGTGCCTGCCCCGCCCACCAGGACATCATAAGCTCTTTGAGATTAGGCCTTGTCACATCTGCCTTTGCATTCCAGGGGCGCCAGGCATCCTGCTCTGCCCATAGTAAAGAATTGGTGAATTTTTATGGAGCTGGATTCTGACCGAGTCCCTTTGGTTATGAACAGAACTTCCTTGGCCCAGCTCCTCCCCAGAGTCCCAGGATCCTTCCCAACACTTGGTGGCAGCTTCCCAATCCTGGCCTGAAGTCTGGAGTACAAGGAATGTTGACATTATTCAGAGAGACCCGGAAGGGAAGACTTAATTCAGCCTTTACAGGCATAAAAGTTTGAATGACCATGTTCAGGATATCATGCTGTGTCCTAGGGAGACGAAAGCTCATACATCACCAGTCCTGCCCCCAAGAAGCTTTCAGTCTAAGAGAGAACCCATGGCAGGGAAATCAGGCCAAGCCAACTTTGCTGGATAATGCCCTAGTGTAGGTGACTGACCCGGGCAGGCTCCTGACTTGTTTCTTTTTCAGGACAGTGCGTCCTCTTGGACTTCTCCCCTCTGCCCTTATGGTATTTCCATAGGGATTGTTTCCATTCCTTCCCCCAAGGATTCTTGTCATATCATAGCCTTGAAAAGGTTAAGTCAGCTGAAACTCATTTAAGTCACAAATAAGATGGCACATCCCTAGATCAGCCAAGAGTGACTTTTAACTGAGACGTGGCTTGTCCTTTTCACCTCTCTGATATGACTGTTTTTACAAAGTAGACTATTAAGCTAAAATCAAGCTGCAACTGAAGCAGATTCACCTATTTCCCTAAGAGCTTTATTGGGAGGCAGGGGGAAGGTTTACTTTAAATAGCAGCAGACAGTACACAATACTAGAATCTTTTTTTCCAAAACATAACAGGTGAAGGCACAGAAAACCAAATCTGTATTTCTAGTATGTTGATTCTAGAGTGTAGAAAGTTTTCATTTCCAAAGACTAATTATAATCAGCGTGGGTTTACTCTGCTTTTTGTCTTCGATGTATTTACATGCTAAACCTCTCAAGCAGTCCTCCTTGTGCCTTTACGAAAGCCAGCCAAAAATATCTGACCTCCAGTTTGGGCCATCTATAGTAAAACTTCCACACATCTTAGGTAGGAGTAAGGTGCGTGCTGGGAGTTGCTATTAGGACCAAAGTAGGCAGTCTTGAGATGTGTTTCAGGTATGAAGGAGGAGCCTGAAGCCAACGTGTGTCCTACATACCTTTTTCTTTTTTTCTCTTTTGCCATGATTTATCACCTGAAATAATCCAGAAGGTCGGATAGCTGAGACATGAATAACCAAGCGTACGACATACTTGTGAAAATGGTGGGTATCTGAAATATTTCCAACTCCATTGGTCTGTTCTAGGGCCTTCTTGCTTTTAACTTCAAAGGAGAATCAGTCATGGGAGGTGAACTTTATACCCATTTATCCAGCCTGCTTCCCTTCTGCTTTCCATCTTTTCTCATAGAAGCGCGGCCATCAAGGTCATGGCCAGCAGTGGGCAGCCAGCTGCCATCATTGGTGGCTGGGTAAGACTTGTCTCCTGTTCAGTAGCTGCATGCAGACCTTTCCAGTTCTAATCCAACCGCAAAATTCTCTTGTGCCTTTGATTTAAAATATCACCTTAGAATGATACCACTTCCTGTCTTCAGAGTAGCGCGGTTTCCTACAATGCTTTAGTGGGCCTCTTAACCATTTAAATGTAATATAAAGCTATAGACACGGCCACCCCCATCCCCAACCCAAAAACACTAAATCAGATGTTGACAGCAGCAGCGTCCTGGGCTTCCGAGTACCCCCTGGACCCCCATACCCTCCAATCTCTACTCCATTTCTGGCCTTAGCAGGTTTCTCTTTGTTTTTCCTTTTTTTGGTATTTCAGTCCAAAAGTCAGGACAGGAGATGATGGTGGAGTAGAGAACATGCTTGGGCAGGGGATAAGGAGAAAGCTTTTATTAAGTTCCTACTTGGGGGTAAGTGCTTTACAATCATTATGTCTCTGGTCCTCACCCCAGCCCTGGGAGGGAGGTGCTATTGTGGAAATTAAGGCAGGTGGAAATGAAGTGAGTTGCCCAAGGTCACAAAGCTGGTCAGCATCTGAGGCTGGATTTGAACTCAAGTCTTCCTGATTCCGGGCCCCCTTGTCCTAACCAGGGTGCCACTCTGCTGCCTCACACACTAGTTTTGTAGTCAGAACTAGGCTCTTGCCACTGGTCTGACAAATCTCTGTCCACTGAGCCTCAGTTCCTCATCTGGAAGATTAGGGAGTTCAACTAAATGACCCATAGAGCCTGTGATTCTAGATATGGGGTTGCTGAGTAGGTAGAGGGCACTGGCCAGTGGGGAGGGCAAGCCACTTAGGGTGGTGCTTGAGCTGAGCTTGGAAGGAAGGAAGGTCAAGACAGAGCACAGAGGGATAGCTCACAGTATGCCACGGATAAGGAACAAGATCGTCAATGTGACAGAACCATAGAGGGCAGGAATGAATGAACCATGGAGGCAGGAAGGGGGGGGGGGAATGAATGA
>CM053599.1:14543591-14564859 GCA_028646575.1 Pseudocheirus occidentalis | reverse complement strand
AATGAATGAACCATGGAGGCAAGAAGGGGGAGGGGAATGAATGAATGAACCATGGAGGCAGGAAGAGGGGGAATGAATGCATGCATGCACCAAGGAGGGGGAGGGGTGTATAATGAGGCTGCCAAGGTCGAATTGGGCTGAATTGCAAAGGGCTTTAAAAACTAAGCTGAGGAGTCTGTATTTCATTCTAGAGTCAGTAATAGGCAGCCATGGAGTTTCTTGAGTAGGAGAGAGACCTGGTCACCCTTTGTGGTCTTGTGGAAGCTGAGTGGCAGTGGGAGAGTCTTAAGGCAGGGAGGCCAGTGAGAAGGGCATGAAGGCCTGAGCTGGGGGTGAGCTTTGCAAGGAGAGAAAGGGTAGGGCTTCCAGAGGTGCCATGGAGGGAGAACAAGCAGGAGTGGGCTCTTCCAAGGTCAGATTGTGGGGCAGGGATTCTCCGCCCCTGACAGCAGGCAGCACGGTTTTTGTTTCTTGCAGTTGTTTGGGAGTGTACTGCAGCTGCCACCAGGCCTAGCCCTGTGTCCCACCTGTTCTCAGTCTGGTGACATCTGAGGCCCAAGTCTGCTGGTCTCTGCATCCCAAGTGTCTGACACACTAAGTCAGTGGGGAGACAAGGTTTCTGCCCAAACCTCCAAAAGTACAAAGGAAATCAGTACTTTGGGGCAGGCTCTGCTGGCAGTGCCAGCAGCCCACTCCAGCATGCTTTCCCCTGCCCTGCTCTGCCCTCAACATCCCCACTTGACTGAGGATAATGGGAATTCCTGTGGAGAATCTCCTGGGAGACAGTTCTGTCTGTCTGTCTCAGACCCAGACCCAGCCTGAGGATCTACAGGTGAATGAAAAAAGTAGGGAGACAGAGAGAGAAGCCAAGAAGGCCCTGCCCCTGGGAGCCTATAGTCTGGGCAAGGCAGCGGTGGCCAGGGAGGGAGCACTTTGCACTGGTAAGTCACAGGTCTGACCCTGGAGCCTGGAGCACGAGGTCTGTGCCCAGATGTGTTGGGGAAGAAACGGGCTATTCCCCTGCTGCAGTCACTTTGCCAGAAGAGTTATCCTGCTCTCTTCCTCCCTTAGGAAAATGCCATGTCTTCAAGAACTAGCTCTGTAAGGGACTTTTAAGACCACTTTCCTTACGCCACCTTCTCCAGGTTCCAAAGATTGGGGGGCAGTGAGACCCAGCCAGCCTCCCTGGCATGGGCAGCTCTCTGGCGTCCCCTTGGGCCTCTGATGCCCAGTCTGAGGGCTCTTCTCACAGCCTCAGCATCCGTGAATCTGGAAGGACCTCAGATGCCATCCAGTCTCATTAACTCCCTCCCTGAGGCCCAGGGAAGGGAGGTGACCTGCCTAGAGTGGCACAGGGCCAGTGTGGCCCATCCTGACAAGCCACCCGTGTGCTATCCCTTGGGCCCCGGTGCATGACAGGGCAGTGATGTTGGATCCTAGACAGTTCTGGGGGGAGATTGGAGGCTCTCCAACCCAGACCCCTCATCTTACAGATGAGAGGTCTCATTTGTCCAAGGTCATCCAGGCAGTCAGTGAACCCTGACCTCCTTTGACTCCAAATGTAACATACTTCCCACTACACCCACATAGCCTCTCACTGCATACATCAGTGATAACCCTGGACCTGCCCCCAAAATGTAGCCCTTCAGCTCCCTTGGGCCCTACGCAGGAGGTCTATAGAAATGTAGGCACACCTTCCCCCCGCATATCCCAAGACTTGCAAACAGATGGATCATAGTATTTAATTGTAGGGGGAAAATAAAGAAAGCCAAACTTAAGACGTCTCAGTAGGTGGCTGTTAGACCCAGAGACCAATAGGAAAGCCAGACTACTTAAGGCTTTGAACACGAGGCCTGTGAGAGGAGCCCTCAGCCCACCCCACCCCAAGTCCTGTCCTTGCCCAGTGAGCTGTGACAGCAGGAGAGATGGAGCTCTTGTCTCCCCGCGGCTCCTCACGACTGCTCACAAATCTTCCCAGCCTTACAGCGAGACAGCAGCCCACGCAGTGTCTTTGGCAAGGCAGGAACAAGCCTCAAAGGCTTTGTGGTCAAATCAGGACAACTTTGAGAATCTTCCTTCTGTGCCCAGGTGCTGCTGCCCTTCCGCCTGCCTAGCCCCCACCAGAACTTCTCTGGCGCCTTTCCCTCGATTTTCACTCTGATCCAGTTAGTTATCAGCCCTCCCTAGTGTGCCTGGAGGGAGAGGGGAGGTGGGAGGCCTCACTGCAGAAGGGAAGATGGAAATCTCAGCAGGCTCCCTTTAAACAAGGACTCTGGTATAAGAAGTTATCATCAGTCACATCCTTGAGAGAGCCCCCCAAGTTATGTCTATGGGGTCCGTTAGCTTATATAACAAAATAATGCGCATCTCCTAAGATGAAACAGAAATCTGTAAGTAGGGAGGGAAAGATATTTCTCCTCCTTCAAGAACATTGGCATCTGAAAAGGGAAGGCAAGATTCCCCAGGTAGAAGCACTTGGAAATTTCCATGCATGCCCCACTCATTTAGCCAGAGATGATTTAAAATCTGTTTTCTAATGCATGACTGTGTTTAATTTTGGGCAGATTGGTTTTCCCAATTATGTTTTTCTTAAGACGGCATTAAATATTCTCATTCACTGAGCACTTATCAATTGACAGAGGAACTGAATCATAGTCATAAAGAGACAGCCCAATTATGTACAGGAGGCGATGGGGGGAAATTGAACTGAGATTAAAAACTGGCTTTTGACGGCTCTGAGGAGAGATCCGAGGGCGAGATGGATGTGAGATGTCTGGAATCCCTGTGTGAAGACGGACTCCTTTATCTCTCTGTCCATGAGAGGGTGTGTGCATTCACAGATAGGCCATGTGTCTTCCTTTAGGGGAATTGACTTGAGACTGTTCATGTAGCTTTAGCCAAACGCTGGACAAACAGCCCCTGGTTTGTACCAATACATTAGTAAAATTAGCTGAGATGTGTCTTGTTTCCTGGAACAAGGGAACGAGCATTTTCCCAGATGGCTCCTGCTGAACTGTTTACAGGAAATCTACGGTCTGAGTTTACCTTGTGCTTGTTTCAGTCTTTATTGTAGAATTATCCCAATCATTCTTTTATGGGATTTTGTCCTAATGCTTTGGAAGGCTTGTTTTCTCTTTGTTGGAGAGCTCACAGAGACGAGCACATCCTATAAACTCTAATGATAAAGACAAGGTGTTTTGTAGTCTCTCTTTAATAACCAGATCAAAGGCCCTTTTCTCTGACTCACAGTGGACGGAGTATCAGGGTTGGGCTCAGGAAGGCCAGACCCCCAGTCTTGCCTCAGACACTAGTTGTATAATCCAGGGCTCCCCCAGCCTCAGATTCCTCATCTGTAAAATCGTAGGGGGGGGGGACCCCATAGCCTCCCTTCCAGCTCTGTGCCACCAGGCACTACTGACTTTCTTTTGGGGTCACCAGGTCCCGCATTCCATCATCTACCCCCAACCCTCCTTCCGTACCATCTCTTGAATTTGTCCTCTTCTCTGCACTAATTCAGACCGTTGTCACCTCTTGCCTGGAAAATTGGAGATGTCTCCTACACGGTGTTCCTACCTCAACTGTGTGCCCTCTCCAGGCCTCTACGTACCTGCCAAAGGGATCTTGCTAATGCACAGGGTGGACCGTAGCCTCCCTCTGCTCAGTAACCTCCAAGGGCTCCCTGTTACGTCCAGAATCGAGGAGGAGGCCATCTTTGTGGCATTTATTTTTTTTTCCCTTTTTTTTTTTTGCTTTTTGGAGGGCAGTTGGTGTTAAGTGACTTGCCCAAGGTCACACGGCTAGTTTTTGTTTAAGTGTCTGAGGCTGGATTTGAACTCAGGTCCTCCTGACTCCAGGGCCGGTGCTCTATTTACTGTGCCACCTAGCCGCCCCATCTTTTTGGCATTTAAAGGCCTTGACAACTTGACTTGAGGCTCTTTTTCCATTTCTCGTACATGACTCCTCTTCATTCAGTCTTTAGTCCAGACAACTGCTTTATAGGTGAGACCCTAATGCTCTTCAGAGCTCTCATTCCCTTCAGAATTAAATATCACCTCCTGAATATCACCTGTTATCTTAACCCATGTGCTAGTGCCCCCTCCCTCCAACCCCCCAAAAAAGATTAACTTTTGTTTACTTGTGTTGTCTCCCTCAACACAACAGAGTTATCATTGTGGTGAAGTTACTGACATTAATTTCTCTACATTTTTATATTAGTCATTTAGTCAATATTAATTAATATGAATGCGGACTGATCAGTGCACCTGTGTGCATGAGTGAGTGTGAAAAAGTTCTGGGCTCTCTTCTTTGTTATCAGAAGTGTTGGTCGGGGGCAGCTAGGTGGCGCAGTGAATAGCTCACCGGCCCTGGAGTCAGGAGGACCTGAGTTCAAATCCAGCCTCAGACACTTAACATAAAAACTAGCCATGTGACATTGGGCAAGTCACTTAACCCCAACTGCCCTCCAAAAAAAAAAAAGGCAAAAAAAAAAAGTGTTGGTCCCCATAACTCTATGGCCAGTAGCCAGTATACCTTGCCCAATGTACGTTGTTCAGTAAGTGGCCTCCATGAAGGTTACAGGGCTCTGAGAACAGAGTCAGAAGGGACAGTCTCAGAGGCCACCGAGACCAATCCCCAAGAGGCAAAGGGATTCCCCTGAGGCCCCACAGGGAACCAGCCATGAAGATGAGATTGGAATTCAGCTTCTGTGACTCTGAGTTTACCACATCTATTCCAGAAGTGATGGAAAATGTTAATTGCTTTTTCTTATGTGTAAAATGGAAAACTTTTTGAAAATTTCCCTTAAAGGCCCAGGCTAATGTGGACAAAGACATTCTTCCTTGTGTGGTTTTGCCCAGCTCAGTGAGTGCATGTATTGGGGTGTGTAAGAACGGAAAGAAGAAATGATAAGAAAGCAGGGATTTAGGAGTGAACTCTGGCAGTGTGGACACACCCTGTGTGTGCTTTGGGAAAGTCCTAGTGCCCTTTGGCACAGCCCAGCTCATATCTTTGGATGAGGCTTCTCAGCTTGGCCCTGCCCCACACCTCGAGCCTGTAATCTTGCCCCCATAGGAGCTTCCCATGATCTTTCTTGCTCTGCCCCACAGGCCTGGGACACGACGTTTTGTGTGGTCAGGGAGATAGTAAGATCATGGGCAGTTCAGTGTGTGATGACCTGCATCCTCCAAAAATCTTAGAATAATAACTGGATAGCGATCACTAGCCTTTCTGTCATCCTCTTAAAGCTTGCAGAGCACTTTACCTATAATATCTCTGTCTAACCTCACAACAGCCCTGGGAGATGGATGGCTTTCTTATCCCAATCCTAAAGCTGGGGAGTCTGAGGCAGAGGTGAAGTGACCTGCCTAGGGTAACGTCTCCAGTAAGCGTATGGGGCTGGATGTAAACCTCGGTCTCCCACACCCAGTGCTCTCTGCCCACTGCGGCACCTCGCCGCTTCCAAAAGAATGCCCTCCCTATTATAGGATCAGATTTAGAACTAAAAGGACCTCACTTAAAGGCCCATTCGTCCAAGCCTCTCACTTTACAGATGAGGAAACTGAGTCTCAGGGAGATTGTGACCAGCAGAACCCAGGCTCTAAGTAACAGAGCTGGGACGTGAGCCCAGAGCCAGGGCTTTTTCCCTTTGCTCCCACCCTCCACAAAAGGGGGGGAAAGAAAGAGCGCCTCTGTCTTCTCTAGCCCTGTTCACCTCGTCATTGTTTCTTTCCTGGTCACCAGGCCGAGCCATTTCTTTGCTGCCCTTATGTGAGTTAATGCAAAGTTATAAGAGTTTCAGTCATCTGGCCATGACTCAGTGCCCCCCCAGGCCCGGCTGGTGCTCTTTGCCCCACGATTTAGAGCAGCAGTGATAAACCAGCTGATTATCTTAACTGGAAGAAGCCAGCATCCTCGGAGGATCCAAGGCAAGCTTTCCTATTTCCCCCGCCTGCAGCCTGGCTCTCAGCTTCCAAATGTCAAGAAGCCTGCCCCAGAATTGATTCCGTGGAGATGACACAGAATACGTGCCTTCCATGATTAGACTCTGACACGTCCATCCCTCCCGGTTGGCCAGAGAGATATTGCCCAAGGCACCTGCCAGGCTTGGCTGGAGGAAGAGACAAATTGTTCAAGGCCTGCTCCAAAATGGCCGTTGGCCCTTAACAACAGAAGAGGGTGGAAGCAGGGGGCTGGAGCCCCCTCTGCCTGCCTCTGCCATCCCTCCAGTTCCCACATGGCCCTGCTGTGGTTCTAATCAGCCCGCATCCAGCTGAGGCCCGGGAAGCTGTTTGAGGAGCCGCTGCAGCCTGGGCGGTCGGGGGCCATCTGGCACTCCCAGTCCCAGCCTGCTCTCGGCAGAGGGCGAGCGTGACTCTTTCTTGTGCAGTCCAGAGAGTGGCACCTTCCCTGCTGCTCCTGAAAGACAGGATAGATTCCTGTCCCCTTTGTTTCTGCACTTCTATCTCTCAGCAATTCAAGGGGCGTTCAGAGCCCTGCTTAACAGAGCTTTTCCTGGGGAGCAGAATTCAGTAAGGGCTTTCATGCTCTTCGAAGAGTGTTCAGTAACCTCCCTCCTGATGCTGCTCTTCCAGACCTTTCTCAATTCTCTCATCCCCAAACGTCCATCCACCGCCTCCTGTTTGTGGCAGCAGATGAGGGAGCAGGAGGACAGACCAGCGGGGTTCAAGCCCACTTGACACTCACTCATTGGCTCTGGGAGCCTGGGCAGGTCACTGGTTCTCTGGGCTGAGGTTCCTGCATCTGTACGATGGAGCTAGTAGCCATAGGGGTGACAGCTACATGTAGAGACGTTTGCAGAATGCTTCTGCCAGCATGATCTCCTCTTATCCCCCCAGTAACCCTAGGAGATAGGTGTCATCATCAGGATTACTTACTCCCCATTTTGCAGATGAGAAAATTAAGACCCAGAGAGGTCCAGCAAGTGCATTTGAACTCTGGTCTTCCTGATTTCAGCTCCGGGATGTCCACTGAAAACCCAGGGGTGGAAGTGGGGGCATTATTGTCCTCAGTTTACCCAGGAGGAAATCAAACTCTAGAGGAATTCAGTGACTTGCCCAGGGTCCTGTGGCTAGTCATTGTCAGAGGCAGACTCAGACCCATGTCTTACTGCCCCCCGGTGCTGTGCTCTCTGAGACCAGCTGGCTGCTTACAGGGGGCAGGGCGTCAGAAGGCTGAAAGGAGGTGATGTCTCTACAGCATTCTGCTAACTTTAAAGCACTTTACAGGCCATCCCCAAAGTTTTAGTCACTTCTGAGCCTTTGGGGACAACCTGTGGAAGTGAATTGTCACTTTCTTATAGCTCTAGGGCAGGGTTCTCAACCCAGGGTCCGTGAATTCTGTTTTTAAAAAATATCTTAATGACTATTTCAGTGTGATTGGCTTCCTTTGTCATCCTCTAGCTCATTCTGAGAAGGGGTTCACAGGTAGGGGCTCTGGGGCACAAAGTGGGCAAAGAGCCTGAGCCCTAGAAGGAATGAGTCATGTCCCCTTGAGCGGCAGAAGGGGAGAGGTGACCAGCCTAGGAACAGATTTCTAGGGGTTCACCAGGATTGCAAGTTGAGTCTGCTTTGACTCCCCCATTGTCATTTTTGCTTGAAAGAATACAAGGTCTGCTTCAAAGGGGGAAAAGGACACAGAATATTGGAGAGGAAGAGAAATGTCAGCCTCCATCAGGGGTGGGATGATATGAAGATTGGGCCTAGAGCAGAAATGTAGGAAACAACCTTTGAAGCCGCGGGATGGGGATGGAACTAGGGGTATGAGGAAGAAATGGCTTCTCTGCTTCAGGAAATAATGAGAAGAAAGTGTTTCTCTGGGAACATCCAGGACCAGTCAGAAGTGAAGGAGCAGGGGCGGGTGGCAGTTCATTGCTGAGGAGTGACAGGCAGAGAGGAGCCACAGGGAGGCAGGGAAGCGTGCTGATGTCTGGGAACAGACAGATCTGTAAAGTAAGAGCCTCCAGAGACTTATCAAACCCGACAGCCTGCCGGCTTTTCGGGATTCATGTGGGGAAAATGATACAGCCAGAAAGAACTAGGAAGGCACGGCTGCACTTAAGAAGCTGGCTAAGAAAATACAGCCTTGAGGGGCCAGGGAATGTGGTTTTGTCTTATGTCCCTCTAAGGCAGAGGCATAAAGACAGGCAGGTTCCATGAAGAGACCAGCAGGTTAACAAGATGGTGTCTACAAACGAGTTCATGGGCCGCAGTCTAGGATATGAAATTATGGGCCCTTATAAGGAATAAGGTAAAATTGCCAGTGGCCGGTAGAAATAGAGTTTCTGGGAGCAGCAACAGAAAACTGCCTGTATAGATCGGTCAAGCCAGTTACCACTGAGAGCAGAGGGCCAGGGGCTCCCCAGAGTCAGAATTCCAGGGAGAAGTCTGAAATACTGTATTCTCGCATGAAGGAGTTGAATCTGGGTGGTCAGTGAGGGGAGGGAAAGAAAGAGCTCCTGAGTTTGTAAATGTGACCTCATAGGCCCCCAGAGACACGGCAGGGCATGACTCAGAACTGAGATGGGACCCAGGAAGGGTCCACCTCACTCAGGGGTCATCAGTGAAGAACACATACACCTCCATCTCCTGCATGTTCTCAGGACCCAGCACAGTACCTGTTATTCAGCCAGTACCTGATAAATACTTGACTGACAGTTACTGGCCGATTGGCTCTTTGTCCACCTCCCCGAGATGGAGAGTGTGACCGAGAGAGTGATTGACAGAAAAGGGAGACAGAAGTGATAGTGTGGGGGTCAGCCATGGAGCACTCAGCCTGAAGACAGGACACAGCTGCCAAGCTGGGAGAACATCAGAAACCTGGGTGGGATTCTGCTGCTGTGACCATGGGGTGATTGCCTAGCCATGCATCAGCTAGAACTGCTGTCAGATAAAAGCAGATCTAGGGATAGCTTAGCAGAGCCACTAGACCCAACTCTCCTAACCAGGAGGACCAAGCTCCTGGACCAGCGGCAGCTGACATGGTGGGAGCCTCAGCAGGCAGGGCCATGGTGCTTAGGGGCCAGTGTTGAGCAGGCTGAGGAAGAATCTGCAAGGTATGAGACGCCTCCTGAGTTCTGGAAGAACAGTTTTCAGAGTTTAGAAAATGGATGGCCTAAAATGCTGTAGGGAAAGTTAGCCCAGAGAGAGAGACGTGCTCCAGAATGAAAGAGGAGGCAGAGGGCGGCTACAGAGTGAGTGCCGAAGCCGAGGAAGGAAGCGAAGTGACTCCCTTGGGTTTCAAAAGACCTGGTGTCACAGGAAGGTGCCTCTGGTATTCTGGATGCCCCCTCTGTGATGAGCTTGTGGGAGGTGTGGGCAGAGGCCTCATAGCATGAGCAGGCAGGGCTAGATCACAGTCTGCATTGCGGAGGGCACACATGCCTCAACGGTTCATTGGAGTGTTTGTATATAAAAGGGAAGGACAGACAGAAAACTAGAGATGAATGAGGAGTCACATGCATCTCTCAGAGGCGTGTGAGGAGCTGCAGAGCCCACAAATCAGCGAAGGTGTCAGTGCGTAGGAAGGAAACAGAATTCCAGCTATGGCGGGACAAGAGGCTGATGGAGGGATGGATGAACATGCGGGTTTACAAAGCGCCTCACACAGACGCTGGCTCTTTTGGTTCTCACACAGACTGGACAAAGGCAGTAACACTTTCCATCTGTTTCATCCCACAGGAGAATCTCGAAAAGTTCTGTCACACAAACATGCCACAGAATTACAGACAAGCAAACGCCCTGATTTTCCAAAAGAGAGTCCACAAAGTAGAGGCCAGCCAGCTTGCCTTCAATCCCCAGCAAAACGTTAGCATTCATGACTAAATGAATCAGTTGTGAGATTTTGTGAAGGGAAAATGTAATCACTAAGCACCAGAATGAGTTCCCAGGAAGCTTTGGACCAGAGAAATTAAACTCAAATTTAACCCAGGGAGGTTAATGACAGGCAAGAAAAGGCCCATGTGTAGGGAAAAAATATTCTTAGCCTCATTAAAACAAGGTGTGCTCAGTGATAAGAAAGCAAAAGAGAAAGACCCCACCCCCAACAAAACGCACATGTGTGTGTGTGTATCTGCACGCATACACATACATGCTGGCGAACAAATTCTCTAGGTCCTCATTCTTCGTCCACTTGGTTTTTCCTGGGTGGATGGCCACTCTTAGGAATTTGTCATTTCATTAAATGAGAAAGGAAGTGAATAAATGAGCCCTCGGCCCTACCTCTGAAGAGCACAAGCTTCAGAGCCACATTGAAGGAACCAGGATCCATGGAGAGCACAATGATGCCTGTTAATTGTCTGCTTTCTTACCAAGCAGATGCCGGAATTCCAGAAAACCACCATTCACATCAAGAACCCAGTCAAAGTGGAAGAGATCCTCTGTGGCCTGATTAAAGGAGGAGCCGCCAAACTCCAGGTGAGGCACGGGGGCCGGGACCATCTTGAGTTTAATCACCCTTGTGACTGGAATGGTGAGTAAGAAACACACTTAAACAACCAGCTCCTCGCCCTGAGAATCCCAGAGACAGATCTGCAGTTGGTCCACAGTTCATTGGTAGCCCTCAGTGGTAAATAAAAGTGAAATATTAATCGACGTGAAATTCAGTTTATCTTTGCTCTTGAAGGTGTAAAATTAGCTAGTTGCCAAGACAGTCATTAAGCTCTTCCTTTCCTGGACTCATAAAAAGACACAACCAGAGGTTTTTGAGTCACTTTTTCCATCTTTGAATGAAAACACATCTTGGTGGTTTTCCTCATAGCAGAGACAGCCCCTTGTAATAAGGACGAGTAGAAGGCAAACAGTCCTGACCTTCGTGGACGTCCTTGTTTTTCTTCAAACTTATGACCAGGTGATTTTGACCAAATGTCTGAAGTATCATTAAAACTGTTGTCATCAGCGTCATGATTCTGCCTTTTCCCATTAATGTATTTAGATTCTTACTTTCCAAAGGCAAAGATCTCACCATGAAAAAACCCAATTCAGATAAGTTTTTATTACCAGACCAAGTACTTCGAGGGGCTCAATTTAGTGACACGGTGCCCCCTTGATTTCTATCTCTTCTATCTATTTCTGTCTATTCTGTCTATTCTATCTATGGAGAGATTAGGGACTGAGCCTGCCCTGGACCCCAAATCACATATAGCCTGTCCTCCCATTCACAGCCCCACCTATATTCTCTTTAGGCCAAGATTAGTACATTTCCAAGCCCTCCATGAAGATGGTGGATGGTCATCTTCTCCGTTCAACAGGGAAGAAGAGGCTCTAGGAATGTCTGGAGGGAGGGAGCAAAGGAGGGTGCAGGACAGAGAAGAAACCAGTATGTTTTATGTCTAAGATTTTTATTGTAGGTAATGGTTTTTCTTCTTTTACAGATAATTACAGACTTCGACATGACATTAAGCAGATTTTCCTACAATGGAAAAAGATGCCCGACATGTCATAGTAAGTTTGGGGAACATGTGGTCAAAAAACTAGATACTTGGGCTAGGTAAAAATGTATTCCAGTACATTTAAACTGTATTATTTTAATACATTAAATGTATTCCAGTACAAGTAAACCTTGTGCACGTGTGTATGTGTAAATGTGACTTTTCCCCTTTCTTTTGGAATATTTTGATAATAACAAGAGATAATAACTGTTCCTTCATTATTTTAGTGGCCATTCACATGTACAGTTATGCCAAAGGGGGCATCTATAGGTGACTTGCCTCTGTATTTTCCAGAAACAAAACACACAAGCACATTGACGGAAACCCAAAGTTCAAAATACAACGTTCATTTATCCTTTTTCGCTGAAAGTGTTGGTGTGGGGGGTGGTTATGGAATAGAAAGAATGTGATGGAATTAATAATGATGGACTATAAGATTTCTAAAGGCCATTGAGCTCAGTAATGGAAATAATTATTTACCAGTGTAGGTAGCTCAAATGCTGAATGGAAACTTCTATTGTAATGGTTCTCAACTGGGTATGGGGCCAAAGCAGAGCATTTCTTTGAACATTTCAGCTTTGTCAAAGAGATCTTCTGACCCAAAGTCAGGAGAACTAGCGATCCGCTGATGACTCATTTGGTTTTCTCTTTCCAGATGTCATTGACAACTGTAAACTGGTTACAGATGAATGTCGGAAGAAGGTAAATAGTGTCCATAATAATTGTCAGATTAAATTATTTTTCTTTCCATACCTACTTTTCTGTAATTCATATTTCTAATACATTTAGCCTGTTTTTTGTTTTTAGCATATTTTACCATAACAAACCCATTACTAAGAGCTTATTAATCATGAGGGCAAATTTTAAGAAAAATGGAAAAGCACAGCTAGACATATGTGCCTAAGAATCCTGCAAAGTGAAAAAAAAACATTTGGAGTTTAGGTGACTTTTGGGTTCTTCACCTTTTGGGATGCCCCTTTGGGGTGTCCTGAGGCCCTCTGGCACTGGGTGAAGCCCGTCGGCACCCTCTCCAAAACCAGCTTTTGAAGGCATAAAACCATACAGAGAATTACAAAGAAAACTAATTGTATTGAGATAAAGTTATCAATTTTTTTAAAACAGAACAAGTTAATAGACCCCCAGGTAAGAACCCTTGTCTTAAAGTATTTTTTTAAAACCTCCAGGTCTCTACTTTACTCTCAGTATTGGCAGTGGATGTAGACCTGGTCCCAAGACCTCAATCTGAGCCAAATTTTTCAATGAAATTCTGAATTTTTAATTATATGACTTGATTTTAAAATGAGCTCCTACAGTAAGAATCTTCATGTGAAAGAAGAAAGCTGGCTTTGGAGTAGAGCATGTTGAAATATCAATCAGCTAAGGTCTTCACCCGGCACAGTGCTTGGCACATAGTACTTATTAACTGTTGACTGACTCAGGCAGATCCCTTCATTTGGTGGGTTTGCTGGGAAGTGGTGCTTATGGGATAATCTGATTTTCCTCGCATGCTTTAAAGTACCTTCCTGTGATTGCCTCATATATGTACTGCTTTCTTTACTATCAACTAACAACAGAGCAGATAAAACTCTAGGTCCCTTTTCACGATTCCCTTATTGATTCATTTCCAGTTATTACAACTAAAGGAAAAATATTATGCCATTGAAATCGACCCAGTCCTTACCATAGAAGAGAAATACCCTTACATGGTAGAATGGTGAGTGGATGTAATGGGGGTTATGGGTACAAATCGGGGCATTTGTGGGGAGGAGCCAGAGGTCAGGAGGAAAAGAAATTCCAGCCACCACCAAGAATCTTTCCCCCTATTTAAAATAATAAGAATCATACAGGCTGAGTTCCCAGAGGGACGAAGACTCTCGGTCTAGAACTTTTTGTGGTTTCATCTCTAACTACAGAGAAGGTGCCGCCTGCTTGAATGGGTAGGGGTTCCTCTCCACCAGCCCCATTTCCAGTCACTCTTAGGGTCACATGCAGATAGGTGGCAGAATAAATACTTTGTCAAGTCAGAAGTATTTCTTCATTCAGCCCCTGCTGTGCACCAGGCTCTGTGTGAAGCGCTGGGATGCAAAAAGGGGCCAGAGTTGGCTCCTGCACCCGAGGATCTCACAGTCGAATAGGAGGATAAAGTACAAACAGGTGTGTTTAAACAAGATCGAGACACAGGAGAAACTGGAGTTCATCTCTCCAAGAAGGCGCCAGCCTTCTGGCAGCAAAACAAACCTACCCACAGTTTAATGGGATATAAAAGGTCTTTTTATTTTTACTACCCACCAGCTCTAATCGGCATCTTAAAAGACAAGTCACTACATCACATGAGACTCTCCAGTAACAGCAATAATGGTTATTATCATTATAAACCTATGTGGTGATAGCTGGCATTTATACAGGGCTTTAAGGTTTACAAAGTGCTTTATAACTAATATTTGTGACTACCCGGGGAGGGAGGTGCCGTTGTTGTGCTCAGGTTACCAGTGGGGAAGCTGAGGCAGGCAGTGATGAAGGTCACATAGCTAGTGAATGTCAGAGGCTAGATTTGAACTCGGGTCTTCCGGACTGCAGGTCAGCCCTCTCTCCACTGTACCCCAGGTGCCTCAGAAGAAAGAACACCGGCCTTGGATTCTGATGGACTGCGTCCATCTCCACCCCCTGGAAGTCCATTGGCCTTAGTTTTCAGCAGGCCGAATCACGTGATTATTAGGGTCCCTCCACCTCCAGAGCTGCAGTGATTCTCTGAGACCTTCCTCCAACTTTGCTTTATCTTTTTAGAAAACAGAAAGGTTGTCAGAGCCACCAGCTTCAGTTTAATAAGCTTACCTTCAGAAAACCCAAAGAAGAGGTGTTAGTCCGGATGTCTGAGCCAAAAGAACAGAGGCCCAACTCCTGGCCAGTGAGGCTGAAAAACATCCCCACAACTGAGTGGAAACGGCCAGGAGGAAGGAGGCTAGTTCTCCTGATTCTAGAGCTCATTAATGGGGAGCAGTGACATCCCCCCATGGGCCTGAGCAGGTCAGGGAAGGCCTCCTGGAGATCATCAGAGGCAATGCCAGAGGTAGCGGTGAGACTGCAGAGTCTACTCAGAGATTCTTCAAGAGTGAGAGGTGGGGCTCGGAGCTAGGGGAAGAGCAGGCTTGATGTTCTCCCCTTCTGCCCTGAACCCCAGGTACACAAAATCACATACATTGTTGGTGGAGCAGGCGCTACAGAAGAGTAAACTTCAGGAAATCGTGGAAGAATCTGATGTGATGCTCAAGTAAGTTCAGCCATCTGGGAGGGTGGTTATTGGGAAAGTGGGACAGCAGAGAGGTAAATAGCTGGCCTCCCAGGCAGGAGACCCGCCTTCATCTCTGCCCTCCAAGACATCCTGGCTATGGGAGCCTGGCAGGTCACTTCAGCCCGCAATGCACATAGATTTCCAAGTGTTTGTCTGTATTATCTGCAGCTAAAGTGGATTCTCCAGGATTCTCTAAGTGTACCGTTGTATCGTCTGAAAAGAGGGACAGTTTTGTTGGCAATGATGGTGATAACGGATATCTTTGTATCACCCTGGATCTTATTAGGAAGGCTTCAAGTTGATCCCTGTTACAAATAATGCTTGCACTTGGATAAATACTGCTTATTTTAAGAGAAGCCCCATTTATTCCCATGCTTTCTAGAATTTTTAATAGGACCGGGTATTGTATTTCATTAAAAGCTTTTTCTGCATCTATTAATATAATAATGATTTTTGTTCATTTTGCTATCGATATGGTCAATTCTGATTATAGTTTTCCTGCTATTAAGCCAGCCCTGCATTCATGGTATAAATCTCACCTGGTCATAATGTATGATCTATGTGATATATTGCTATAATCTCCTTGCTAGTGTTTTATTTAAAATTTTTATAGCAACGTTTGTTAGGGAAATTGATTTATAGTTTTCTTCCTCTGTTTTTGCTCTCCTGGTCTGGGTATCACAATCAGATTTGTGTCATAGATGAAATTTGTTAGGGCACTTTCTTTATCTATTTTTTTCTTTTTTTGTTAAAAAAATATCTTTAGCATTCTTTTTAAATTTTGAGTTCCAAATTCCTTCCCTCCCACTTCCTTCCCCCACCCCCTGAGAGGGCAAGGAATATATCAATTACACATGTGAAATCATACAAAACATAGCTCCATATTGGCCATATTGTAAGAAATAGAAAAAAGTGAGAAAATCATACTCCCGTTCAGGCTCAGAGTTCGTGGCTCTGCCCCTGGAGGCGGATCACGTTTTTCATCATAAGTCATTTGGGACCATTTTAGAAAATCATACTGATCAGAGTAGCTGAGTCCTCATGCATGATCCCCAGTTTCCATGCACGATGATCTCCTGGTTCTTCTCACTGCACTTTGCATCAGTTCATATAGATCTCACCAAGCTTTTCTGAAACCACACCCCATGTGATCTCTTATGTCATATCCAGTCCCATCCATCAGAGTTGTTTAGCCATTCCCCACTGATGGGCAGCCCCTCCATTTCCAGTTCTTTGCCACCAGAGAAAGACCTGCTATAAGCATTTTCTGTACATGTGGGTCCTTTTCCTTTTTCTTGGATCTCCTTGGGATACAGACCTAGTATTGGTATTGCTGGATTAAATAGAGTCTGCACAGTTTTATAGTCCTTTGGGCCTAGTTCCCGATTGTCTCCAAAATGCCTGGATGAGTCCATTGCTCTACCAGCGGTTGATTATCAGACATGTTTTCCCTCGTCCCCCCTGGCATTTGTCATTTCTGATAGGTGTAAGGCGGTACCCCAGAGTTGTTTTAATTTGCATTTCTCTATAAATTGTGATTTAGAGCATTTTTATGACTAGATAGCTTTGATTTCTGAAAGCTGCCTGTTCATACCATCTGATTATTTGTCAGTTGAGGAATGGCTCTTATTTTTATAAATTTGACTCAGTTCCCTATATATTTCTCTCTATATAAACAAGCTCTTTATCAGGGAAACTTGCTGTAAACATTTCTGATGTTACTTCATCATCTGTTGTACCTTAAGGCAAAACACAACTTTCCTGATTATTTCTTTTAAGTCTGTTTTTATTTTTTGCTTTGTCTGAGATCATGATTCCCACGCCGCCTCATTTACTTCATCTGAAGCATATTAGATTCTGCTCCAGCCCTTTCTTTCCACACTGCCTATTTCTTCTGTTTCATGCGTGTCTCTTGTAAACAACATTACTGAATTCTGGTTCCTAATCCATTCAGCTCTCCACTTCCCTTTTATGGGTGACTTCGTCCCGTTCTCAGTTAGGATTACTGCGCTTTTCCCTTTGTCCCATTTTCTTCTGGTTCTTCTCTCTCTGTTTTTGTCCTTTCCCTCCTCAAAAGTCCATTTTGCTTCTGACCACTGCCGCCTTTAATCCACCTTCCATTTTATCATCCCTTCCCTCTTTCTTTGATCCTTTTCCCTTCCCTCTTTCCCCATTGGGTAAGTTACATTTCAGTTCACAACTGAGTGTGTGTGGGGGCAGCTAGGTGGCGCAGTGAATAGAGCACCGGCCCTGGAGTCAGGAGTTCCTGAGTTCAAATCCGGCCTCAGACACTTAATACAAAAAACTAGCCGTGTAATCTTGGGCAAGTCACTTAGCCCCAACTGCCCTCCAAAAAAAAAAAAAAAAGCAAAAAAAACAAACAAAAAAAACAACAACTGAGTGTGTGTGTATATGGTGTTCCCACTCTGAACCAATCCCAGTGAGAGTAAGGTTCAGGGGTTGCCTGAACCCCACCCATTTTCCCCTCCACTCTGAAGGCTCTTCTGTTTTATATGAGATAAATCCCCTTTTTTTTCCCAGTGCATCCCTCTTTGTCACACCTTCATTTTGATGGGTGATCATTCCAACATAAATGACCCACACCCATGCCCTTTGCTTATGTACACCCCTTTTAAATACCCTAATACTGATGAAATTCTTAGGAGTTACATGTATTGCCTTCCCATATAGAAATGTAAACAGTTTAACTTCATATCTCATAAGAGACATAAAATTTCTCTTCAATGTTTACCTTTTTTTGCTTGAGTTTTGTGTTTGAAAGTCAAATTTTCTATTCATCTGCGGTCTTTCCATCAGGTATTAAACTCAGTTTTACTGAGCAGGTTACTCTTGGTTGTAATCCCAGCTCCCTTGCTTTCTGGAATATCTTTTAATGTAGAAACTGCTAAATCCTGTGTGATCCTGACAGTGGTTCCATGGTATTTGAATTGTTTTATTCTGATGGCTTGCAGTATTTTCGCCTTGACCTGGGGGCCCTGGAATGTGGCCCCAATATTCCTGGGAGTTTTCATATTGGAATCTCTTTCAGTAAGTGATCAGTGAAGTCTTTCCGTTTCTGTTTTACCCTCTGGATCTAAGACATTGGGCAGTTTTCCTTATAGTTTCTTGAAATGTGATGTCTAGGTTCTTTTTTTGATCGTAGGTTTCTGGTACTATAATAATTCTTAAATTATCCTCCCCAGTCTATTTTCCAGGTTAGTTGTTTTTCCAATATTTTTCCAATATTTTACATTTTCTTCTTTTTTTCTTATTCTTTCAACTTTATTGTTTCTTGATATGGCCAATTCTAATTTTATGGAGCTCTTTTCTTCAGTGAAATTTTGTGCTTCTTTTACCGTTTGGGCAGTTTTGTCTTTTTTAAGGCATTATTTTCTTCATTATTTTTTGTGCCTCTTTTACCAAGCTGTTAATTCTTTTTTTCATAATTTTCTCACATCACTCTCATTTATTTTCCCAATTTTTCCTCTACTACTCTTATCTCTTTCTTTTACTTTCCTAAGAATTCTTTTTTGGCTTTATGTCCAGTCAGAATTTTTTTAGGCTTTGGTTGTAGCTATTTTTACATTGTTGTCTTCTGAATTTGTGTCTTGGTCTCCTCTTGCCACCACAGTAGCTTTTTGCAGTCAGGTTCATTCATTTTTCCAGTCTGTTTCTGGACTTTGCACTTTATGTTAAAGTTGGGCTCTGCTCACATGAGGTGGGGAGGCACTGTGCCAAACTTTGGGCTGTTTTTCATGCTACTCTTTTCAGAGCTAATTCTAGCAGTCTACAAGTTTTGGTGCTTCCAAGGTGATGTGATCCTGGGAAAAGTATGGTCACTGTTCTCCTGGCCTGTGCTTCCTCCCCTGCAACTACAGGTGCTAGTGCTTCTCTTGGCCCTGAAACTGTGACCAGGGCCCCTGCTCCTTTCTGCCTGGGCACTGTGACCCAGATTGTGACCCATATTGCCTATGTGGGCAATAGAGTTGCCAGCCAGCGTTAGCTGCACTCAGTGCCAGTAAAATTGCTTTGTAACTGGTTGTCTGATACCCTTACCATCTCTGGACTGAGAGTCCCAAATCTGCTGCTGCTGCTGCTGGCCTGGCCCCCACCCTGTGTCACAGAGCTCTCCTACAATTTTCTAATTTGTCTTAGGCTGCAAAAATGTCTCACCCTGACCTTTTGTTGGCTCTGCTGCTGCAAAATTAGGTTTGAGGTGTTATTTTAAAGTTGTTTCGAGGGAAATGTTGAGGGTTAAACAGGATTGTTGCCTCTAGGTCATTATCTAGGTTCTGTCCCCCAATTTTTACCTGTTTTTTCAAATAGCTTATACAGTTTTGGAATTAGTTGTTTTTTAAATGTTTGGTAGGATTTACTTGTAAATCCATCTTGTCCTGGAGATTTTTTTCTTACAGATCTCATTTAAAGTTTGTTCAGTTTCTTTTTCTAAGATAGGGTTATTTAAGTATTCTATTCCCTCTCCTGTTAATCTGGAAAATTCATACTTTTATAGTATTCATCTATTTCACTTAGATTATCCATTTTACTTACATATAATTGGGCAAAATACCTCCTAATTGCTTTAATTTCATCTTGGTGGTGCATTCACCCTTTTCTTTTTTTATATATTGGTAATTTGGTTTTCTCTCTTTTTTTAATCAAATCACGTAATGCTTTACCTGTTTTACTGATTTATTTTTATAAAAACTGCTCCTGGTTCTGTTAATTAAATAGGTTTTTTTTTTACTTTGAATTTTATTTATCTCTTTATAGGTTTTCTATTTTGGTGTTTGGGGATTTTTAATTTGTTCTTTTTCTTTTGTTGTTGTTGCTGCATGTCCAATGTATTGGTCTTTTCTTTCTCTTTTGTATTGATACAAGTATTTGGAGATATAAATTTTCCCCTAAGTACTGCTTTGGTTACATTGGACAAATTTTGGTATGTTGTCTTATTGTTCTCATTATCTTTAATGAAATTATTTACTGTTTTTATGGTGTGTTCTTTGACCTACACTCATTCTTTAGGATTAGACTATTAATTTGTAATCTGTTTCCAACTTTGAATGTAATTTTTATTGCACTGGAGTCCCAAAAGGATGCATTTAACATTTCTGCATTTGATTGTGAGGTTTTTACGCCCTAATATGTAGTCAGTTTTTGTGAAAGTGCAATCTATAGCTTAGAAAAGTTATGCTCCCTTCTGTTCCCATTCAGTTTTCTCCTTGATGTCTTTCTTACATTATAACTGGAATTATCTCAGTCGGGGAGAAGGATGTTGGACTTCCCCACTAGTATAATTCTAGTCTCTTCCTTCCTGTAACTCATTTAACTCTTCCCCTACATTTTGAATAGCAGAAGAGGGTGATGAACCTTTCTCTGCTTGGCCCCCGAAGCAGAAGATTATAAGGAAACACGGGCAGCAGTGAGAGCCAGGCGGGAGGCCTTGCGCGGTGGGGGGTGCTCCCCACCCTCTGGGGGGGTCTTCACGTCGCTAGTCAGCTTTGAGGTTGAGGCCAGAGTGACGTAATTTAGATTGTAGATTGTTTGGTCCTTTCAGGCCTATCGGACGTTTTGTGACCTCATTTGAGGTTTCCTTGGCAAAAATGCTGGAGAGGTTTGCCATTTCCTTCTCTGGCTTATCTTAAGAAAACGGAGACTAACAGGGTAAAGTGACTTGCCCAAGGTCACACCGCTGGGAAGGCCAGATTTAAACTCACAAAGATGAGTCTTCCTGACTCCAGGCCACCCGGCTGCCCTTGAGTATTGGATAATGGGTCTCAATTTTAGAAGAGAAGTTCTTGAGTCGGGGTACCTTAGTCACCCATTCGCAGCTTTCTTGCCAAATTAAAGTCTTTATGGCGTTATTATGCTGTGAAAGTTTCCTCGCATCTGGCTGGGCCCAGACTCGGGGTCTTCACTTGTCTCCCTGCGGTGTGGAGCTGCCACATGGGCAGCTGTGCCGGGCCTAGGGACTCATCTGGCGGCCAAGGACTAGCCTGGCCGAGCAGGAAGGCTCAGTCTCTTGTGGGGGGAAGCTTGGATGCCACAAGGGAAGGGGTGACTTCATTCCTGACCCCTACAACTACCTTCTGAGGGTCAGAAGCGTGGCGATCAGCGCCAATGGAGGGAGGCCCCGCACCAGTGAGATCAGGGATCTGTATAAAGACCAGGTGAGGGTGGAAGGGAAAGGGCATTTAACTGTCCTTTGTCCAAAGAAAATTGTCCTCTCTTCTACATTCCTAATGTTTTTCAGTGTCCTTGGGAAAACTTTCATATGTGAGAGGGTTTATGGGATCACCAATTTTGTACCAGGTCATTTAAATGGGCCACAGCTTCAGGGACAGACAAGGCAGCAAGTGTTGGGTGGGAGGGAGGAGAAAATAGGGGAGAGAGAGAGAGGACAGAAAGAGAGAAAGTGACGGAGAGATGAGAGAGGGAAGGGAGAGGGAGGAAGGAGGGGGGGAGAAAGAGGGAAGGGAGAGGGAGAGAGAGGGAGAAATGAGAGGGGGAGAGGGAGAAAGAGAGGGAGGGAGGAG
>CM053599.1:14507401-14543491 GCA_028646575.1 Pseudocheirus occidentalis | reverse complement strand
GAGGAGAGTCAGGATGAAGAAAGGTGGGCAGTAGAGGGGGGCAGGGCCAAGCTCCAGGTGAGGCCCAGCTGTGGCTGGGATGTTGGCACTGGGCACGAGCTGCTGGGAACTTGGAGATGCTGGCCTCCCCTCCCCCATGGGCAGGGGATGTCCCAGAAGGTGTTGCCAAGGGCGACTGTCAGTGAATCTATCATCTGCACCATTAGCACAGCTAAAGGCTTGTGGCCAGAGCAGGCTCCTGCCCCACTGCAGAGCAACCAAAGGCCTGCCTGGATGCAGCATTTTGTGGATGGATATGGAAGGAAAATCACAGAAGGTTCCAAAATATAGACCCTCAAGTTCCTGAGGTGGGGAAGAATTATGCCTTGTCCCTTCCCTTTCACTCTGCAGAGGCAGTGAGCTGCTGAGCAGCATTGGACTTGAAAGCCCTAGAGGCCTGGGTTCAAGTCTAGCTGAGGAGCCAAGAAGGACCCCCCTCACCCACTCACCCTCTGAACTTATCTTTAATGGGAGGTGCCTGCCCCTTCACACTGGTGGGAGGCTCTGACAGAGAGAAAGAGGAGACAGACAAAGACAGATATACTGAGGATAGAGAAACAGAGACAGAGAGAGACAGAGAAGACCAAGAGAGGAGAGACAGAATGTGAGTGTGTGTGTGTGTGTGTGTGTGAAAACTGCTTGATACAATCTCAAACATCATTCGACCCACATAAAAATATGTAGATATTTAATTATGTAAAAGCAGTGTTGTCTCCAAACTTTGCAGGGAAGGATATGAACATTTCTTTGACAAACTCAAGGAACATAACATCCCTGTCTTCATCTTCTCGGCCGGCATTGGCGATGTCCTGGAGGAGGTGATCCGCCAGGCTGGGGTGTATCATAATAATGTCAAAGTGGTTTCCAACTTCATGGATTTTGATGAAAATGTGAGTGAACTACATTTTTCTAGCTGTGCGTTAAAAGGGAAATTGAGTCTGGGAGACTGGGGCCAGATAAGATTTTTAATAAAGCAAATGCCGCAGCCTGTTCTCTCCTGAAAGGGCAGAAAAATGGCAGCAGGCCACACCGGTCGTTTTGTCAAAGAAAGATTAATCATCTCTTGGTGCTATGTCAGCTTCAGAAAATTGTACCAAAGCTTTTTACTTAATTAAAAACACAAAGAGTGGCCTTTTGTCTCCAGACTATAGATAAGGTATGTCAGGGGTTGGAGAGGACAGCTTCCTCCAGAGGAGCTTCCTTTCTTGGACTCAAGAAACTTGCAGTAGTTGGGGAGGAAATGGGGGGCAGGGTGAGAACCTCGCTTTCAGACCTTGACTTCTTCAGCGCGGGTAGACAAACCAAGGGAGAGAGAGAGAGGCATTAAGCACTTACTGCTGCCTAAGGCTAGGGGTAGAAGAAAACCCACAGCCCTTGGAGTTCCCAGGATGTGCAGTCAGTGGGATTCCCTGCCTCTGATTTGCCCCGTGACTCCAGCTCCTATGATTTTGGGGTGATCTCTCCAGATGCTTTGAGAATGACAGTGATACAGATGAAAGGCAGATTCCCTGGGTAAGGGAAGGCTAATTGAGGTTCCTGGGGTGTGGCTGTTCCCACTGTGCATCAGCAGGCCAAGATTCCCAGGCTGACATTGGCTGGTCTGGTCCTGCCTGGAATGAGCCTGGCCTTGGAGAGTGCTGGGCCACCACTCCCCATAGCCACCCACCAAATACTGCATCCCCAAAAGGGCTGGGCTGTCCCCCAGAACAGCAAAGCAGGCTGCTCACACAGGACCCAAGATGGGGGGAGGCTCCCCTCTAACCAATAGCATCTGCCTTTTTTAGGGGGTGATTAAAGGATTCAAGGGGGAATTAATCCACGTGTTCAACAAACATGATGGTGCCCTGAGGAACACGCAGTACTTTAATCAGCTCAAGGACAACAGCAACATCATCCTCCTGGGAGATTCTCAGGGAGACTTGAGGATGGCGGACGGCGTGGCCAACGTGGACAACATCCTGAAGATTGGCTACCTCAATGACCGTGTGAGTGTCCATCCCCTAAAACTAAAGGGCAGCTAGGTGACACAGTGAATAGAGCATGGGCCCTGGACTCAGGAGAACCTGAGTTCAAATCCAATCTCAGACACTTAACACTTACTAGCTGTGTGACCTTGGGCAAGTCACTTAACCCCAATCTCCCTACCTTCCCCCCTCCAAAAAAAAAAAAAAAAGAAAAAGAACCCCTAAAGGCCAGGGTGTGATATATGGAGGACAGGATGGGCTCCAGAGCTCGTGCTGTGGAAGGGGCCATCCCAGGTCTCTTGGCAAGCCTAGAATGGACAGGTCACCATCGCTGCCCAAGGTCCCTTTCCAGAGAACAGGAATAAATAAATACAAGGTGTTAAGGTGTCAGTCACCCAGCAAGCAGGCTGTGAGTACCTAGGAGGGGCCAGGTCCTGGGGGTACAAAGCCCTGCCCTCCAGGAGCTTACATCCTGTTAGTGATTGCAGAACATGGGTAGGAAATCAGTGCCAGGTCTGGGAGGGGGGAGGGCAGCACGCTAGCTGAGACAGGAAAAGCTTCATGAAGAACATGGCTTTTGGACTGAGCTTGAAGGAAGCTGACATTTTGAAGAGGCCCCAGTAAGGAGGGAGGACATTCTAATGGTGCAAAGGTGTGGAGGTGGCAGGTGAAGCATCCTGTGGGTAGGAGAGTGAAAAGGCGTCAGAGTGATTAGGACATGTGGTAAAGGAGAGTTTACAAGTGCAAGACACCTGGAAAGGCTGGTGGAGGCCAGGGGCTCACATCTGCCCCTTCCCCACTCCCACAGTCCCTCTAGTCCCCTGGCTGGGCCCTTAACACTTCCCACCAGGCCCTCGCTGCTCAGCTAGAGAAAGTCCTAAAGGGAGCTTGAGCCAGATTCCTTCTCTCCTCTTCGTGATGCTGGAAGCCCTTGATCACAGGGCTCCAAGACCCCGGCTGTCCCCCACACCTGGAATACCATACCTCCCTCTGCCTCCTGGCTCCCCTGGCCTCCCTTCCAGGGCCCACGGGAAGGCTGCCAGTGGTCCCATCTGGATCCCTCTTTGGTGCCTGCTTGAGCATTGTCTCTGTCTGTTGGACTGTGACCTCCCTGAGGGCAGTGGTTATCTTTGCCTTTCTTTGTAAGGTGCTTAGCACAGTGCCTGGCACATAGTAGGGCTGACAAAGTGCTCTGACTGACTTATATCCCCAGGGCTCTGCTCACAGTGAGTGATTGATAATGCCTGTTGACTGACTGACCACCCTGTTGGATCCCCAATGGCAGCAGAGTCCAGGCCTCTCATCCCATGAGTGCCAGGGTGGCTCCTATGGCTGTGAGAGGAGTTTGTTTAAGTCACCCCTGGGGGAGGTCACTCACTACCTCTTAACTCCAGCTTTCCCCCCATTTCTACTGCGCGGTGGTTCCCCGAATGGGCTGCCTCGGGGCCAGTCACCGCCTGGGCCAAGGGCTGTGAGGCCCAGCCTGGCCTATGCATCCACTGACCTCTTGTTTCTCTTTTCTTGGTCCCCAGGTGGATGAACTGTTAGAAAAATACATGGACTCTTATGATATCGTACTAGTAAAAGAGGAATCCCTGGAATTGGTCAATTCTATCCTCCAAAAGATCCTGTGAGCTGGCGCCAGGCAGAAAGCCTTCCTCCAGAGGACCAGCATGCAGAGGGGCCGCTCTGGCCTCCCGGGGCCCACCCTCGCTCTCCTCCGCCCTGGGAGGCCCTTCTTCCCATTGCTTGACTGTCCTCTAAGCCTGTTCCAAATAACATAGCCACTCCATCCAGTGGATGCTCTGAAATAAAAGTATTTCCACCTTCCACCACAATCCCTGCAACAAACTGTGACCATTCACACTCACAGAAAGACCCAACCCCCTTGAAAACCAAACCATGGACACACTTGCCTCCTCCACCTCCCTCTTCAGAAGTGGACGGTGTTCTCCTTCGGTCGTGGGTATTTTAAGGAATGTTTTTACTGCAAATTGTGACTCCCAGGGCTTGAGTTGTACGTGTTGTTACATGAGATGATGTGCGGGGTTTTGAATGTTGCCTTTTTTGTACAATTTGCATTTTCTCTTACTGACTGAGACTGCCCTTGCGAGGTGTCCAGATGTCGGTCTGGGGCAGAATTGACTTAAAATCATAGAGCTGATCTCCGGTGCATCCTGACTCTGTGTGTTCAGGCAGTTGTTTTGCTGAGAAGGGATGGCCCACAATAGAAGGGCCAACCCGTGGTAGCTCTGGGGAAGACCCCGGGGCTGGGCCTAGATGGGAACACTGACAGCTGGCTGTTTGAGGTGGCGAGAATTGTTCATTTTCAACTCTTGATGGTAAAGAAAATGATTTAATCACTGCATTGTGGGGCTTAGAGACCCTCCCATTTTACTGAGGAGGAATCTCAGGTCCCAAGAGCGACACGCAGAGCCAGGATCTGTAATCGGGTCCCCCCCCCCCCCGATCCAAAGGGAACGCTTCTGTACTGGATGGCAGCTTTTTAGAGTGAACCATTTCAGAATTCAGACCAAGGTTCTGTAAGCAAAGTGTGGCAACCACCAATTCCTGAAAAATAACCATCTTTGGGGAGATGGGAAGTAGGGAGACAAGGAGGGAGCAAGTGGGTTTTCTCTCTTCCTTTACAGAAGATGTAAAATTGGGCCGGTCTGTCTTCTGTTGGCTGTCAGGGCTTGCCACATTCAAGGCATCTGATTATTCCATTGTTGCCGTGGATCTGGTGTGCCCTGACCGGCCCGGCCCTCCATCCCTCCCTGTGGAAATTAAAATATTCTCCTTTCCATTGGACAGTCATCATTATGTTGTTTTAACTGGCCTGACTTGCAGGGCCCTTCACAACCAGAATGAGGCTGGCCAAACTGGGGATTTGGGGCAGAATTGTCCTCAGGTGCACCTGCCCAGGTGCATTGGGCAGGAGGCTAAAATCAGGCAGACAAATTTCCATCCTCCAAAGTCTTTGGAAATTACATGAGTTTGAATGACCAGTACAGATGAGTGCCTGCTGTGTGCGTTGACAAAGTCCCTGACCACGAGGAGCATCTAGTCTAATTGGCAAAAGAATCTACATGGAGAGAACCCTACTTTAAGAACTATTTTTATCCCAGAAATTTCCAAGTCCATTGAAATCCAGCAATAAATAGCTTTTCCCAGAGAAACAGCTACAAACGGGGGTTAGGTTCCCAAATCAGCGCAAATAATCGTGTTTGAACTGTAATGTGCCTGAAATACTATCCATTTGCCCTGGAAAGAGGTAGAAAAGGTACTGTCAGAATAGGGCAGAAAATAAGTTTAAAATATGCTTGAGCGTTAGTGCCTCGGACAAGATCTCATGATGGGACATGTACATGAACTGTGCGACAAAGTGCTGAACGTGGCAGCCCTGGGCTCCATTTTTGGCACATGGACTGGTGGCTCCCCTTTGGCTAGTCCTGGAGAGGGAGTGAGCACCCCCCAACCCCGGAAGCTCTGGAGGGCTGAGCCCCCATTTTGGAGTGGAAGTGGAGGACTTCAGGCAGAAGCTTGTGGGGCAGCAATTGGAGGGAGCTCTGCAGGGTCAGGTTGGAGCGGCCTTGGTGGCTTCTCGCTCTCCTCCATCCATCCGGCTGCCAGCATCATTCTGCTCACGTCTCTGCCTTGCTCAGAAGTCAGTGGCTCCCTGGGACCAGCGGAGGAGAAGGGAGGTTCTTTTGACTGGCCTTCATAACATCATCCCCCCTTTATCTCAGAGAAGACTAAGGGGTGTACTTGCCCCTGGTCCCCAGTAGGATCCCAACTCTGGAGCTTGGGGGGGGGGGACCCCAGCAGCCACTTGATCTGTTATTGTTCAGACATTTCGGGTGTGTCCGACTCCTCCTGACCCCATTGGGGGTTTTCTTGGCAAGGATACTGGAATTATTTGGCATATCCTTTTCTAGCTCATTTTACAGATGAGGAAACTGAAGCCGGCAGGGTTAAGTGACTTGCCCAAGGTGACACCGCTAGCCAGTGTCTGCGGCAGCATTTGAACTCGGGGAGATGAGTCTTCCTGACTCCAGGCCCAGCATTCTGTGCGCTATGGTGCCACCTACTGGTCCCTCATCTAATTTACCCTCCCTGTTCTATAGATGAGACAGATGTTTCCCAGGGAAGGGGGTACTTGCCCAAGGTCACTCTGGCAGTATTCATCAGAGGTGGCATTTGAGCTCACATCCTGGACTCCGGAGCCACCGGCCTTCCCACTGTACCACACTGCCTCCTAAGGTCCACCAAGATCTGATAGGAGCCTTACTGAGCACCCACTGGGCCTCAGCCCCGCCCTGGGGAGCCACATCTCTCAGCTGCCCATATCTGGAATCTCCCCGGCCCCTCACATCAGTCAGCACAGAGTCCGATTGCTGAGGCCTCGGGCCCAGGGTCAAGTCAGGGCCCCCATAGACCACCATCATTCCCAGTCCTCCCAGGGAGGAGTGGGATAGAGAGCTGGAAACAGCAATCCAGGGTGGGGGTGGGGCACCCCTGCAGCCATTTTCTCAATGGGTTTCCTGCGAGGGGCTGGGGCTGCAGAGCTTCCATTCCCAGGTCAGCCCTTAATGCCAGGGCCACCAGATCTCTCTGAATCTCAGCCGCCTCATCTGTAAAATGGACTTGGTGATAATTACAGGCCCTACCTCATGGGCTTGTGGAAGAAAAATACCAGGCAGGAAATGGAAGTCAGGTAGAGGGTGGGAGAATGGGGTCAGTAAAAGAAACACACGAGGAGAAACCCAGTTCCCACGGCCGCCTGTACCAGGCGTGGGCAGCGCTGAGGGGAGCACGGTCTGAGTGTCTGCAGGACCTGGATTCAAATCCCACCGCAGATGTTTCTGTAGCTCTCCGCATCTATGTCAGTAAAATGGGCGGAGGGTGGAACCCAAGGTCCCTTCCGAGTATCAGTCTCTAACTCTGCCCGAAGTTTACTCAAAGACAGCCACTCATGCACTGGAATTTGCAAAGCACTTTATGCATCTTACTTCATTAAACCCTCAGCCCCAGGGAGCGCCAGGAAAGTGGTGGTTCAGTCCTTGGACTCTTCCAGACCTTGTTTGGGGTTTTCTTGGCAGAGATACTGATGTGGATGGCCATTTCCTTCTCCACCTCATCTTACACATGAGGAAACTGAGGCAAACAGGGTTAAGGGACTTGCCCAAGGTCACACAGCTAATATCTGAGGCCGGATTTGAACTCAGGTCTTCCTGATTCCACGGCCAGTGCTCTAGCCACTGGGCCACACCTTGCTGCCCCACTAGGAAGATATTTGGTGGGTTTTTGTCCCCATTTTTACTGATCTTGAAAAAGGTGAAGGGACTTTTTAGGGGAACAGGATGAGATGCTAGTGGCAGAATTTTAACCCAGTGCCTACTGACTCCAGACGAGGGCTTTTCAACCTGTCCCACTCTGTGTTGTTGCACATTGGCATTCTAATTACAGGTCGTGTTTATATATTTGTTCAAACAGAAAGCCTAATTGAGAAAAATAAAAACCGCATGTGTTTTGGTGTGTCTCAGTCATAAGTGGCATTTGTGTCTCCCCTGCCTTTTATTCTGAATCTCCGCAGTTTTGCCCCGAACAAAGAGCTGAAAGAAACCAACTGATCCAACCTCCCATTTTATGGATGAGAAGACTGAGGACCTGCTCAGGTAGAAGTAAAATCTGAACCCAGACCTTCCCTCCAGGCTGCTGTCCCGGAGAAGGTCCTGCCGCAGGGTTTCAGGTTTTCCATTTTCATTTTGCTGGGAGAGAAAGTTTACCTAGGGCCTTGGCCTCAGTCAGGTGAGCTGCTCTCACTATTCCCAGGTGAAGGGGGCCAGACCCCAGAGAAGGAAGGAGCTCAGGGCTTCCACTCCTCCAAGAGATTAGTAACTGTCCCATTCCATCTCAAAAATAAGTGTGATGCTTTCACTGAGTTACAAATAGACAAGACCTTCCAGATTATGGTGTTTCACCCCCACATTGTAGATGACAAAACTTGGGCCAGATAAGCTAAGCAACTTGTCCAAAGACACAGTCAGCAAACCTTTGTCAGACACCTACTAAGTGCAGCAAAAAAGGAAGGCAGCCCCTGCCGTCAGAAGGCCTGGGCCCTTCCTCAGGCATGTTCCAAGAGGCAATCACCATTGGGAAGAGGGATGTTTCAAGGGAGGCATCAGCTGAGTGGGCAGAAGAAACACAGTAGGATTAACTACAGATCCAGGACTATCAGCCGCCTTCCAGAAAAGCAAAGCGGGGGCCCTGAGGCCGCATCATCTCAGCAGGGTGCTTCCCTTCTCCCCCACCAAGGGAGCCCCAGACCCAACTCCTCCAGGTATGCCCAGGCCCCCTCTTCTCCTTCCCTTCCCTTCTCCTGAAGCCCCCTGCTCAGCACAGCACTCCTTCCTAACCAGCCTGGATCGGGCAACAAAATAGGGTGCTGCCTATTGATGATGCCCCCAAGGAGCCAGAGGGGACCCCGAGCTGATCTCCCTCTGCACCTCTGCCCCACACTTCTTTGGGAGTCATGGCCCAAACCCTGTCCTATCTTCAATATTTATTAGTGCAATAAATATTTGCCAAGTACCTACTATGCGCTAGGCACTGTGCTAAGACCTGGGAATGAAGAGGCAAAAGACAGGCCCTGCCCTCTTGGAGCTTACAATTGAAGAGAACGAACTGGAAAGCGTGAGATTCCATCTAGACCAACCCTCTCACTTCACAGGACAAGAAATGAGCCTTGTCAGAGTTAAGTGACCTGCCCAAGGTCACGCTGGCAAATCAGTCTAGAGCCCACCATGTTCCCCTATGGTCCCAGCCTAGCCATGGCACCCTCCAGTTTGACATAAGCATAGGGTGTAAGTCCCTCAAGGGGAGGGCTAGTTTTGTTTTATCTTTGTTGCCCAGGATGGGGCAATGGATAGAGAGAGCCAGCCTCAGAGACAGGAAGAGTCTCACTCCTGACATGCTGATTGTGAGACCCTAAGCCCTTAGTACCCTGGGCAGCTCCAGACTGTCCTGGGCTCAGCAGTCCCAGGCGGGCCCCACCCAGGGCCTCTGCACACCGAGACAAACCCAGCATGTTCACAGGTCAGTGCCCAGATGGCCAAGGTTCTGGGAAGGAAGCCCTCCAGTAGGAAGCTGTGCCAACAATGAGGAGCCACAATCTCAGACCTCGGCAGACCTTCTCACAACCGCCCGCTGATGGCCAGGAATGCCAAAGGGAGAAATCAGCTTGGAAAGTGGCCCCCTGTGATTGTCTTTCTGGATCGCAGTATAAAAGATAATGCCAGACTCCTGACCAGGGACGGAGGCTGTGGAGAATGAGCCAGGGAACCTGGAACCCCATTGCTCTTGGATGGCGAACACCTGCCTCTCCACGCCACCTGTC
This sequence comes from Pseudocheirus occidentalis, assembly GCA_028646575.1. NCBI lineage: Eukaryota > Metazoa > Chordata > Mammalia > Diprotodontia > Pseudocheiridae > Pseudocheirus > Pseudocheirus occidentalis. The sequence goes on along the minus strand of CM053599.1, from coordinate 14,534,089 downwards.
CACTCCCTGCAGTGCTCTCCTGAAGGGTAACGCAGGCTGCTGGGGCCTGGCTTTCTCCGACATTGGGAAGATTCCAGTGGGACACATGCAGGGCATTGGAATCACAAGAGCGAAGTTCAGGTCCTAGTTCTATGACTTACTACCAGTGTGAGCTCCTGTGGAGAAGATAACCTTCTCATTGGCATCTCCCCTCAGAACTCTCAATGCCGCTTCATCCTCCATTTGACCCACCATGCTCCCAGCCCATAAATCACAGAGCCTCCCTCATCACCCCACGAGCAAACATGAACTGCCTGCCCTCTCCTGCCTGTGCACACCCCACACCCCGTCTCACAATGGCTTCTATCTCTCATACCTGGAATGTTTTCTCTTCTCACCTGAGCCTCAATGTCCCCCGCTTCCTGCAGGACTCAGCCCACATTTCATCTTCTACAGGCCTTTCCTCTAAGTTGTATTTCATCTACTCTATAAACATAAAGGATTCCAAACCTGGTGTCTCCGCATGGTGAGGGAGCCACGTATGGGGAAATGTCCTATCAGAAGTTCTAACTGAAATTGGTCATTTCCTTCAATCATTTAAAAACGTTATTCTGGGTAGAAGTCCACTGGGCATGGCCAGACTGCCCAACGGGTCCATGCACCAAAAAAAAGGTGGAACTCCTGATCCAACACTTGTGTGCATTTAGTTATATCACACAGTGTCTCCCCATTGACCTGGGACCCCCTTGGAAATGGGTTGTGCCTTTCTGTGTATCCCCACCACTTGGCACAGTGCTTGGTATGCAGTGGGTGCTTATGGAGGGCCCATCTGCAGAATAAGGAGGTTGCAGGTGTAAGGCCCTGTCCAGCTCCCACACTCAGCTCTATACACAAGTCATCCCATCCCCTCATCATACACCCTTACCATCTTTCTCCATCATGCATTTCTTTTATGAATCCTTTCCTCCAGTTCTTGGTACCCATGAAAGCGAGCTCAGTGACCGTCAAGGGGAGGCGTCGTCCCTCTAGCTGCAAGGTTCCCAGGCTGCTGTTTGATGCTGCTGCTTCTTTAAAGGCCTCTCCTGCCTTTAGGATGAGTCTAGGATGAATTTGTGCCCTGCTGGGAGAAGCCCTAAGGCCTCATTTTAATGGCCTTAATTCAAAGCAAAGCATCTCCTGGATGAACCGGGGAAAAGGTAACTCTGCCTTTATAAAGCAATCAATAGGAGATCTGCACCCTTGGGAGAAAAGCCAGCATCAAATGTGTGCTTTCTAGCAGGGCTGTCTCCCCCCTACAGCTGCCATCAGTGGGATCAGGCACTGGACTTTCTTAATTAGAAGCCTCCGAATTTTCAGGGAAGGAGCCTTCAGGAGAAAGCGGGAGCCTTGGCATCTGCAGAGAGGCCCCAAGGAAAGCAGCCCCCTCACCCTTTCAAGCCCGGGATGCTGTCTGAAAAACAAACTCATCTAAAAAGAAAAGATGACTAGCCCCTTTCCCCCGCCCCCACCTCCATTTGTCCAGATGACCCACCAGCTCTGCCAGGCATCCAAGTTTTCTCTGGCTGAAGTAAAATATAAAAAATTCAACTTTCTCAGAGCAGCGTTGTTAATGTCAATGCGGGGCTGATTCCTGCTCACTGCTGCACCAAAATACAAACGTACTTAGGATCATAAAAAGTAGAAAAAGGCAAGGCAGGATTGGAACCCTGGTCCTCAGACCCCCTAACCCAGGCACACTACCCCCTGTACCACTCCACCTTGTTTCCTTTTTATTCTACAAATTATTCCAAACTTGACTCTGGGCCTTTAAATCATAGAACTTTGGAAGTTATCTGGTCCTTTTAGACATAAGGAAACTGAGTCCCAGAGGAAAGAAGCCACCCTGCCAGGAAAGGGCAGAACCAGGTCGAGAGCCCACTTAGGTGTGGTATCTTAGGAAACCTGTGTTGGGGATAAGCCTGCCAGGTCTGCATTCACCCTGCAAGGCAAGAGCTGGCCTTTGGAGGGGGCTTTAAGGTGGGAGCTCACTGGGTGGGCCACATGGCACAGGGGACCATCCAAACCCTACTCCTGCTTGGGTATGGCAATGCATTCATCCCTCTGAGCAGGCCTACTTCCTCATTTGTAAAATGAGGGATCCTACAAGATGGTCCCCAAGGACACTGTCTTTGACCTCCTGATAACTTTGTGGGCAAAATGCCCCCCTTCCCTCAGAGCTCACTGCTGAGCACAGGTAGAAGGCACCCAAACAGCCCTCAGTGAGAGACAGTGTGATGAGGCCTGGGGGAGGGGAAGGGCCAGCTCCCAGAAGAGAGGAGGCTGCAGCAAAGGCCCAGGAAGGGCTGATGTGGTCCAGGAATAAGCCATGAATGAGCACTGCCTCAGTCAAACTGAGACGCAGGAAAGACCTTGGCTTAAAAAGGCCCACTGTGTCCGGGGCCATCTCCAGTCGTCTGGATCTACTGTATCTGGCCGCTGGACCTAGATGGCTCTGGAGAAGAAAGTGAGGCTGGGGACCTTACAAGCCCTTCCTCCCTCCCATCCAATTCACTTGCAAGTAGCTTGAACTGCCCCACTGTGGGACCCACAGGTCAGTTCCAGTTGGACAGTGCTCTCCCCATCCGTCCACACAGGGAAGCATACTCTGACCTGAGGATACTCTGCCCAAAGGAGACCTTGTGGTTTATGGGCTGGGTTTCTTTTTTACGGAACATGCCTTAAACCTAAATCAGTCTAACTTTCACTAATTGGACAACAATAGGTCCCAGCCCAAGCCTTACTTGGTCATTTTTTGGGCCTCAATGGTACAGAGTGAATGTAAACGGTAATTGTTTCTGTTTTGGCCAGACACCCTGAGGGTCTCCCCCTCCTGGCCTGACTTTTTTTTTGGACTAAGTAGAAGAAGCCATTCTCTGCTTCCCTTCTTATCTAGCCTTAATCACTACTGGGCATCTCACACTGCCCCATCTCCAGTCTTCCTGATCTATATCTTACCATTGGGCCCAGATGGCTCTGGAGGAGAAGGTGAGGCTGGTGGCTTTGCACAGCCCTACCTCACTTAAATCCAATTCTCTTGCCTGTCATGGCATCAATCAACGATGTAATGGTCCTCTTTGGAGAATGAAGGACAAACCACAACGTGGTCCATGAGCTGGGCCACGAGGATGGGAACCTGGCGCTCTCCAGCATCAGCCGTAATGGGCGAGAACAGATTCCCTCCCACCTTGGGCATGGAAATGAAACCCCACAGAAAAGCAAGTGGCCTCTTGGCTGTTCCTTTTTATCACATTTTTTTATTCCTTTATGAGGGAGCAACCCCCCCAAAAAAGGAAGAAAAAAACCAGGTGTTCCAGACCAACAAGCTTCAAAGACTCAGAAACTCAAGCAGCTTCTAGGCAGGCTGTTCACTGATCCTAAAGAAATATTCTGGGGCGGCTAGGTGGTGCAGTGAATAGAGCACTGGCCCTGGAGTCAGGAGTACCTGAGTTCAAATCCGGCCTCAGACATTTAACACACACACACACACACACACGCACACACACACACACACAAAAAAAAACCTAGCCGTGTGACCTTGGGTAAGTCACTTAACCCCAACTGCCCTCCAAAAAGAAAAAAAAAAAGAAATATTCTGATTGGCTCCATTTACTATCCTGACCCAATCATAGCAGCTTGAGAGTACTGGGGTGGGGGGACGATGAGCTAGGAATAAAGGCTGTTGGGGCCTGGGTCAGGAGGATCAAGGGTTTGGGGGTCACCTCTTTCTAGCCCTACCCCCAAGCTGCAGAACATGCCCAGGCTTCTCCAGCTCTTGCTCCTCTGCTCAAGCCTGGGCCACTGGGAGGCTGAACAATTTGCCTGCCTGTGCCTAGAGCTACTGGACTGAGTTCTGTCCTTTTGTTCATGGGAAAAACACCCTCCTCAGTCAGTCCCCAACAGATTCTGCCCCATCACTGGCAGGCTCCCAATAAGACACACAGCCAACAGAGAACACTGTTCAATGTTTTATGTAACAAAAAAAATCTGTTCTCAGCCCGCAGGGCATCGAGGTGTGCCCAGCATTCTCCGGGTCTGCTCTTGAGTTACACTGGGACAAAATACCGTCATACGGTCAGATAAAGCGGTTGAAGGCAGTGCAGAATCATTCACACTCATTAAAGAGAAGGGACTAAGGACAGGAGGGTGTGAGGGCCGAGGACTTCCTGCTCAGACAGATGGGCACCAGTGCGAGGCTGGTCTGTAACAGAAGGCAGCCACCCACCCAGGGTCTATGAGCTTGGGCTGAGGGTCCCCCAAATCTTGGTGCTATCGGGAAGCACGCACTAAGCTTTATATAACACTGATAGCTGCTAGAATCGGCTACCTCTGTCGTCTCTGTATCTTATTTGGCGCTCTGACAACCTGATTGTAAGGAGGGGTCCTTGGGCTTCTGGGGAGCTAGGGCACAGCAATGGGGAAGTGTTCCTGTGACCTGTAGGACATTGGGACCAAAGAAGCCAGGCAGCTGCTTAAGTTGGACAGCAGCAGGAGGCTCTGGGGACCTGGGAATGGCCAGGACTCCAGGCCTCTTGGGGGGCTGGCTCTCCTCTTTTGGCTTTATACATCTGGAGAAACTCTTCTAAACAAATAGAGACTGGAAGTAAGAAAATAAAAGTGAAACAGAGTCTTTGCACAGTAGAACTCTGGGGCTTTTTATGCCCTCTTCACCATGCTCTGCTATGAGCCACGCAATGGAGGTGACTAAGCAACCCCCACCAGGCGGGGCCCGTGGCCCCCAAAGGCAACCCCCCACATATTCCCTCCCCGGGCCCATGGCCCCCAGAGGTGGCTCACCTACGTGGCCTCCCTGGGCCGCACGGCCCACCCCCTTGGTCACAGCTCGTCATGTCTGGCTTCCTGGTCTTTCAGCTTAAACTCTTCAGCTGTGACTTTGCCGTCTCCATTTCGGTCCTGGTTGGTGAACATGTTCTTCACAATCATGTCCGCATCGAAGCCCGGCGCCAGCTTTCCCTTGCCAGATGCCACCTGTGCATGGATGTATTCTGAGAACTGTGGAGGAAAGGAAGAGGGGGAGCCTTCATTCCGGGGACAACAGACACACAACAGACACTTCAGGTGCGGGGTTCAAACCGCATAACCGAGGGCATGTCACTTCTTCCCAAAGCCTCAGTTTCCCTGTCTGTAACATAAGGGGCCAGGAGTGGCTGGTCTCTGGGGGTGGCTCTTGTTCCCTACATCTTTGTGAAGACGCGACCCACAGAGGAAGGACGGCCGCCATTCCACTTGGTCCCATACAACGCATGCCAAGGGCAAACTGAGGTCTGACAACACGAGAAACATCCTTGACAGTGGCATCACCATCATCATCCAGGCACAGAGCGCCCCGCAGGCCACCCCCAAAGGCAGCCTACAAGGTCAGCCCTTGTCCACCAGGCAGGGGCCACGCCCCGCTGTTACCTCCTCCAGAAGAACCTCTCCATTCCCGTTCTTGTCAATCTCTTCAAAGAGGTTGGGGGACACCTCCTCGTTCCAGATAAACATGTAGCCTTCAGGCAGGCCCGACACCAGGTCAAGAAGTTCAATGTCAAAGACCAGCACAGCACTGCCCGGCACCTCTCCCACTGTGGAAGCAAAGAGCCCGGGTCAGGACTGCCCATCGCAGGGGCCCAGATGTAGCCATCCCCAGGGGAGCTCTGGCGTGGGAACTCCTTCCACAGCTGAGGCAGCTCATAGCGCAGGAGACTGAGCCTGGAGTCAGGAAGACCTGAATTCAAATTCAGCCTCAGACACTTAGTAGCTGTGTGATCCTGGGTAAGACACACAACCTGTACTTGCCTCAGTCTCCTCAACTGTAAAATGGAGACCATATTTATAGAAGTGCTTAGTACATAGCAGGTATATACATATCTCTATATAAATGTTCTTCCCTTCCCCCAATGCAAATCACAACCAGTCTTCGTTCTACAGAGCTGCCGAATGAATGTGTGCAGAGACTGAGTGGAGTGGCCCGGGTCCCAGAGCTGATAAATGGCAGGTCTAAGCCCCATCTCCTGGATCTCACGCACAGAACCCCACCTCTGTTATCTCCCAATTAGCAGCCTCTGTTAAGCGTCTACCAGGTACCGGCTCCTGCTAAGCATGTAGAGACAAAGACCAACTGACCGGGCCTGGTCCCCCAGGTGCTCATGCTCTTAGAAACCAATTAATGAGACCCCATCACATGAGGTCACAGGACATCCCTCACAGGGGTGACTCGACCTCCCTAAACCAGCCAGGTAAATAAAGTCCAACTAGCAAGAGGACTGGGGAGGGGGATGCTCCAGGCACTCCTGAGTTCCACAGCTTGGACCACTGTGGTGTCACTGAGCCGATCCTCAATCTTCGAAGACTTCTTATCCAAAGAGAGAATGCTTGGGAGCACTAAAGCCCTTCCACGGTCATTGGCCACAGCTCCGGGAAAGAGAGGGGCTCAGTCACGTCCCACCCCACAGGCATCCCTACCTACCCCAGCCGGCAGTTAGGACTGCAGCTTCGGGAGGCGAAATTCACCTCAGCTAAGCACACTCTTTCTTTAAAGGGGTGGCTACAATACTTATAGGACAAGCCTTTGGAAAGTTCATTTTAACCAAATGCTAGATATTTTTTTTAACTTCCAATTTTAAATGGAAAATAAATAACATTCTAAACCTCATGCCCCCCTTCCCCTTCAGAAAGGAATGGAAAAAGTGGTAAGCTGGGATGATCTGGAGAGGTCAAGGTTGGTTCGACCTCCACTTTCTTCAACTTACCCACTCCAGCCTCCCCATAGCCAAGGTGTGGGGGTATGATGACCGTCCGTCTCTCTCCAACACACATGTCTCGGAGCCCCATGTCCATCCCCAGCACAACCTGCCCTGATCCCAGAACGATATTATAGGTTTTGCCCAAATTAAGTCTAAAAAAGAAATGGAATATTTTATGTTGGCAACTTGCAAATCTGTTAACAAAAAAACCCAAAATCTGTGGGAGCGCTCCCCTGAGGATTCTCATCTGGTGGTGGTTGTTGTTGTATAGACACTGTCCTCAGAACCAGCCAACATTGAGCTGACTTCTGGGGTCAGAGCCCCTGCCCTTTCCCCTGAGAGGGCCAGGAGCCAAGGGGATGGGCAGAAGCCCAGGGTTCCCTCTTCCTCTCCAGCATGGGCCCCAAGAGCTTTTCCCTTCTTTTACTACACAACAAAAAGGGCATGCTAGAAAGTATGGAAGTTAAGTCAAAAGTGCGTGTGTATGTGCACATGCGTGTGTGTGCGTGTGTGTGAGCACATGCGTGTGCACTGCTCAGGGTGATCTCGCAGAGAAATCCCCAGGTCTGCAGGAAGGCCCCCCCTCCTGCTAGAGCAGAGCACCTGAGCAGGGCCAGTGAATCTGACCCAGGGGGCATCGTGGACTGAGCACTGGAGTCAGTAAGCCCTGGGTTCATACCCTGCTTCTGAACCTCACAAGCTGCCTGTGATCATGGAAAGTGTTTTGGGAGCTTTGAAGTGGCACAGAAATGCCAGTTAGGTTAATCAATCAGAAATCCATGACAGCTGTGCTAAAAATCTGTCTAATGCTCTGTTGCTGCCCAAAATCTACAGCAAGCTGTCCCCAGAGCCAAGAAAGTCAGAGGCCAAGTCCTGCTGCTACCCACGTACTGACCGAGTGACCCTGGGCAAGTCAGTGACCCTTAGGGCTCAGGCAAGGGGGGCTTCCCCATCTCTGAGTCCTGATTTTAAATGCATAAAGCCAAATAGAGGATGGTAAACAAAACCCGTCATGTTGAAATGGGCCTAAGAAACTCTCCAGGCCATTAGCTGTGGGGCAGACGCCAAGGTGCCACCGACTGACGGTCAACTCAGCAGGGAAACCCTCATGCCAAAGAAATCACAAGGCCAGCCCTTGTTTTCTTCCACATTTTACTTCATCCACATGTATGGAAGAAGTAAATTCTTCCACAATTTACTTCATCATTTCAGCCCTCCTGAGCTTTGACTGGCTGCCCTTCTGCCCAGCAGAGCTTGAACTGGCCTCCTAAAAGCCCAAGAACCAGAATGACCATGGCTCAAGCCTGCCGCCCACTGACACAGATCACAATTCTCAGGAGCTTCATGAAGTCTCAGTTTCAGAAGCTATGAGTGGAAATAATGCTGAGCTGATGGCCCTGGGCACCAGCCTGGCCTTGTAAAGAGAGAGAGCCTGAGAGCAGGGACAAGGGACAGCCCCTCCTGTGACTGGGAGACGTGGAGGCCAACTGTGCCAGAAATCAACCTACATTCTGCAGAGTTCAAACCATATATTTTTTTAAAGGTGAGCAATTCCCTCTTGGCCAGAACAGCGCATCCTTCCCCATCACAAGGGACTTGGACTGAGTGGCCTGCGCAGCATCACGGCTCTAAAGCTAGATAGGTACCAACAAAACCCAGCAGGGACAGCTAGAAAGAGAAACTCCATCTAAAATATCTGCAGAAAGGATAAAATACTTGGGCTTCTGTGAGCCAAGCATCAGGAAGACACACTCAGGAACTATATGAGCACATTACAAAATGCTCCTCACACAAATAAAAGCAGGTCTAAGTAACTGGAGGAATATTAATTTCTCATAGGTAAACCAAACCAGTATAATAAAAATTATAATATTCCCTCAATTAATGTTTGTCCTCTTGGCCAGTTTGCAGGATATGAGGAGAAATCTCAGAACCATTTTAATTTGTACTTTGCTTGAACAAGGGTCATTTCTAGTTTGTGATCTTTCTTTGGGGAAAGCTTTGTCTAAATCCTTTGACCACTAATCTACTGGAAAATGCTCTTAGTATTATATATTGGAGTCTATTCTCTAATGGTTTATTTCCTCTAACTTAAGGTCATTTTTTCTCTCACCTTTAGTCTTCTCCCTAAATCTAAGTTTTATTTTTAAGGGAGTATCATTTGAAATACCCAATTATGCTCTCCGGGCTGCTTTTCACAGTTGTGAAAGGTACTGTTGACCTTGTGTCTAGCTAACCATGAAAAACACTCCCTCTTTCTCATAACAGGTAAGACCCTGTTTCCATTATTTAAAAACAAAGGTTTAAACCCCAAAGAAGCAAGATCTCAGTAAATCTGTCTCATCCTGATATTTTTAGCCATATAATGAGTGAAGTTCAAGGCTTATAAAACTGTGTCACAAACCCCAAATTACTGTGGACAGAGACTCCTCTGAGGAACATTGTGAATGAACTAAACAGGGCTCAGATGGAACACAGGCACCCCAACCCCCTGTCAGGAAAAGGCCCACTCCCCAGGGTCAAGGTCTCACTCCTTACACACCACAGGACCACAGAATGGGCAAGGACGTCATCAGTCACCTGGTCCAACCCTGATCTTCATCCTCCCAAACAGTGGTAAGGAGCCACATGGCCTTCTCAGGGAGATGGTGATGATTTCCCTGCCTCCTCCCCCCCACAAGTTCTCCCAAGGTGATGAAACTCCCTCCCCCAATGCAGGCTCGCCCCAGGAGCTTCAGGGTCCCCCAGTCCTTTAGGAACATGGCCAAACCGAGCTCTTGCTGGTCCCTGGGCAGGGCCCCTCCTTTTAGACCCTGCTATCTCTGTTCCCAGATGAAGAAGATAGAAATCCTTCGTATCCATCCAACATTGGGGTCAATGTTGAAATACGGGAAGGACTCCCCTTTCCAAAGTCACAGGTACCTCTGTTCTCTGAACCTATCTGAGGGACCCAATAGCTTGTAGGACCCACACACCCCCAAGAGCCCTGCTGCCCCCACACAAGACATGCATCTCTGCTGTCCCTCCCTATGGCCCCCCACTCACGTGGAGTCCAACTTTGTGCCATCCATGAGGGAGGCATTGTAGTGATACTTGAGGTAATCTCCTTTCTTGCTGAGGACTGAGCAGTTGTCAGGCTTGTATCGTGAAGTGATGTTGACCGAGTCCGAAGGGTTGTGGAAGTCAATGATGTGAATGTCAAAGACCAAGACAGCAGAGCCAGGAATGTTCCCTGCAGAGGAGGAGGAGGCAGGTGGGAGCAGAGCCAGGCCGAGCCCTGCCCCGGGGGAGTGGGCTACCACAGGCCAGCAGGTAAGGAAGCTCTGGCCACTTAATGCGCCCACAAGGGGCAGCTGTTGGCAGAGCCTGGGAGCAGAGCCTCAGGGACACTAAGGGCTCCTGAAGGCACAGGTGGAGAAGAGGGAGCCCTTCTGGGCTCCTGGGGCCCCTGGTCTGTACAAAGGGACAGGAGCAGGAGGGAAGCTCAGGGTCCCAGAGTGGCCAATGTGAATGGAAGCCTGGGGCAGGTGACCAGCCTTGAAAGGAAGGCCTGAGCTGAGTCACAGAGGACTCTGCAGTTCGTGGGTCAGACACAGGGATACGAGCAGACATGGGCAGCTAGGAAGGAGAGGAAGAGGAGGAATGAAAGGCTGAGGACAGGGAGTTCAAGGAGGAGGCCATTGCAAGGCCGAAGTCCATGAGGGCATGGAGTGGAAAGACTGTGAAGGCAGAATTGACAAGGTGAGGCAAAGGGCCAGATTTTGCGGGGGCTAATCAAAAGGGAAAAGGACAACGCGGGGGCTGCAAGGATGGTGGGTTTGCACACAAACAGGCGAGTATAGAGGAAAGTGGGTTTTAGAGGTGGAGAAAGCCCATGGGGTCTTCCTGATCCATTATGGCAAGGTGTGAAAAGAGGAATAAAGTTGTTCTGCTGGCCACACCCCACCTCCCTTCCCAGCTGACCCCACCCTGCTCCCCAGATCTGGTGCTGGTCCCCCCAACCCTGAACCACACTAGAGCACCCCAACTTCAGCATAAAGGGGAGAGCTCGTGGGCTGGGGAGGGACCCCAAGTATCCCAGCCCCCAGGACCTTTCCCCACTGGCTCAGCTGGGCCACAGATGTCACGAATTCTCCCAACTGCACTAAGGCCCTGAGCAAGGGAGGGCACAAGGAGGAGCTCCAAGAGCATCCACAGGCATCCCTGGTCTCATGGCCTAGCAACAGGGTGCTGGGCGAGGCTGCTGGCTATGGAGGGGGCCACAGGGGCCTGCCTGAGCCCAAAGGCAATGGATCGTTGAATTTTGCCTTGCACCTCCACAACATCTGAGGGAAACATCCTAGCAAACTGGCCCTTTTTCTGTCTCATTTCAGGCTTTTTGCCTCTTGTACCCCGGATGGCAGCCAGTACACAGTCGGAGATTAATCAATAAGTGTGGTGGCTCAACTGATTTTTTTAAAGAGGCGGGGAAAGGGGAGCAGCCCCGAAGTGCTTCCTCCTTTGTACCTGTGATTGTAAGCAATCAAAACGCCAGCATTCACTAAGGGCTTACTCTGGGCTTTGCATCAGAGATGCAAAGGGAAAAATAAACAATTCCCGACCTCATCTGAGTGGGAGACATACCCTGCAGGTCAGCAGGTACCTCCAAGGCTCACACAAAGTAAATGCATGGTTGACTTTAGAGGGGAAGGGGCAGGAGGCCAGGAAAGGGCTCCTGAAAAACGTGGGATCTGAGCTGAGCCAAATGTAATGGGAAGGGAATTTGAAGATCTTCCCTGTCCCTTGATGGGCCTCGCTTAGAGCCCACAGAAGCTTGCTTAGGGGAGGCTTGTTGTTCAGGAGGGCCCACACCTTTTGTTACTCTGTGATCAGGCAGTGGGTCATAAAGGCGTTCTCTGACCCTGAAGAGGGGTGTATATGTACTCTGAGGTGAGGTTTTGCTTTGGGGCTCACTTATGGGAAGAATTGTGCAATTTTGCCAGATGAGACTCTGGGCAGCTGTTGAGCCCCCTGGCTTTGAAAACCCAGATGTTGGTGATTGTCTCTCCGATAACTAACACTGTATGTATGTAATGGTCAGACGGCTGGAAGCCCTGTCTGTTGGTGTATGAATTGTGTTGTTTTCTCTGTATTTTTTGTCTGCTTGTAATATCTGTTAGTATTTTCTGAAGTTTAGGGTGCTGACTTATCCCCTGAACTAAGTGAATGATATATATGTTTGATTAAAATAAGATTGCTGACCCTTTTTGAGTTGCTTTCCTTTAGAAAAGCAGATCAAAGAACCTGTGTTAGCAGCCATCCTGAGTACGCTGGGGTGCTTGCTGTTACATCAGGAAGGATAGGTGAGGATGGAAAGCACTCTAGGCATGGGCCACTGTCAGGACAAAGGTACGGAGACTGGAGATGCACAATAGGTGGACCACAGGAAGGGTAGAGGGAAGAAATGAGCAAAGAGCCCCTTGTGTCTGTGCTCTGACCTAGAATGTGGCTTATCAAACCTTTTAGCTCCTGAAACACAATCACCATCAGCCCAAGGATATGGGTTAACTTGGGGCAGGCCTGTGGGTAAAAGCAGTGCTCACCTCGCCCCTCTTCTCCGTACCCCAGGTGAGGTGGGATGGTGATGCGGCGTCGCTCCCCAATGCAAACTCCAAGCAAACCTTCATCCATCCCGGCAATCACGTAACCCTGCCCGATGTAGGTGTCAAATGTGCGGTTCCGGGAATAGCTGGACAAACACACAAACTGGCCTGGTCAGGAAAGATCTCCCCTCCCCAACAAGGGTCACAGGGCCCAGTTGGGAGGGCCCCCACCCCAATACAATCAATTTCAAGCTCCACCCCACCCCCCTTTCCTGGGAAGGCCTGCCTTTTCCAGGATCAGACCTGCGACTCAAACCCAGGCAGGTCCCACATCTTCTCATTCTGCATTCAAAGGGCTGATTCTGCTGCACTGACTGGACAGAGGGTCCAGGCCCCAAGAGAGGACATGAAAAGCAAAGCCACCAAGAGGACACACTGCCTGGGGTCTGCAGGCCCAGGCTGGGCAATGATCTCAAGACACGGGGAGCCAGACATTCCCTGAAGTTCCTGCCAACTTGGAAATGCTACAGTTTTACACTCTTCCAAAGCTGGAGCTGGACCTTATCCTGAGGGAAGTGGGGAGCCTCTGCAGGTCTGGAGCAGGGGGAGTGAATTAAAAAAGTAACTTAAGAAGATTAACAGAGCAGTGACCAAGATTGTAGAAGGCCAGCGGCCTGGGAGGATAGGTCTGGGAGCACAGAACAGCAACAGTGAGGCCTCACAGTCAAGAAAAGGGTTCCCTAGGACACCACCATCTTTACGCCTTCTAAACAACCATCACCAAGACTGCTCAAAAGTGTGTTAGCGGTCAACATCACAACCAGAAACAACCTCTCTGAAAATGCTCTCATCTGTGGCCCTGCAGTCTGGAGCGGCAGCTTTGCCCAAGTTGCTTCATCTCAAGGAAGTGTCTTCTCTACAAAACGAAGGGCTGCGCTGGCTGACCGTGGGCTCTCTCTCTGCTCTCCATCCAATCACTGACTCCCCCTTGGCTCCTCCTTGTTCTCCCTGACAGGCAGCGGCCGAGCCGGTGTCTGGGGGTCCTGATAATCTCACAGCCAGCGGGAGACTTCTTCCCCTCCGAGCCGGCAAGAAGCCCAAAACAAACCCAAGACGACCTCTGCTCTGCGGCTCAGTCAGTCAGCCTCTCCCAGAGGCCGTTCCCCCTTTCCTGAAGGAATTCGGCACAAATAAGGAGAAATTCCTAGAAAGAAATACAGGGTATGACTGCTAAGGAAGATGAATGTAATAGTGGCTCCTAAAAAATGTTTTTTGGAAACCTGAACTAGGATCACTTTAATATTCCAGAGCCTGTGAGAGCTGCCTGGCATCCCAGAACTCAGAGCTGAATCCTTCCCTTTATAGTGGAGGAAACTGGGCCGGGCACCAGGTGACTGACTCGCCCAAGGGCCACACAGGAAGTCAGGAACAGAGGCAGGACGGGAGCCCGGGCCCTCTGCTTGCAACTCTTTCCACTGCACCAAAAGGATATAACGGATCAACGATGGCTACAAAAAATGAGAATTTACCTTGGTGACCAACTCGGCCTCATACAGCGATGAGCCTAGGACTCCCCCATCAAGGTCATTCCCCAAAGTGGGACCCAGGGGAAATTCAGTTATACAGGCCCAGGCTCTGCATAAGCAGGCTTTGCTACGGAAGGTGTGGAACTGCAAAGACACAGAGACTGAGAGGCCGAGGCATTCCGGCCAGGAGAAACAGCCAGAGCAAAAGCAGAGAGGTAGGAAATGAAAGCTGAGCTGGGAGTCGAGCACCAGAGCCCTTCAGGGAGCATGGCAAAGAAACCGGAATGGTGAGCCAGACCCTCCCACAAAAAGAGCCTGGCCCAGAAACCGGCAGAAGACACAGTCCCTAACAGGCAGCGGGAAAGGTTGCTGTCTTACCTGGAGTCAAACAAGGTGCCGTCCAGGAGGGAAGCGTTGTAGTGGTAGCGGAGGAAGTCCCCAGGGCGGCTTCTGCGCTCACAGTCTTCTGGCAAAAATGTGTTCTCAACGGCAATGCTGTCTTTGGGATTGTGCAGATCTAACAAGGCCACATCGAACACCAGAGAGGCCTGCCCAGGGATGTCTTTGCCTAGAGGGGAGTTGGAAGGGAGGCGTCATACCAGGACATCAACTGGGCCGCCACGATCTATCTTTTTATCTACCCTACCGCCCCAAGTTGGGGATTCATTCTCCCCTCATGGTCTGGAGTGCCCGCTGCATGCCAGGCATTGAGCAAAGTGCAAAAGTGGGCCCTGCCATCAAGGGGTTTTCCTTCTTGTGGGGGCCAGGACATAGAAACAAGGCCTTCAGTAGGAAGTCTGATGGGATGTTTGAGCACTGACCACTCTGCATGTCATACATCTCCTTGGTGAGTGAAGTGGTCTCTTAGCCTATTCCCACACTGCAAGAGGGAACTGGGAGGACCACATGTGAGGACAGGAGGCCTGGGCCTCACCTAAGCTTTGTACAGATTTCCAAGGAGTCTACAGAGACAACAATCACTCAGTGGTCAAGCCCCAGGACCAAACCTAGACCAGGGAGGCCCAGAGCCTTTGGTGGGGGAGGGTACAGAGAAGGGGACTGCAGGGAGAACAGGGAGAAGTGTGAGTGCATGTGTTCACCTGGTGGTACTCCAGATGACTTCCAATGGCCCAAGTCAGACATTAAAGGCAGTAGCACATTCCAAATTTCTGAGCACAGATAATAATGAAATGTCTGACATGATGGCACCTATGTAGCCTAAATCAAAGCACTTTTCTGCCTCGGGGAGGGAGGGACACAGAAAAGTTGGAACTCAAAAAACTTTTTTAAATGAATGTTACAAATTGCCTACATGTAATTGGGAACAAGCAAATATATATATTTTTCAAAAAGACAAATTTCTGAGCAGAGAGCAGAGGATTAAGAAGCCCGGGAAAAAGAAAGATTACAGGGGATTGTTATTTACAAAAACCTCCAATTTTTCAGAAGAAAAAGGCAAAACTCCATCTCTCATCTATGGCAGACTGGGAAAAATTACTAGCCCTAAAGCAAACTGTAATGAACTCTTTAGACAGTGCTTACCGACTCAAGAAAATCCAAATGGAATTCTGGGTCTGTCCCTAAGGTCAGAAGATATTGAGGATGAGCCAGTCAGTGCCGGCGGAGGGAGTGTCCTTACAGGGAGTGTCTGATATCAATGAAATCATGATGCAGGCCTGGTCTGAAATGTGCCAAGCACTGTGCCAAGACAAAAGACCCTCAGGGGTTTCCACCTTCTTGGGGATGCACTTGTATGTGGATAACTCAGAGCTGCAGCCGCAGCTGCAAAAATCAATCAATAAACCATTCATTCTTCAGCCCTTAATCATGTCGGGCGAACTGATCTGCCATCTTCACCCTCCTCAATCTTCCTTTCCATCTTGCTAAGTGAGTCCAGGGAGTGGGCACCAGCCAGACACCTTGCTAAGTGAGGCCAAGGAGTGGGTACCAATTAAACATCTCACTAAGTGAGGCTGGGGAGTGGGCACCAGCCAGACACCTTTCTAAGTGAAGCTGAGGAGTGGGTACCAATCAACACCTCGCTAAGTGAGGCCAGGGAGCGCGCACCAGCTGGATGGCTCCGAGGCACAGCCCTCCTTTCCCCCAGTTGGGCACTACCCTGCTGACTGCTCCACTTCACACAGTTCTTCTTTGGGAACTAGGAATGGTTAGACCAGAGAAAGAGGGAGAGAAGGAAGAGAAGGGAAGAGGCCTTTCTAGAGCACCCACTGTGTGCTTAGCACTGGGCTATCAGCGCTCTACCAATGGGATCTCACCCAGGCCTCACTACAGCCCTAGAAAGGAGATGCTGATGGAAGAGAAAGGTTAAATCACCTGCCCAGGCTCACACACCTAAAAGGGTCTGAGGCCAGACTTGAACTCAGGTCTTTCTAACTCCAGGTCTAAGTATCTGAGAGGCTGTCGCGGGTCAGATTTACTGTTTGGCACCAAAGGGCAGGAGGGCAGAGTGGCAATTCACACATATAAATGATGTCATATTGCCTGCCTTCTCCATGGCGGGAAGGGCAGAAGAGAATTTGGAACTCAAAATTTTCAAAGAAATAACTATTAAAATCAATAAATAATAAATTTGAGTATCCAATTTTTTAAAAATTTAAATATATAAAGTAAAAATTTTTAAATGCCTGGACTAGACAAACAGCCCTGAGATCTCTTACACATCTCTGGTCATAACTACCTCTCAGCGGGGGCAGGAATCTACCAGAATGCCATAGGAGGTCTGCCCATCTGGGCTGGGGGAGGGAGGAAGCCGAGCCCGTTTCACCAAGCTCTGATGCGCCGGCCAAGGGAGGACTGCTGATGTATTGATGACAAATGAGTGAAATCAATATTCAATTTGTCTATAATAAATTAATTCTCTTTCCCAAGAGGATGCGAATAGCACCTCGACCCATGTTTGCGATGATTCTGTGACTTGGCTTTAGCTCAGACCGGTGAGTGATCACAGATCATGTATAATCTGAGCACTTTGTACCTTCAGCCATCGTCTTAACATGTTGCCTTCATTATGGCTCCTGACAGCCATTAGCAAATGGGAGCGTGTTCACAGCTCTGTCAGCACATACGTGTCCTGATGCTTCTACTAGACCAGGCTACACCGACCCTCCAGAAGCATGAGGAACGGGAAGAAGAGAAAGGCAGGAAGCGGGCCAGGAAGAAAGTCTGGAAATGAGTCAGCTCCAATGACAGGATCTAGCAGGAAGGTGGCGGCGAGAGGGACGAGCATATGGCGGCCACTCACTGCCCGGGGATTTCTAACTGGGGAGTGGCCTTGGGAGCCTACTGCTTTTTACCATATGCTATTCTGACTTGCCTTGCAAAATCCAAATATTCCAAAGACAATCTCCTTAATACGAAGCCTGGCAAGGTTTGACGTGGCCATGGCGGAATTCAGAACTGCTACAAAAATAGAAAAGACTCACCGTCGCCGTCTTCTCCATAGGCCAGGAAAGGCGGTATGGTGATGATCCGTTTCTCCCCCACACACATCCCCAAGAGGCCTTTGTCCATCCCGGGGATCAGCCAGCCAATCCCCACGTAGGTGTCGTAGGTTTTCATCCGATTGTGGCTATCAAACAAAAAGCGAGAGGAGGTGAGTCCTCGATCTTCAGGGCTGGTCCATTGGTCCATTAGTCAGATGACCTCATACTCTCCAAACTCATCAGTCGGTATTCCTGAAGTTTATGAAGAGTAGTATCAAAGAACAAGTATTTATTAAATGCACATTGCGAGGCCCTGGGGCTACCAAGACGAAAACCTCTGACCCTCTGCTGACAGCTAGCATTCATTTTATCGGGGGGGATGATACGCTGTTTAAGTACGTGCAAAAGAAATGTGTCTGTATCCCCAAGAGAACAAACAAAAGAGAAAAGGAGCTATCTGCACAAAGACATTCGTGGTAACTCTTTTGGTGGCAAAGAAGTGGAAATGGATGGGATGCCCATCAACGGGGGAATGGCTGAACAAGCTGCGGTGCACAACCGTAGCGTAATGCTACTGGACTATAAGAAATGATGAGCAGGATGCTTTCCGAAAAACCTAGGAAGACTTGCATGAACTGATGCAAAGGGAAGTGAGCAGAACCAGGAGGACACTGCACAAAGTCACAACTGATGGTGGGACGATCGACTCTAAATGACTTAGCTCTTCTCATCAGTACCGTGATCTGAGACAATTCCAAATGACTTGTGATGGGAAATGCCGTCCACCTCCAGACTCTGAATGCAGACTGGAATGGACTTGTTGTACTTTCTTTATGTTTCCTGCCTTTTTTCTGCAACATAGCTAATACGGAGGTATGTTTTGCATGACTTCACATGTAAAACTGATATTTTACAGTTTTTCCTCAAGATTCTCCAGTCCCCCACTTCTAACTTCAAGGCTTTCTGGGAATTTTTAAGACATGGTAAATTCTTCCTCCGTCTCCTCTCCTGATTTCGTCCTCAGAGCTAATCCTTCCCTAGATCCTCTCCTATGTCCTTTAGCCACTTTGGGACACCTCTCAGGACATAGCTCTGGTTCTTTTATCCATCTGACGTGAAAGGTTCAAGAAAGTGAGGTCATTTTATACTGATGTGAGCTAAGAGCCTCACGCTGGTTGCTCTGTTGCCAAAAAAAGCAAAGAGCAGCTGGGAAAGGTGAGCGGTTCCTCGAGCTCACGGCCAGAAGCGGACCTTACCTGGAGTCAAACAGAGTTCCATCCAAGAATGTGCCGTTGTAGTGGTACCTGACAAAGTCTGACACCTGGATCGTCCGGGAACAGTTGGCTGGCTTGAAATAAGTGTGAACCTGAATTTGGTCTTCGGAATTCCAGAGGTCCATCAGGAGGACGTCAAAGTGCAGCACAGAATCAGGGGGCACGACGTCAGCTGGAAACACAAAATAAGGCAAAACTGAGACTATTGCCCAGCCGCTCCCACGCATAAACCTTCAAGAACCAGCCAAAAAATCAAAACGCACAAGTCTGTTTAAATCATTCACATGTCATTCCAAAGAAAAGGATATTGAAAAAGCCAGTGGCATTGCTTGGCTCCTTCTAGATGTTGAAATGACTAGACAGAAAAGAATAACTGGTTAGGTGGCCCTATTAGTCTCCATGTGGGGACGTGGCACAGTGGCTAGAGCGCCAGTCAGGAAGACTCCTCTTCCTGAGCTCAAATCCAGCCTAAGACACTTACTAGCTATGTGACCCTGGGCAAGTCACTTCACCCTGGTTACCTCAGTTTCCTCATCTGAAAAATAAGCTGGAAAGGAAATGGCAAATCACTCAGGTATCTCTCCCAAGAATACCCCAAAAGGGGCCAGGAGCAGTCAGACACAACTGAACAGTAAGGGGAAAGAGAACACAAAGGGGAACACCAGCCTACGGGCTGCACCTCCGGCTGGAAGAGTGACAGAATGCAGCGAGGGTGCACACGCAGCTCTGGGCCTGGGCCGTGGCTTGCAGCAGAGATCCCCATCAGGTTGGGGCTCTGTCCTCCCTGATCTCCAAAGGACACTATTCTGGGGGGTAAGCAGAGTGCCGGGACCCAGCCTGAAAGCCCTGACCAAGTGAACCTGCCTCCCCCTCTGCACAGGAACCATGCAATCTGCCCCAAACAAGCCTCACCCCTGAACTAAACCCAGACCTCCTGGTACAGGGGGCGCAGACGCTTCAACACATTCAGTCATGCGCCGGTACCTCTGCCCTCATTGATCACAGCAATTGCTCTGATCTCTACTCGATCAGTAATTAGCAAGCATTTATTCATTGCTCAGTCACGTGCCACACACTGTGCTGAGTGCTGGGAGCCCAGAGAAAAAGTGCCCTCAAGGAGCTTCCAAGGAGGGCAGACAACGACACCGTGCTAACTCTCCATTCCCGTCCTACTTGCCAAAGTACACTCTGCGTCCCCCCAGGAAACCCTCCTTTTGCACTTTAGTAGCCCATGAAATGGGGAATGATGACAAGAAACTGGAGGCCCCTCTTGACCTCACACATCTGCCTTTCACGCTGGCAACCCCAGAGGCAAAGGGGTTTCAACAATCTCTCTTCAGATTGTTTTGGTGTTTGTCCTTTTGCTTTTTGGAGGGGTGAAGGCAAGGAAATTGGGGTTAAGAGACTTGCCCAAGGTCACACAGCTAGTAAGTCTTAAGTGTCTGAGGCCAGATTTGAACTCAGGTCCTCCTGACTCCAGGTCCGGTGCTCTATTCACTGTGCCTCCTAGCCGCCCCTCTCCTCTGTTTTTTAAGGAGCCAAGTAAGTAATACTAAGATGGATTATGGGGGCATTTCTCTATGTTCTGCTCTAGGATTAACCGTAAGCTCCCTCATTTGGTTTTTAAAGCTACTCCCATCTTGACTGCGGCCAAACACCTTCTCTATTCCTCCCAACCATCACTCTGTCTCCCAACCTCTGAACCTTTGCACTGGCCATCCCACACACCTCCTGCACCCCACCTCACTCCTGCTACCCAAACACTACCTTGTACATGGAAGCGCCTCCTAATTCCTCCTCCTCCCCCAGCTGCCAGCTTCCTCCCTCCTCGCACTGTCTTCAATTATCTTGTATTGATATACAGAGAAACAGAATCTTTTTACGTTCCTCTGTGCATGCTTCTACATGTATGTGCTGTGTATGCTTCTACATCTATGTACTGCCTCACTGCTAGAACATAAGCTCCATGAGGGAAGAAGCCATTCTTGCTACTTATGTGAGTGAAGGCCTGTTTAATGACCATCTCCGTATGCTGAGGCACACATTCACAGTAGGTGCTTAATAAATGCTTGCAGACGGCTTGATCAGAAGGCCTAAGGGCCCGCCGCTGGCCAGGGGACTTTAGTTTCTTTTTGGTCATTACCATGAACTGTCTCTGAGCCATACTCACGGACGCCCTCGTTCCCATACGCGAGCTGGGGAGGAATTTTCACAAATCTCCTCTCGTTTACACACATGCCAACCAGGGCTTTGTCCATCCCTGCAATCAGCTGACCTTTCCCCACAAACACGTTGAACGTAGAACCCCGATCATAGCTGCAGAAGAGAAGAAAGGGAAGTGTCACCAATCGGCCCTTTACTCGCACAGAGACACAGGAAAGTTCCTCAGAGCAGAGTCATAAACCTCAGGGACCGCGGCTGGAGGGGATTCAGGGGATGGGTCATCCTTGGTGCTCCTTGAGGGGACACCCTGCCTCTGACACCACCTGGCCGTGGGACCTGACCCAGCTCACTTTAACCTCTCCGAGCCCCAATTTCTCCATGGTGCCCTCAGTGCTCGTACCTTGGGGCCGAGGTAAGGATCAGGTGAGATGCCATCTGTATAAAGCATCTCGCAAACCCTGTATAGGAGACAGAACTCTGGACCCTGAGTCAGGAATAGCCACTGACACCTGCCTTCTGCATGTCCCTGGACAAGTCGCTCCCCGAGCCTTGGCTTCCCTCATGGCACGGCCCAGCACTATGGCCACAAAGCTGGAGTGGCAGAGAAGTCAATTTCAAATCTCACTTTTGTGGCACCCTGCAGGACCTTCAGTGGGTCATTTATGCTCTAGAGGCCTCGGCTTCCTCATGAGCTGGTCCAGTGTCCCCAGTGTTATCTAAGGGGCTTCCAATTCTAAACCCGTGATCTGAGGACGCCTGCAGCTCCCACCTCGAGGGGCTGGCGAGAGGATTAGGTGAGGGCGTGGATGAGGAGCACTCCAATATCCTTAACGTATTTTACAGATGCCAGCTGTTTCGGTCACTAAGAAAATGGTACATTATATATAGGGGACGCTATCATCTAAACGCTGCGGCATAGACATTGATGAACTAAAAATATAGCACATAAAAAATACAGTCAGCCAAGATCAGCTTCATGTGTGCTCAGTGAAGACGTGATCCGGAGGAAGATCCGGAGGAAGATCTGGAGGAAGATCCGGAGGAAGAGGTCGAGATGGAAACCACCAATGGGAGCATGAACCTAGAGAAGCGGGGCCCCCATCTACACGTCTACTGCACCCCAAGACAGGTGCTAATGGCTCTCTTAATCATCTGTCTTTCTCTAAAAGATGGAAAGTTTGAAGAAAGGAAGCACTCTTCTGAATCTGGCCTACCAACCCAGAGAAGCTGGGGGACCAAGCAGAAAGCAGGAGCAGAGAGGAGGAACAGGTGGTCGGAAGGGACAATCCCGGTTTAGAGTGGACGCTCAACTAAGAAAGCAGCCTCAAAAAGGGGGAGAGGCGGCTTTGAACAGTTCAGAGAATGCACAGGAGGCTCTCATAGCCTCAAATTGCCCATGGAAATCCGGCCAAAGAAGGGGAAGAAGCTCTGACTTGGCGGCTTCTTCATGCACCTCCTTTTCTGTTCGGCCTCACTGGGAGGGGGCAGGATCACATTTACAAATGAAGGTAATGTGAAAACAAAAGATATCAACAAAAAGGCTTTTTTATAAAGAATGAAAATCTGACAACCAAAACACAAATTATTCTGATGTAGATAAGAAGGGGAAAATGCCTAAAGGGCCCCATGTGGATGCCCGGCTCAGACCGGGTAAGTAAATGGCTGGCACTGACCGAAAGCAAGGGCAGATAAGGAAAGGGATGTGAAGAGAGGAAGAGCAGGTCTGCCAGACCCCCTCCCATTCAGTCCTGCCTTGACTTGGCCTGCTTCGAGGCGATGACAAGAAACACTATCGGCTAGAGAAGCGAAGCGGTCCCATCCAGGGAAGAGAATAAAGGCCCTTCTATCACAGCCTCCAGCCTGGTCTCCTGCGCAGACTAAAAGGATTCCTTCAGCTCGCCACACTAGGCTGCCACCTTCATGAACTGCCTGAGTCCAAATCCCTGCAACAACCAGAACCTAACTGAACTAATCCCGGTCAGACCTTCTCCATCCCAGTCATTCTGAAACCTTGGATGTCATCATTCAAACTGCTCTCCGTCTCCTATTCCCCTCAAACCAAACCCCAGAGTGTCCCACAGTAAAGCCACCCACCCCTTGCGCTGCGCCCTCTGAAATGACGGCGGCATAGGCAACAATTTGCTTTCGCCTTGAATCTCTTCCTTTCCCACTCCTTCCATCTTCTGGTTCTCAATGAGACCAGGCTCCCTCCTAATGACACGGCATCCCAGCTTCCCTTTCCTTGACTCACTGGCCAAGGTGGGAGGATTCCGACGCTCCCACCCTTCTCCCATGATCACTCAGCACCCTCCTCTCCTTTTTTATCGACTCAATATGGAGAATCTCGCCATCTGTCACGGGCCAACCTCCAGGACACATCCTTTCTTTTCTCAGTGAGTTCAGGGCCTAGCTCACAGTGTTTTCTCCCTTCCTCTACTCTTGCCCTCGCCTTAGGGGACTTACTCCTTCAAATACCCTCAACTCACAGCTCCTCAGTCTGCTCATTTCCCATGACTTGATCCTCCCCACACCTCAACTCCATGAAGAGAAGGTCTTACGCTTGATCTTGGTATCAGGCACAAATGCACCACCTCCACGTTCACGATCTCTGAACCCCCTTATCTGATCATCACTGACAGTCATTCCACCTCTCTGCCGGTTCTTCACCCACACCGTTGCCCCAGCACTAGTTACACACTCCCCCTTTCCCCATTTTGAGCCCTTGGTGAATTCAACCCTAGGCTGCCTCTCTGCTTGAGGACAGTCCTCCTCGCTCCCTCATCATATCATCAAGAACCCTGTGGGGGGGCTTCTGTCTTGATTTTCATCTTACAAATGAAGAAATGGGAGCTGAGAAAGATAAAGTGGCACAGATCGCACCACCAAGAAGCATCTTTGTTGGGATTTTCAAATTCAGCTCTTCCTGATCCAAAGGCCATCTCTTAACTATCTCCATTCTCACCCAGACTAATCAAATAACCTCCTGACTGGTCTCTCTGACTGAAGTATCTTCCCCTCCCGCTCCAGTCCATACAGATCTTCTAGGTCAAGGTCTGACCAGGTCACCTCCTTATTCAAGAAACTACAATAGCTCCCTACTGCTTCGAAGATCAAATATAAAATTATGTTTGTCTTATGACACATTTTATAACTAGGACCCTTCCTTTCTGGTTTTCTTACACCTTATTCTGCTCCAACTCTTGCCCTAGAGTTTGGCTTGTGAAGAAGGACCATGAGAATCATTCTCTTTTTCTCTCTCTCAGGGCCAACCACAGCACTTGGCACACGGAAGGGGCTTAGTAAAGGCTAGCTGAATGGAAGACATAGCATGCTTATCAAATTGGAGGGGGCTCAGAATTAGGGGGATCTCACCTCTGATTGGAGGGCATGTCCCCAAATTCCTCCCAATGCCTTCCTTTATAAGCGGATCAGCTCATTCTTCTTTGCATCTGCAGCCCTATCTGGTTTCAATTCCATGAAAAAAGATGGTCCCACACCAGGTACCCCTGGTGACCCCCACCTTCCTGTCTCCTTTTGTGTGTTTTCTCCCCCTTCAGAGTGGAAGCTCCAAGAGGGCAGAGGCTGTCTTTATTAACTATACCCCTAACACTTAGCAGAGTGCCTAGCCCATGATAGGTGCTTAATAAACCTTAACTGGATTGGGCAGCACCATAAAGGTCTTCAAGTATGTGAAGGGATATGCTGTGGAAGAGGGATTAATTAGTTCTGTTCTGCTTGGCCCAGAGGGCAGAACTCAGGGCAACAGATCACTATGGTGCGGAGGTAGATTTGGGTGCCACATAAACAGAAAACTTCCCAAAAACTCTGAGTTGGGAAGGTAGCAGGTCTCCCCAAACACAGCACACACCTTCAGGTGGAGACGGGGTAACCGCTCATCTGTGATGGAGCGCTGCACAGTTATGCACTAAGCCCATGTCAGGTCCTTTCCTGAATCTGAATCTGAATCCCCACCCTCCATGTCCCTTCTGTTCTCTTCCTCTGCAAATACCCTCAAAGTGGAATTCTCAATGCTCCCAGCCCCCAGAATGACGCAAGCACTGAAGCACCGGGAGCTTCTCTGCTCAGGACGATTCCAAGTCAGCCCCATCTGCATACTGAGGTCCAGAAGGCCCACACACAGCCGGTGATTCTCGAACATCAGCTAGAAGAGGATCCCCAGCTGCCCCCGTGCTCAAGCCAGCCAAGTCTATTAATAGAGACCAGGCCACGCATCGGCATTTCCCCAGATGTAACACATATGAAAATGGCTGCAATTCTCATGCTAGGAAGCCATTTATAAAGGGTGCTTTCCCTCCCAGCTCCCGCCGCCTATGCCTGCGGCATCAGGGACGATGTCACGGCCGCCTGGGAGGCGGGAGCTCGGCCTTCATCTCTTTCCTGGCTCTCTCTCAAGCCCCCTCAGACGGCTGAAGAGTAAAGAGCTCAGAAAAGAGGGGCGGGGGTTTCCTGCCCAAAAACAATTCAAGAGTTGAGATGGATACATGCAAGTGCACCCAAACCTAAAGCATTTGGGGTATGGCTTATTGGTGCTGACCGGAAGAGGACCTACAGGGCAGGATACTGAGGCCCGGAAATTCATAGAATTTCGGAGGCCAAAGGGAAGGGGAGAAGAGAAAAAGCATTTCTAGGGTGCCTGCCTTGTGTACCAGCTGCTTCATTAAATTAAAAAACACAAAAACCTGAGGCAGAAAGAGTTTAGATTGCTTGCCCAGGGTCACATAGGCCGCTAGTATATAGCTGGGGTCCTAAATGACCTCAAGTCCTCCTGTCTCCAAGGGGCCCAGAGGCAGCCCATCCAACCCATTCACACCTCCACAACACACCCACTGAGTGGCCATCCAAGGACCTCCAGAGAATGCCGCTCCACGCCTGGCCTCCTTCACACCGCTAGAAAACC
The DNA here is from genome assembly GCA_028646575.1 of Pseudocheirus occidentalis. Lineage (NCBI taxonomy): Eukaryota > Metazoa > Chordata > Mammalia > Diprotodontia > Pseudocheiridae > Pseudocheirus > Pseudocheirus occidentalis. The sequence continues at coordinate 14,508,422 of CM053599.1, read as the reverse complement.
TCTGCATTGGGAAGTGCTGTCAGACATGAGGCCAGCTGAGACCCAGAAGAACCAGTCCATCCATGTCCATGTGACCGCCCTTCAGAGGCCAGAGGAGAGTTATTATCAATCAACAAGTCTTTAGTAAGACCTGCCGGGGAGAGAGACATCATGGCCCCTTTTCACGCTGTTCTTCTCCAGGATAACTCCCCCCAGCCCCATTTCTTTAACAATCCTCACATGCTACAGACTCAGGGCCCGGACCATCCCGATTTCTTGGGAGTGTCCTTCCTAACACCTGGTGCCTTGGGCAGGACACACACAATGCCCCAGACAGTAGCACTATCCTCAAGCTGGTTTGAGATGCCTTTCTTCCTTAAAGGTACCTTAGAGTAGAAGGGATTAAGGGAGAAGAAGAAAAAACCCATCCCACCTCAAAGCAGTTTCCAAGGCTGTTATCAAACCCGGCCCCAGCCTGGAGCTCAAGCTGCAGTTAATTCCCCAAACAAGGTCAGGCACCACAGGGACGTGGCAGTCAGCAGAAGTACCCTCCGTCACTTGGCACCAGGCCCTGCATGTCTCTGGTGAACTCCTGGGTGCCCAGGGACAGAAACTCCAACCCTCAGGGGTCTAACTTCAACCAAACAAGAAACCTTTACTAAGCACCTACTGTGTGAGGCGGGCACTGGGCTAAGCACTGAAGTTAAAAAGACTAAAGGAAATGTCCTTGTCCCCAAGGAACAGGAGACAAAATGTTGATCTGTAGGAAACGCAGAAGCAGCTGGGAGTGGAGGTGGAAGGCAGCACTTGGGGTGAGCCCCGTAGTTCAGTCTCTAGTCAGGGAACACATCAAGCCAAAAGCCAATTCAAGCACTGCGGCCTGACCCTTAAGTGGAACCCAACCCTTGGCTTGGCTCCGAAAATTCTCATGACTCCCTTGGCTCTCTTAGATCCAATGTGGCCCAGCTCTCTTAGGATCACTTGGAAGAAAGGAAAGAAAGAAAGGAAGGAAGGAAGGAAGGAAGGAAGGAAGGAAGGAAGG
>CM053599.1:14489557-14506901 GCA_028646575.1 Pseudocheirus occidentalis | reverse complement strand
AAACTAAAACCAAAAAAAAAAACAAAACCTAACCCAACCTAAAAGGCTTCCTAGAAAAGTGCTTTGTAGCAGAGTTCTGAAAACACTGGTTTGGAACTTTGGGGGCAGGGGGAGTGTCCTGAAAACTCCCCCACCAAGGCAACCACCAACTCATGGATAACTTAAAAACTTGGACAGATGCCTAGAGCCCAAGAGTTTACCCGAGAGTGGCACACCAGGCATGTGAGAGGCAAGGTTTGATCAGAGGCCAATTAATCAATCATAAGCATTTAATAAGCTCCTGGAACATGGCAGCTGATCTCCAAGAGCTTACGTTCTATTGGAGGAGAGACCACACATACAGGACAGCAGACAGAATACCGATCAAAGGTACTTATGGAGGAAGGGCTTCCCACCTCCGAGACTGACCCCAATCCACCAGGCTGCCCTGACTGTCTTTGTACAACCAGGACCCAACCTCGGACCACACAGCCCACTCCCATCATCTATAGTTGGCCAACAGGTTACTGCAATAGCATCATGGCTTATCCTAAAATTAACTCATGCAGAAAAGAAAAAGGCTCCTTTAGTGGATTGTAAATGCCCTGAAATCAATGCTTTTCTTTTATTTTTTAATTTCAAAACACCATATAATAATAAGCCAGAAAAGCATTATTACATATACATTTTCACGGAATTGAGTAAGACTGAAATCAGTCAAAGAAGAAATGGATATTTGCAGTTCCCACAAGCTCAATATCTTATCAGATTCCGCCGTTTTCCCCTCTGATGTGTGGAAAACTTGATCTGCTTATTCTTCCGAAGAGACAAATGATCAGTGCTGGGATCAGCAGTAATTTGACAGCAAGAGTTCAGCGAATCCTTGAACTTTAAGAAAATGCTATTTTCTCAAAGCCGTTACCATTTGCCTTGTGACTGTACTAATCTATAACCAGCCTCCAAGATTAAAAAACAAGCCTGGAATTTCACAGAACGTGTTCTTTGATGCCGATAGCTTTCGCCTTAAAACTTGCCTCTCCTTTAAAAGTCAGCAATTCATCCCTGCCCTCATTTTCTTCTGCATTTCAAGTTTTAAAGCTTTCCACTCATTTGATCAAATGGACTCATTTTTATCGAACCAAATTAAATGAGAATGCCAACAATCTGCCAACCTTATGGAAACCTTCTTTTTTTCTTTCCATACTGTCTACATATTATATATGTGTATATACCCACGTATAAGTACAATTACATATATGAGAATAAATTATATATCTATATGCTTATGTCCAGATACATCTGTATACGAGATGTATACACACATCCATATTGTGTATAAAATACATGTTAAGACGTGTGTGTGTGTGTGTGTACGTGTTGGGGTGGGGGGTGGGGGAGAGAGCAGAAAAGGCCCCCTCTACAAGGCATGGCCAGGGTTGAGGTCTAAAGACAACCAGAGCTTCGAGGAGGAAGAACACTGCCGACACAAAGGGCAGTCACCGCAGGCCTGCTGCTGCTCCCCATCGGGCAGGGGCCAAGCTCCCCCCATCAGGCTGTGGGGATCCTTATTTTAAGCTGTTTCACACCAGCTCACACCTAAGCAGTTTCTGAAAGAAGGAACCCTTGACAAGCAGGCCCTGAATCACATGAATGAGCACATGCTCGGGAGGCATCCTGGAGTCCAAAGACACTAGGAGACCACTGAGGATTCCCCAATGGGCAGGGGGAGGAGAGAAGAGGCAGAAAGACCTGTAGGGAAGGCATTCCAAGAGCGTGACCTAGAGCAGAAGCCATGAGAAGAGAGAGGGACAAATGGGACAAATGACGTGGAGAAGAAGCACCAGGAGACACCTTGGTCTGGCTGCAGGAAGGGAAAGTGACCCAATAAGCAAAGCCTTTGGCCAAAGACAGAGTCAAGGCAGGAGCAGGAGCGGGAGCAAGCTGTGGAGGACAAATACAGCGCTTCCTCCTGTACCACGGGGCATTCAGGGCTCAGAGTCTGGGGGCCGGTCTTCCAGCTTGGCACCGAGATGTGGGGCTCACTTTCATGCAATCTAACACCCATGTGCCAGATGCCAAGCCTGTGCCCTCCAGGAGCCCGCATGGCAGGGAAGCAGAGAACCTGAGAAAGGAGCAGAGAGCTCACAAGTAGCAAGGGGGGTGTCAGGAAAGGCTTGGGTGGGATGTGAAGGCCCAGCTGCAGGAAGGGAGAGGAAGCGATGTCATCAGTCCACACAAATACAAGACACACACTGGCGATGGAACGCCAAGGTCAGGAAACAGCTCAAAGGCCCGTTTGGCTAAAAACTCAGAGGAGAATAAGGCGAGATAAGTCTGGAAGGAGAGGTGAGCGCCAGATTGTAAAGGGCTCTAAGCACCAGAATGAAGGGCTTGCTTTTTTATATCTCAGAGGCAAGGAGAGGCGGATGAAGACTTCTGAGCAAGGGAATTCATGACAGGGCAAGGACAGCATTTTAAGAAGATGAATTTGCCAATTAGGAAAGACAGCTTCCATCAAGAAGAAAGCAAAAGCAAAGATACGGACCCTTCCTGGGAGGAAATAATTACTAGAACCCAAGTGGCAAATACAAGAGTACAGAGGCACTAAGGGTTTGTACGGTTTGGGTGCCTGAGTCAGGACCGGATGCAGGCCGGGCCCTGGCAGCAGAATGGCCATGGGGAGGGAAAGAGAGAGGTGTGACTCTGAAGTTATGGATCTGGCAGTTTCCTCAAGAGAAATATCAAAATTTGGCAAGAGATTCCAAATCCAGCTTCCTAGATAGGGCGGAGAGGACAATAAATTCCATTCAGGACATGTCAAGTTTGAAATGCCTGGGAGGCACCCAGGTGCAGATTGCCAATCAGCAGATGCTAGTTAAGAGAAGTTAGAGACCAACGCAGAAATCTGGGAGCAGAGACGATGAATCTGTTAAATTAACAAATATCCTTCCTTTCCAAAAAGGAGGCTTCCACATCTAGCCCCCAATGCAGGGTGTGACCACAGGAGGTTAGGTTAGGTTACTGCCTAACAATCTGAGCTCTCCTGAGATGGAAAGGGCCATCTCAGGAGGGGCTGGGTCACAGGGGTGGGGAACCTGTGGTCTTCTAGGTCCTTGGCTTCAGCCTTTTGACCAAGTTCAAGTTATACAGAACAAATCTTTTTACTAAGGGGATTTGTTGTGTGAAGTTTGGACCTAGAGGGCCATATGTGTCTCAAGGCTGAAGTTTCCCCCACCCCTAGAGAAATTCCCTCTGCCTGAAGACCCCTAAGGGGCCTTAAAGACCATTTGGTCCTGTACTGTTCATACTTTTTATATTCAAGGCTCCCAACATATAGCAGGCACTTAATTAATGCCTATTTACTTATCAGATTAATAATAAGCATATAAATGGCATGGATGACCACTTATAAGGTACTTGGTAGTAAGGATTCCAATGTGGGCTGGACTGAGATCCCTTCTGCCTCTGAAACTCAGTGATTCTATGAGGACCACAGCAAAATAGTAAAGGTAGAGAGGCCTGGATAGAAACCAAGTGGCTTCCAAACAGAACTCCAACTAAAGGTGATGAGGAATATAATCCTCAAGACTTCTCTCTGGGAAGGCTAGAAGTTGGGGAAAAAGCCGTCACCCAAACTGTTGCTGTACTCTGGCACCAACACCCCTCCCACTCACCATCGAAAGCCTAAAAGGGGGTGGCCACGAGAGGAACAAAAGCCCATCCCTTCTGCGTCTTACTGAAGCCTGCTCTGGATCCCCAGGGGACCTGGTTAAGGATATTCAAGTTTTTTTTCTGAAAGTTGAAATCCATGACGCCCCAGAGCAGAAGCATGGACTGCCCACGTGCAGCCAACCAGTAACTTAAAAAATTCTTCTGGGGAGTGATTATGTTTCTGCACACTGGCTATATTTCAATGTGCAATTAGCTTCTTTCTTCCTTGCCAAAGCAAAGCCTATGTTAGGGCCAAAGCCAAAAAAAAGTAAAGAAAGAAAGAAAAAGAAAAAAAAATAGGAGAAACCCTATATCCCCACTCTCTAAAAATCTCTCCATGCACTAATGGGTGGGATGTAGGACCAGGGAAAGCCACCCTGACCTCCCCACAGAATGCAGCTCCTTATGGGCAGGAACACCCTTGTTTTTCATTTTCTGTCTCCTCATCTCCCCTGGCAGACAGTGGGCACTCCAAGGGGCATTACCATCTTAGGATGAGGACAACAAGGCTCAGAGGAGAGGCTATCTCCAGACAGGTGAGGCTATCTCCAGAGGTGAGACTATCTCCAGAGGTGAGGCTATCTCCAGAGGAGGGTGACCGCCATCTCTACCTGGGCTGTTTAATAGTTATCTTGTGAAGTTTCAGGCATATCATGGGTGCTTAAGACATTCTCCTTGACCAATAGGAAATGTACAGATGGCTGGGTGGTCCAGTCTGCAGAGGACTCTAAGCTGGGAGGGATGGTCAACCCCATGGCTGACAGAGTCAGACCCAAAGTGTTCCCCAGGCCATACCAGGGGACTGAATCTAATCTGGTGAAATTCAGAAAGCAGAAAAGTAAAGAGGCTCCACAATGGCAGAGACTGGCTTGGTCCAGTCAGTCCTGAGACATCAGGCGCTGGACTTGGCCCCCAAGGACCAGAGCTAGAGCCCTGACTACCCCAGCAAGTTCGCACCGGGCCCTCCGGGCAGGCTGGTCGCAGGCATCAAACGAGCTGAAGACAAGTTCGGGGGCTGGTGGTGCCGGTGATTACAGTCACAGCACACACCTGGGTGACCTGCCCCTTGGAGTACACCAGGAGGAGGAACGAGATGCTAAGGTGGGGAGCATGTGGGGAGGATGGGAGGGGGAGGGAGGGAAACCCAGATGGTGCAGCATCCAAGCTCCGGGAGCAAGGCTGAAGGAAGTGGGCCGTTCACCTAGAGAAAAGACCCCCTACCATCCCCTGACCCCCGAGGGCTGAGCCGGGAGCACCGAGAGGAAACTATGGAGAGCCCAGTTTGGACTCGGGACAAACCTGGGCAGCCAAAGTCTTCCGGCGGGGCTGGGGGACCACTTGCTGAGCATATTAAGTTCTAAGGAGAATCCCTTTACAAGTCGAGGGTATGGTCTTTTTACACAGCTAATGTCAGGGGCAGCATTCGAGGCCCCAAGGCTCTCCTGATTCAATTGGATCCCCAAAACATTCATTAAACTCCTTCTACGGCACTGTGTGGTGCGAGGGCGGGGAGCGCGCACAAAAACAAGTGCGAGTCTGTCCCCCAAGTGGGGTGGGGGAGCAAGGGGGAGGAGCGCCTTTTCGGTGCCCAGCATGTCCCGAAGGAGCCAGGAGAGCAGTGCGCCGGACGCTCTCCAGGCCCCCGTCTAGGGCCCGGGCCGGCTGGAGGGCCAGGGGTGCCCAGCGGGGCTGCACGGAGCGCCCCCTCCCCCTCCTCTCCTTCTCCCCTCCCCCTCCGTACCTGGAGTCGAACTTGCGGCCGTCGGGGAAGGTGCCCACGTAGTGGTAGCGCACGAAGTCCCCGGCGCGCACGGTCCGCGGGCACCGCTCGGGCACAGAGCGCCGCTCCACCTGGAGCTCGGGGCCCAGGCCCGGCGCCGCCCGGCCCGCCACGCCGAGCAGCAGCAGGGGAAGCAGCAGCGAGGGCGGGGGGGCAGAGGGCGGGGGCCGGGGGCCCCGGGGCCGGACCGCACGGGTCATGCAGCCCCCGACGGTGCCCAGCCTGGCGAGACGCGGGACAGGGGCCGGGAGCGGGGCAGGGCCTGGTCCCGGCGCGGGCTGCGGCCGCAGACTTTGCAAACGTGGAAAGAACTTCCCGGGGCCTGGGCCTCCGCCTCCCCGGTCCGGCCCCCTCTCTCCTCCTCGGGGCGGGTCTTGGCCGGCCGGGGCCTGGGAGGGGATCCCCGTGGCCCAGCCCGCCCCTCCTCCCGGCCGGCTTAGGCCTGCAGAGAAGGGGCGTGGGGGAAGGCGGGCAGGGGCCGGCCCCTGGCCCACGGCTTCGAGACCCCCCGCCACGTGGCGGGCAACTGGGGGGAGCGCGTGTAAAGGAGTCGAGCCGTCGGGGCAGCCCCCTCTCGGACCCCCGAGCACGCCCAGCTGGGCCTTCTTGGGACTGGCATCCCGGACAGCACCAGTTGGGAGCGGGCGGCCCAGGGAAGGGGACCGAGCCAAGGCCACGCGGGAAGGCCGCCCTCTGAGTCCGAGAAGCCCAGACCCAGGGCCGGAAAGGGACTCCAGGGGCCGAAGAGGGGCGCGAAGAGGGATGCCCCACATCCCAGCCCCCCTCCTCCCAGGTAGGCACGTTGATTAGATACCCTGGCTGATCCATATTCCCCACTTCCCTGATAAGGGCAATCAGAAAAGAGTAAGCAGGGCTTTCCATGTTAAAAGGCGTGACTGCGGGTCCCCTGGGGCCACGAGAGGGGCCTCAAGAGCTTCCTCCTTACACCGCATCCAGCCCCAGAACAGAACGGGGTGCAGAGCTTCCCAAGGATGGGATCTGTCCAAGAGAGGGACGGGAGCTTCCGTCCAAGGCTGGCCCAGAGCAGTGGCTCTGGAAGGTTCCGGTGGTGGCTCCTTCCCTGTCCAGGGAAAGCCAGCCAGCCCTGCCAGCGTGGCCATACTGACTCGGAAAAAGACCTTGTAACTGTCCATTCAACCGGTGCTTATTCACCAGCTGCAAGGCGCCAAGCAGGTGGGAATGTTCTGCTCTCCCCCTGCGCACCTAAAGGTGCTTCTCCCTTTAAAAGCCAACCCGGGTTGTATGAGATCTGTACCACGGGCCTTCCTGAAACTTTTGGTATTTCCCATGAGGACTATGGCCCTGGAGTGTCTAGGAGAGTAATTGAGAAGGCCCTGGAAGAACCCTAATTGATCTGGTTAGGATTTTGATTGCAATAACCCTACACAGTAGATGTTGCAAGTATTAATGTACCCATTTCACAGAGGAAGAAACTGAAGCTTGGGAAGGAAGTGACGCCCAAAGTCAAGATCCTGGGATCACAGCTTACATATTGCAAGTATTACTAACCCCTTTTCAAAGCTGAGAAAACAGAATAAAAAAAGGTTAAGTGACTTGGTCAGTCAGACAACTAATAAGTACCTGAGTAAGATTACACTTGAGTTCTTGGCTCCAAGCCCCATACCCTACCAGGTACCAGAAGTGAGACCAGGATGCTTGCTGACGAGATGCACCCAGGAAAACTTCCTCTGGGAACAGGCATTTGAAAAACCTCACTGTTGACATCCCTCTGCCTGGGACTTTCTCCAAGAAAGGAGTGAACGTTCCTGGGAGACTCGTCTATTTTACCCATTGGCTAAATAGGAGACCTCTGGAGCTGCTCAAGAGAGGCCCCTTGTTCCCAAAGAGACATAAAGAAGGCATTTTGCTTTAAGCATCCAGTGGTTTTTAAAGTCAACAGTCTGCCCAGTGGGCTCTTGTATCCACTACCCCTTTTCCATCAACAGTGTGACTGTGAAGGTGTGGTCTGCTGTACATACCATCTGTGAGCACTTTTTGTAATAGCAAAGAAGTGGGAACAAAGTAGAAGGTATTTAGGAAACACCAAAACCTTGGGATCCAGAAGAGTGATGGATGTGACTGTGCCAAAAGAAACAAGGAATGAATACAGAAAAAAGGGAAGACTTCTATGAACTGATTCAAAGTCAAGAAATCAAGTCAATAGGCTTTTATTAAACACTTAGAAGGGGCCAGGTGCCGGGCCTTTAAGCTAAGGATAATGGCAAGCATTTATATAATGCCTTAAGACTTGCAAAGTGCCTCATAAGCATCTCGTTTTATCCTTACAACAACCCTGTTATTATTCTTCCCATTTTACAGATGAAGAAATTGAGGCAGACAAATTAAATAACTTCTCCATCACAACTAGTGAGTGTCCAGTAAAACCCAGCAGGTGTACTAGAAAGAGAAATTCCATGCAGAGTAACTACAGAAGCTTTATAATATTTGGGAGTCAGTCTGATAGGATACATCTAAGTACCGCATAAACCACTCTTACAGAAATATAGACATAAAAATAAGGGGAAATGTTTTTTTTTGTTTTTTTTGTTTTGGTTTTTTTTTGCTTTTTGGAGGGCAGTTGGGGTTAAGTGACTTGCCCAAGGTCACATGACTAGTTTTTTGTGTTAAGTGTCTGAGGCCGGATTTGAACTCAGGTTCTCCTGACTCCAGGGCCGGTGCTCTATTCACTGCGCCACCTAGCCACCCCCAAATTTTTTTTTGGGGGGGGAGAGCAGTTGGGGATTAAGAAACTTGCCCAAGGTCACATGGCTAGTAAGTGTTAAGTATCTGAGGCCGGATTTGAACTCAGGTCCTCCTGACTCCAGGACCGGCACTCTATTCACTGCGCCACCTAGCTGCCCCCTAAAATAAGGGGAAATGTTAACTGCTCGTGGGTAGGTCAAGACATTGGACATTTAGGCAGCACTAGTGTCCCTGGTGTGAGGGCTTGCCCAGCCCTTTTCAGGGCTTCTCATTCCCCTTTGGTGTCCGCCTTTTACCCAACTCTCAACTAAGGCTCCAAGAAGCATGTGCATCAGCCACACCCTGGTAAAACTATCTTGGCAGATGAGCCAAACCCTGCTGAGGGTAACAAACAGGCTTCAAACCTGTTGGTGAGTTAGGGGGATGTCTATCCCCAAGAACTTGAAGACTCCCCCCCACCCCAAAGAATGAGTAGATGAGGATAATTTATTCCAACAGCCATGAAGTCAGCGGAAGCAGCATCGTGGGGCACTGAGAGCTTGATCAGACCTCGAAGACGCCAAGGTCATCCTCTGCATCCCAGGCCATTGAAAGTCATTTTGACTTTTGTCCTGCCACTGGACTTAAGTTACTGGAAGAAAGACTGAGGCTGACAACTGTAACAGCAATCAGTTTATCAGATACTTAGCACTTAGTAACTTAGGGCTAAGTATGGAAGGTATGAGGCCTGTCCCCTGTTGAGAAGGTGTGAACTCCCCTGTTGAGTAGAAGAAGGGGACTGGCTGAGACAGGAGGCCAGTGTGCTTATATAAGCAAGAAAGGCCAGCTGAAGTGCTGGAGGACTGAAGAAGCATGACCAGGATAAGACTTTGTTCATGGCCTGGCTGATCCATGAGTTCCAGGCAAGAGAAGTGGTGAAGGGTTTGAGATGTGCTCGACCCTGTGAACTTCAGTGAGTGCCAGGGATTGCCCTGAGGACTGGACAAGGACCTGGGAGCTGTCTACCTCTGGGGACTGGATGAGAACCTGGCAGCTGTCTGCTTCTGAATCCAGGTGACTGTTTGGTGGATTCAGGAGGAAGCTGGGACCATGGAAGGGGATCCAGGGAATCAGAGAGACCACCCACAGTCAAGATGAAGAAAAGGCCTCCCCTTGGATGAAACTGAGGTTTGCTGAACACTAAGGGGTAGAGGGCTTGTGTGGCTTTCTAATGACTGTACTAGTGATTAATGATATTTAGTAATTGTGAATCTAGATTAATGACTGAGTGGAAGTTTGATTATTGTATTGTGAATTGACTGAATGATTAAGTTAATGGAGGGTTTCCCCCTTAGGGAAAACAGATGATTATTTTTTTGTTCTTTGTTCTAAATATTGTGGCCACTGTAGTAAAAACTGTGTGGCCACTCTAATGTTAAGCTGTTATGGACACTGCATTGTGACTTTCTGTGATAAGATGTAATGCCATGAATATTATATTGTGATATATTGTGAATGTTTGCCTTGATTTGTAATGGAATAAACAGTGTTCACGATACTGTGTAATCTGAATCTTATAAGCTATTCACAGTAGCATTCTTTGGGGAATCTGCTGGTGCATGGCATTACAACAACCTTGTACAGCATTGCCTCACTGAAATCTAATTCATGCCCAAGTCAAGACATTACCCCATGGTGTCACTGGTCCTCTTCAAAACAGTAAATATGGGCCTAGACAGGACCCACCATATTCATTGCCACTTAGCTACCCCTAAACTAATAGATACAAAGAAAGGTTTGTGGGGTTTTTTTTTAAGTCCCTGCTCTCCAGGAACTTCTCCTGGTTTAATGGAAGAGATGATTCTGGGGCCTTCCCTATGCTGATTAGACTTTGTAGGAGGAATTACAGAGGAAGGCACTACCTCCCCCTTCCAGTTTTTGTCCCATCTGCAGAGGTTCTGCCCATGGGCCTACCCCCATTGAAGCCTGTTGGGTCATAACTGTGTTATATAGCATGTCAGCTACCCCTTTTTAATCATCTGTTATAAGTTTGATGTTTATGCCTTTATCCAAGTCTGACAAATTTATGACACCAGGGCAATGCCATCAAACCCTTTCTGACTAATTTTGGGTCCAGACATCCAAGCAACGAAATGCCAGCAGCACTTCTCCATCTTGTCCAGAATAGCATTAAAAGCCTCCATAGTAAGTTTAAAAGCAAAACATTTACTAAGTACCTACTATGTGCCAAGCATTGTGCTAAATGCTGGGTATACAAAGACCCCCTCTGTAATTCCTCCTACAAAGTCTAAATGACCACAAGTGTGCTGTAGAAAGGATTTCTGTTTGGATAGGTTTATGACAGGCAGCCTCTGAGCTCCCTTCCAACTCTGATGTTCTATGATTTAGACACCTCTCCCTGGAACAAAACCAAGGCAAACCATAGAGTGTCCTTTCCTTTCCCTAATCTACTCCAAACAGTACTCTTTTGTTTGCCAGGATCCACCAGTTAGCACCTTGAACTGATTAACTAAATTAAAGTTTTCCCTGAATATCAATCAGTTTGGCAGAAGAAATAAAGGTCACAGACCCAGCTGCAAATTCAAGTAGAATTTGCAAATAGGAAACAATAGAAAAGAATCACCAGACTGTTGATAGCACTCATAGCTAACTGAAAAGGATGTTTTTAACCTTTTTTTGTATCACAGACCCCTTTTGCAAGCTGGTGAAGCCAATGGAAGGAACCCATCTCAGAGAGTGTACTTCCCTCAGACTGTAAAAAGCAGGGACTCTGAAATTTGCAAACAAGTACACCCAGGTCCCTCTCTCACATTTTCTCTCTTCCCTGGAGAATAAAAGATTTTGCTGCCCTTTAGGTAGGGCAAGGGAATGATTTCATGTATCTAAGAAATATGAAACTTTCAAAATCTTGTTAAAAATGATATGGCTAAAAAGTTCCCTGCCCCTCCCCCCCAAAAGAAAAGGATTCTTTCATTTTTAACCTTTAACCTTTAAATTAAGAATGTATTCTAGATTTTTGTCTGTATGACTGATTGTTCTTAGCCATGAAAGTATTTGTTTCCTGTGTTTTCTATGTTCTGTGTTGATATCTATTCAGTAAAACAATGTCTAGTCTACAAATCGTTTTAAAAGTTTTGTGTCTGGTAACTCCAAAAGCAGAGAAATTTAAAAAGCCATTTTGTAGCTTTAAGTTTCCAGAAGTTAAACCTTATGTAGTACATAAGAACCACCTAACAGGTATTATATTGTTCTCTTAAATAGTCTCTTGTTTAAATTACCTTGAGCAAAGAAGGCAATGTCAAAATACATTTGAGAAAAAAAGGGCAAGATTTAATGTTCAGAGTTGGGTTTAACACAATACGGTGAGCTTCTCTAAATCATTTCCCAGAATTTAATTGTCTAAGTAAATTAGAAACAAAGTCATCAGGTCTGTATCCCAGAGATCAAAAGAAAAGGACCTATATATACAAAAATATTTGTACTAACTCTTTTTTTGGTGGCAAAGAATTGGAAACTGAGAGATGTCCATCAACTGGGGAATGGCTGAACAAGTTGTGGCATATGATTGTGATGGAATATTTTTGTGCTATAAGAAATGGCAAGCAAGATGGTTTCAGAAAAACCTGGGAAGACTTACTGTAATGGTAATTTGAAGATCTTCCTTGTCCCTTAATAAGTCTAGGTGAATTTGAGGACCTTCCCTGATTTGAAAATATACTCTGCCCCCTAACAGGCTGAATGTGGTTACATGGAGCCTATGGTGGGAAAAGTTTGCTGAAGGGTGGAGCTGAACCCACAGAAGAAGCTTCTTTGAAGGCTTGTTTTTCAGGAAGGCACAACTTTTGTTACTTTGTAGTCACTTGAGTTTGGGTGACTTGAGTTGTGGTGTTCTCTGACCTTGAAGAAGAGTATATATACTGTGAGGTGAGGTTTTCCTTTGGGGTTCACTTTTGGAAGAGTTGCGTGATTTGGCCAGATGAGACTCTGGATAGCCGTTGAGACCCCTGGCTTTGAAAACCCAGATGTTGGAGCTTCTCTCTCGGGTGACTAACTGTATGGATGTGATGGTCAGACAGTCAGAAGCCCTGTCTGTTGAATTGTATTATTTTCTCTTTTTGTCTGCTTATAATTTGTTTGTATTCTCTGAAATTCAGGGTGCCAACTTTTCCCCCTGAACTAGGTAAATGACATATATTCAATTAAAGTAAGATTGCTAACCCTTTTTGAGTTGCTTTCCTTTAGAAAAGCAGATCTAAGAACCTGTGCTAGCAGCCATCCTGGGTATGGTAGGGTACTTTCTGCTACACTTACATGAACTGATGCAAAGTGAAAGGAGCAGAACCAGGAGAACACTGTGCACGCACAGGAACAGCAATATTTTATGATGATCAACTGTGAATGACTTGGCTATTTTCAGCAAGACAATGATCTAAGACAATTCTTAAAGACTTATGATGGAAAATACTATCCACCTCTGGAGAAAGAAGTGATGAATTCTGAGTACAGATGGAAGCACACTTTTTTTTAACTTCCTTTATTTTTCTTTTTGTTTTTTGGTCTGTGTTTTCTTTCCCATCACGGCTAATATGTAAATATGTTTTAGATGACTTCCTGTGTATAATCCATATTAAACTGCTAGCTTTCTCAAGGAGAAGGAAGGGGAGGAGAGACAAATGTTAAAAATTGTCATTACATATAATTGGAAATATATATAATTTTTTTTCAAAGTTACCAAAGGAATTAGGCCAGAATCTTGCATTCAAGTTCAGAAATAAGAACTCAAAATGTCAGATTTTTACGGGATAAAATGAAAAACTGTGACTAAACCTGAAAGGCTCAGCCCTGATCACTTAAAAGCAAAGTTTTGCAATGAATTTTGAGATGTATGAGAAAATTGGACTAATTTGCAAAAATGATTCAAAGGAGTAAAAGGAAATTAGATTTGAAAATGGGCTGAAAGCAGAGAAAAATTAACAATATTAGAAAGTGAAATAACAAATCAGCGTGTAAGGAGTAATATAAGCTATGATTTGAATAACTTAATGAGAGTTTATTAGTCAGGAAAAAAGAAGAGATTGAAAAGTAATTAAAGCTAGTCTATAGTGACAGTGCAGAAATGAAGCTCAATTAAAAGGCAATCAGAAATAAAGGTTCTCTTAAATTTTTAAATGAAATTCAATTTTGATTCCCCAACAGCAGAGAACACAAAATTCATAACTTTTCACTCAGAGATAATATAGGACCCTGATCTTTGCTGAGCATCAGAATGTCCAGCAGGAGTCAAAAGCCCAAGATTTAGGTTTTATGCACATATTTTAGTGTTATCTTCACAGTTTATGGTATTGTGAATGTAGAAAACATTGTATGTAGTGCTGTTGAGTTTTGGAATGCTACCAAACAGTGTGATGCATTTTTATTATTCTAATGATGGTTAGCTCCTCTTCTGATCTGAAGGCTGTGGTTTTTAACATTTTTAGTTATTACTTATTTATCTAGAAAACAGTGCTCTTCTTATTAATGACTCGGTTAGGTATTAAAAGGTATATTCTCTGGATTGTCAACAAGTTCTTTTGGGTTTAATAAACAGCACAGCAGACTGGTTATTGAAAATTAAAAGTTATGCCCAAAGGGCTACAAAACTGTGCACACCCTTTGATCCAGCAATAGTTCTAGGTCTGTGTCCCAAAGAGATCATAAAAAAGGGAAAGGACCCATATGTACAAAAATATTTGTAGCAATTGTTTTTGTGGTGGCTAAGAATTGAAAACTGAGGCGATCCCCATCAGGTGGAGAATGGCTGAAGAAGTTGTGGTATATGAATGTAATGGAATACTACTGGTCCATAAGAAACGATGAGCAGGCAGACTTCAGAAAAATGTGGACTTACATGAACTGATGCCAAGTGAAGTGAGCAAAACCAGGAAAACATTGTACACAGTAAAAACAACATTTTGTGATGATCAACTGTAAATAACTTAGCCATTTTCAGCAATACAATGATCTAAGACAGTTCTGAAAGACTTATGAGGAAAAATACCATCTATATCCAGAGAAAGAAGTATGGAGTCTGAATACAGATTGAAGCAGATGATTTTCTCTTTTTTTGTTGTTTTTTTCTTTCTCACAGTTTTTCCTTTGGTTCTAATTCTTTACAACATGACTAATACGGAAATGTTTAACATGATTATACATATATAGCCTATATCAGACTTATTCTATATTGGGGAGGGGGAAGGGAATGGAGGAAGAGAAAATTTGGAACTCAAAATCTTTTGGAAGTGAATGTTGAAAAGTAAAAATAAATAAATAATTTTTTTAAAAAAAGAAAATGAAATGCTCTACAAGACCAAGAAATATTTGGAAACAATTTTATGATTTATAGGGTAAATTGTCTGACTAATGAATATTATGAGAAATATAGAAACTAAATAAGTTGTAACTCCATTAGCATATCTGTTAGATTTTTTAGTATGATGAGTATTTCAGTTTCTGTTAAACTTTGATGTTATGTGTAAAAGATTTTATTCCCTGGACTAGCCGCCTCTCTAATTCAGGTCACCAAGAGAGAAACCACCCTAGAAGTCTGCTGGGCAAAGAAGCTCGTTAGCACTCGGCTCAACCTTGTAAAAACAAATTCAAGATTTCTCTCTTTGTCCTAGGGAGTGGCACACAGTACATTAAACTAGCCAGGCTGTCACCCAGTACCTCTCTGATTCTGTGTGAACACCAGCCTTCTCACCCTAAAAGACATCTCACCGCCACCTCCCCTCCTCCTTCTCCCCACTGGGAAATACCCCATCTAAAGAAGTATCCAAACCAGCCAGCCCTACCCTGACTCATCATCTCTCCCTTGCCCTATGTAAGTACCTGAATGAACATAATATTGTGTAGCCTCAATCGGTTACAATCCAAAAGAAGTATGGGGGAGAGGACAATATGATGGAATTGCACAGGAAGAAAAGACATTTTAGAAATCTACCGGGTGACTAAACTCTCAGCTTTGTTCTTCCCTGGGGAGGGTCCACCTAGCTAGTTAGCTGTACGGACCGCAAACCGGGATTCAAGCACTAATGGCCAGCTTGAACATGCAGGAGCCTAAGGAATCAGCTTTCCCTGTGTGACAGGACACTAGCCACTGGTCCAGTCCAGGGCTCAGAAGTTTGTCGATTGCCTGAGCATTCTAGGAGGGCCTATGAAGCTGTATAAGCCAAGGCTGCAGCTGCTACTAAGCAGCAGTCAGTCCTCCTTGGTGCCCCACTACATTCATTTTCCTTTCAGTTTCTTTTGCCTCTAGTCTCTGGTGGGTTATATTCTCACTAGGCTCTCTAGGAATCCTGGCCGAGAAAGTTCCCAACACTCCCCCCGCTAAGGCCTGAGTGCAGGTCCTTACCTGTTCCCTCAATGTCGCCATGGCCTACTACATTGGGTTCTCCTAATTCCAGTCTATCCTTCACACTTCTTGCCAGTGACTCCTCAAAGTGCAGTTCTGACCACTTCCCTCTCCTACTCAACAAACTTCAGCGTCTCCAGTTGCCTCAAAAGCTAAACTCTTGTGCTGCTTTTCAAACCCTTCACAACTCAGCTAGCTTTCAAGTCTCATGATAAATTACCCCTTCCGAGCTCTGTGATGGAAGATTTCTCTGTATTCCACATATACAGCCCTCTATCTTCTGACTTGTCTCTATCCATCAGTCGGTCAGTAGGCATTTAATAAGCCTCTACTGTGTGCCAGGCATTGTGCTGCTACATCTGAATGATACAACAGAAGGCAAAGGGCAGTCCCAGCCCTCAAGAAGCTAATGGGGGAGGCAGCATGCAAGCAACTCCGTGCAAATAAGCTGTGTGCACCTTGGACATAGTCAGTCAAGGAAAGGCACTAGAATGAAGAGAAATCCGGAAAGGCTTCCTGTAGCAAATGGAGCTTTTGCTGAAGCTTGAAGGAAGCCAGGAGGTGAAGATGAGGAAGAAGAGCATTCGAAGAATGAGGGACAGTCAGAGGAAAGGCTCTGAGTCAGAAGACAGAGGGGTGTCTTGTATGAGGAACTTCCAGTTCAGTGTCACTGAGCTGAAGTAGGGGCAGGGGGGGAATGTTTTAGGTATAAGACTGGAAAAGGGGAACAGGCTAGGCTATAAAGGACTTCCCATGCCAGACAAAGCATTATACTTGAATTTGATCCTGGACATGACAGGGAGTCACTGGAGATCACTGAGTCAGGAACTGACATGGTCAGACCCGAACTTGAGGAAGATTCTTTGGCTGTGGAATGGAGGACAGACTGGAATGGGGAGAGGCTTGAGGCGGGCAGACCCACCAGTAGGCTATTTGTCCAGTTGTGAGGATATGGGGGCTTGTCTGTCAGGTTGGAGGCAGTGTCAGAGGAGAGATGGGGGCGTGCTTGAGAGAAAGTGGAAAGGTGAAGTCAACAGGCCTTGGCAATAGATTGAATATGGAGGACAAGAGATATGACACCTTGATTGTGAGCCTGGGTGACTGGGAGGATGCTGGTGCCTTTAAGATTAACAGGGATGTTTGGAAGGGTGGCTGGTATGAGGAAAAAATAGTGAGTTCAATTTGGGACATTTTGAAGATGTCTACTAGACATGTAGTTTGAGTGTCTGACTGGCAGTTGGAGAGACCAGTCCAGAGGTCAGCAAAAAGGGAAAGCTGGATAAGTAAACTGGAGAATCGGCATCATAGAGATGATACTTAAATCCACAGAAACTGATGAGATCACAGAGTGAATGGGACAGGGTATCATTGCCTTGTCATGACCAAGGGCTTGTGTCACTCAATGAAACTCTGACCTATGCTGTGCACTTACCCAAGACAGGTCCCAGGAGAGAGTTCTGCCAAAAGGTGACCCACTGAAGAAGGACATGGAAACCCATTCCAGTATCTTTGCCAAGAAAACCCCATGGATGGTACTAAAATCAGAGCATAAGCCCCTCAGGCTGGAAGGCGTCCAGCACACTAGTGGGGAATCAGAGGACAATCACAAGTAGCCCCAGTACTCTTTTTTTTTATTTAAATTTTAATTTATTTTCTTGGTTACATCATTCATTTCCACAAGGTTTTGAGTTACAAATTTTTTCCCCTTTTTGTCCCTACCCTCCAGCCCAGAACATTGATCACACTGTAAGACCCCTCCC
>CM053599.1:14461242-14489057 GCA_028646575.1 Pseudocheirus occidentalis | reverse complement strand
TTCTCATATTGTCCAGTCTATTAATTGCTTGGTTTTTTAGCTCTGTGGAACTCTGCTTCCTGGAGGGGGAAAGCTCTGTCCCAAATCGCTGGGGCCCTCTCAGCTGCCAGAGCTCTTAGTGGGGTGCTGCAGCTTCCCCCCCCAGCTTTGGCTCACTGAAAGCGCACCCCAGGACCACCACTCAAGACTCCGATCCAGATCCAGGCCGCTCAATGCAAGAGCCCTTGGCCTCGATGGGACGTGTCAGCCCCCCTGCTATCTGCAGACTGAGGGCTCTGAAGCAGCCCAGTGGGGGCCGAGGCTCTCTGCCATTCCTGCTGCAACAGCCGCCTCCCGCTGCCTCCTTGCCCTGGTAGCAGTTTGGCGGGACCCGCTCTTCTCCTCCCCAGTTAGCAAAATCCACTGACCTTTCTCTTAGCCTTTTTGTCTTCTGGCCTGATAAATGTGGTAACTGTGCCTCCAGTGCAGCTGATCTGCTCTCCTAAAGCTGCGGCTCCCGCCCGCTGCCCCAGGGACTGAGCCGGCTGGGTTTCAGCCGTGGGTCCCAGACTTCTGCGAAGAGCCCCGCCTGCTGCGCTGCCTGTAGCAACAGATGTGCTTTCAGTCTTGTGGAGAGTTTTGGAGCTTGAAAATCTGTTTAGCGGCCCATTTTATGAGTTTTTTAGGGTGTTTGTGTGGGAGCTGCGGTGCTTTGCTGCTTCTACGCCACCATCTTGGCTCCGCCCCCTAGCCCCAGTACTCTTGAAGCAGCTAGGCCAAAGCTGAAAGGAAGCTCAGCTGTGGATGAATCTGGTGATGAAGGGAACGTCTTAAGCTACAAATATCAAGATT
Source organism: Pseudocheirus occidentalis (assembly GCA_028646575.1). NCBI lineage: Eukaryota > Metazoa > Chordata > Mammalia > Diprotodontia > Pseudocheiridae > Pseudocheirus > Pseudocheirus occidentalis. The sequence continues at coordinate 14,488,226 of CM053599.1, read as the reverse complement.
GTGTAGGAAGCTGGAATGTAAGATCTATGAGCCGAGGGAAGCTGGATGTGGTGACACAGGAAACGGAAAGATTAAACATCAACATCTTGGGTATCCATGAACTTAAATGGATGGGCAGGGGTGAATTTGATCCAGGTGATCACAGCGTAAACTAGGAAGTGGAGGAGTCCTCATCAATAAAAGGGTGAGAAAAGCTGTGCTGAGGTATAATGTCAAAAATGACTGAATGATGTATGTCTGAATCCAAGGGCAATCATGCAGCGTTACAGTAACATACAAGTCTAGGCTCCAACTACTGATGCTAAAGAGGCCAAAGTTGATCAGTTCTTTAAAGATCTAGAACATCTTCTAGAAATGACCCCCCCCCAAAATGTCATCCATCACAGGGGATGGGAAAGCTAAAGTAGGATATTAAAAGATATTTGGAAAAACAGACAAATATGTCCTTGGAGTTTGTAATGAAACAGTTTTGTCAAGATAACTCACTGGTCAAAGCAAACACTCTTTTTCAACAGCCCAAAAGGCAATTTTACACATGGAAATCATCAGACTGGTCAATATAAAAACATATTGATTATATATTTTGCAGCCAATAGCAAAGAAATTCTATACATCCATTAAAACAAGACTCGAGCTGACTGTGGTTCGGATCATAAGCTGCTCATTGCAAAATTCAGACTTAAATTGAAGAAAATAGGGAAAACCACTAGATTGTATAGATATGATCTAAATAACATGCTTTATGAATATGAAGTGGAAGTGATGAATAGATTTAAGAGATGGGATTTGGTAGTGTCTGAAGAACTATAGACAGAGGTTCACAAAATTTTAACAGAGGTGGCAACAAAAAAACATCCCAAAGAAAAAGAAGAGCAAGAAAGCAAAATGACTGACTATGCTTTACAGATAGCTAAGGAAAGAGGGAAAGGGAAAGCAGAAAGGGAAAGATATATACAAATGAATGCAGAATTCCTGAGAACAGCAAAGAGATAAGGTTTTCTTAAAGAACAATACAAAGAAATAGCAGAAAATAAAATGGGAAAGACAAAAGATCTCTTTAAGAAAATTAGAGACATCGAGGAGAAGTTTCATGCAAAAATGAGCAGGACTTAACAGAATAAGAAGAGGTAGCAAGAACATACAAGACCCGCAGAAGAAAGATCTTAACATTGCAAATGGCCGTTACTTATCTAGAGCCCGTCCTGGAGAACACGCAGTCCTGGGGGCCTTAGTGAGCATTCCTAATAATAAGGCTGGTAGAAGTGATAAAATTCCAGCCAAGCTATTTAAAATCCTAAAAAATGATTCTATCAAAGTGCTGCAGTCAGTATCCTATGAAATTTGGAAAACTCTGCAGCTACCACAAGATTGGGGAAGATCCACTTTCATCCCAATCTTAAAGAAGGACAATGCCACAGGACATTCAGATCATTGAACACCTGTGCTGGCCAGGTCATGCTCTTAAGATCCCGCAAGCTGGGTTTCAGCCACTCGTGGCCAAGAATGACCGGAAGAGCCAACTGGTTTCTGAAAAGGCAGAGGAGCTAGAGACCAAATTGCCAACATTGGCCGGACCATGGAGAAAGCCCGGGAGTTCGTAAAAGATCTAATTCTGCACCATCCACAGCACTAAAGCCTTTGACTCCTGGGGCCCGCAAGATGTGGCAAGTCCTCAAAGAGAGCGGAGACCCGGCTCATCCCGTCTCCCCACGCGGGCCAAGGAGCCGCTGTTAAAGCTGAAGGCCCGCAACGGACTGGTCTAAGACCGGAAGTGGAGCGTGACTGCGGGAGGGCTCCGGGAGGGCTGGGGACCTTGTGGAGGGGGGGACCGGCCAAAGGGCAAACTGTTGATACTTCCTGTGGGCCCGCGTGCCCCAAGGCTGCTGCCAAGGGTGGACACGGAGGCGGGGCCTCGAGAGGAGGATAAAGGCCCGGAGAGACCTAGGGGGTTGGCCACCACGAGGACCCGGACGCTGGGCTCCGAGGGACCCAACCCAAGGACACCAGAGGAGGGGCAGGGGAGGGCATCCCGGTGCTCTCCGGGTGCAATGGAAGGCGTGGGGCTCGGGACAAGGCCCCGCATCAAAGAGGCCGCCACGGACGCGAGTTCGCGTGCGGGGGAGGAGAGGGGAGGCGGTCGTCCCCCAAACCCCCCACCCGCGCCCTCGCCTCCATGCCCCCCACTCGCATTCAGTGGGGGGGGTCACGCGGAAGGGGCTCTTCCTACTTCAGGGTACCCACGGCCAAAATCTACGGAGCGGCCACGTGCCAGGCCGAGGCTCCCCACCCCCTCCAGAACACCGGCCTTCAGAGGCTTCGAGCCCCAGTCTTGGCCCAGAAAGGCCCAGAGCCTGAGGACTGGCGGGTGAGGAGGGCGGGAGCCGGGCGGGGCCGGGAGCCCGGCGGGGCGGGGCCCGGGCGGGGCGGCCGGAGGAAGTGAGGACGCGAGGACGCCTTTTTCCTCCTCCTCCTCTTCCCTCCTCTTCCTCCCCCCTCCCCCCGGCCCGGCCCGGCCCGGCCATGCCTCCGCCCCCCAAGCGGGCCCGGGAGCCGGCCGAGCTGGAGCAGCAGCGGCGCCAGGAGCAGAAGCGGCGCCGGAGGGACGCGCAGCAGCGGCAGCAGCTGCAGCACCTCGAGTCCTTGTGAGTGACGGGCCGGCGGGGGGCGGGGCGGGGCGCGCGCCGCCGGCCTCCTCCCCTCCCCCTCCGGGCCGGCCAGACCGCTGGGAGGCGCGGAGGGGGCGGGGCGCGCGTCGCCGGCCTCCTCCCCTCCCTCCGCGCCCCCCCACCCGCTGGGCAGGGGAGGTGAGGGGCTGGCCCCACTCTGCGGATGTCCCTGTGACTGGTGTTGTGGCACGGTGGGGGAGGGGGAAACTGAGGACCAGAGGAGAGAAGCCTTTTGGCCCATCCCCCAGCCGGGCCTGGAACCTGCTGCCCCTTGGGAAAACTTTCCCGGATTATTCTCCCCCACCGCCCCAGCCCGAGGAGGCCGGAGGCCGGAGGCCGGAGGCGAGGCCCGGCCCAGCCCAGGGTGCCGCCACGCTGGCTGGGGTGGACAGGTCACACCTGCTTCGCCTCGTTCACGGACCTCAGAAGGCCGGACCAGACTCCACCCTACCTGGAGTTCCCCCTTCGCCGCGGGCTGGGGTCTCCTCGCCTCCCGGGGGGAATCTGGTCGCCCCCCAGGCCTCGGACATGCCCCTCCCTGCTCTGACCCCTCCCCTGCCTGGCCCCTTTAGCCCCAGAACCGGCATTTGCTCGGTGCACGTGTATCCACGGGCTGCCTTTGGCCTCTTCGGGTCCGGGTTTTAGCTGAGCGCACCCAGTAAGCGCCTAATGTGTGCCCACCCAAGGTCGGCCCAGGTTAGATCCAGGAGGAAGGGGAGGGAAGGGGCCACCCACGGCCTGGGCCGAGCCCTGGGTTATAAAGCAGCTTCCTTGCCCTTCCTTTTCCTCCTGATCCGCGGCTGCACGAGGGAAAGCCCCCTCCCCAGCCGTGACCCCCGTGCTGCCCCTCCTGGACCCCCCCCCCCACCCGCTCTTCCCTATAGTGGTCAGGTCGTGTCTGCCTCCACCTCCCTTTACCCGCCTCCGGTCAGCCAGCAGCATTCATTAAGCACTTTGCTTTGCCCATCTCAGCCTTGGGGCCCCGCCTGCTGAAGGAGCCACGTGTGGACACCCGCGTGGCGAGGTTGGGGGGTCTGGGAAGGCCTGCAGGAGCCCGGCTGTGCCCCAGTTATACCCTCGCTGGCCCGTGCTTTCATAGGAGCCGCTGGCGTTCACTGACACAGGGAAACCAGCTGGCAGGGCTTGCAGACTCCTTTGAGAGGGGAGGGGGGGCCTGAGCCAGGGGACCCTGATCCTATGAGCAGGAGGGGCAGGAGCGTGTATGCCGGGTGCTGGGCGTACAGGGACAGGCACAAAGAAATGCCCTGCCCTTAGGGAGCTTACATTCTCATGGGGGGACCCCGTACCCCAGAGGGAGGGGAGAATTGGTCTTTAAAGACCGCAGGTGAGGAGCAGAGCTGGAAGAAGAGGAAAGCTGGTCTCCACAAGGAAGGCCCCCAGGGGGACCATGTGGCCGACAGACACTCTTGGGTGAGCAGGCTGCAGGGGTTCCAGGATGTTCTGCAGTCAGGCCCCAGGACACTTCAGGCCGAGGCAGCTGCAGAGGGGGTGGTTTTCAAGTTTAGGGTAAAGAAAGAGCGCGTGTCTGTGAGAGAGGTTCTGAAGGGAAGAGTAGCAGCCAGCGTTGGGTAACAGATCATCTTTGTGGTGTGACCCAGAATAAGGCGTTGGGGATGACCCAAGGTCCCAAGCTTGGTTGACTGGGGGGATGGTGGTAGCCTCAGTAGGATTAGAAGAGTTTGCAAGAAGGCAGGAGCTGTGTCTTGAGATGAGTTCTGTTTTGAAGGTGTTGAGTTTGAGATGCCTAAGGGACACCCCGTGAGATATGTCCAAAAGGCGTTTTGGTTATCCCCTACTGGAATTCAGAGGGAGATTTGGACTGGATGTGGAAATTACCTGCATAGAAATGTTCACCCAACCTGTGGGAGCTGAAGAGATAGCATCGTAAGCTATTCTAGAATAAAGTGAAAAGGGGACCCAGGCCAGATGTAGCGGGCATGGCATGATGAAGAGCTAGCAGACGATGCTGGTCAGGAAGGAAGGGGGATGAGGAGAAAACGGTGCCATGAGAGAGGAAAGACCATTCAGAAGACAAGGACGGCCTCATCAGAGGCAGCACAGAGGAGGTCCAGAGAGAAGAGGGCCATCAGAAGGCTCAGGATCTGGTGGTGATTGTTAGTGAACTTGGAGAGGGAGGTTCTGGCTGAAGGACAGAGTTGAGAGCCCAAGAGTGAGGGGACAGAAAGTGGAGGTTCCCAGGGCGGAGTGTAGCCAAAAAGGGTATGAGAAATAGAGGATGGTGGCTAGCAGGGATGGTCAGATCCATTGAGGATGGGGGAAACAGAGGGGTGACTGAAGATTGCTGAGAACAGAGATGATAGAGGGATGATGAATAATCTGTTGTGGAAGGTGGGATGGAATGGGGTCAAAGATCTATGGAAAGGGGTTTGCCTTGGCAAGGAGAAGGGGCACTTCGCATGAGACAGGTTAATGAAGAATTAGTGGGGGGGGGCATCTGTATGATGTGAGAGGAGGGAGGTGTCAGCATGTGGCCTCAGTTAACTTTGAAGTAAAGTCCTCATCTGAGAGGGGGAAGGGAGGTTCAGAACAGCCATCTGTGCAGCTTGGTGGAGGAACAGCGAGGAGATCCGAGAGTGTTCCCCAAGTGAGGGGGGAGTAAAATGTAAGCCTGACAAGGTAGGAGGGAGCCGAGTTAGGAAAGGCTTTCAAGGCCAAGCAGGATTAGATATTTGATCCTGGAGCTGACAGGGAACCAGAGCTATGCTTTTTTGGTCGTTTCTGACTCTCGGTAGCCCCATTTGGGGTCTCCTTGGCAGATACTGGAGCAGTTGGCCCGACCTGATTTGCAGATGAGGCAGACAGGATTGAGTGGCTTGCCCGGGCTCACACAACTAATGGATGGGTGTCTGAGGCCAGACTGGAACTCAGGAAGGTCAGTGGTCCTGCCTCTGGGCCAGGTGCTCAACGCACGCCACCACCCATTTTGACGGCTCAGTGGAGTGGGGCGTCTTGTGGCAGTGGGACCCACCAGCAGTTATCGCAGTGGTCCAGGCATGGATGGACCTGCACCAGGGTGATAGCATCAGGTTGAGGGATGTGTCAAAATCTTGGCCACAAATGAGAGAGGGAGGAGTCAAGATAACATCTGGCCTGGGGACTGGGAGGGTTATCCTCAAGTGTTACTGGGAAGTTAGGAAACAGGCAGAGTTTAGTTGTAGACGTGTTGAGTTTAAGGCATCTCCTCCACATCCAGTTTGAGGCTAGAGGTCAACAGAAAAGTTAGGGCCAGATGGGTAGTGAGGAGAATCATTAGCATCGAGGATAACTGAGCATGGAAGCAGATGAGATCAAAAGCAAGCATAGTAGAAGAGGAGAGGAGGGCCCGGGACGGAGCCCTGTGGGACACCCATGCTTAGTGGCAGGAGGGACAGTGAACAGGTGTCAAGGGGTGGGGGATGACGGGCTCTGAAATGATACAAGTAAGTCAAGAAGGCTGAGGACTGAGAAAAGGCCATTACAGTTTGGCAAAGAAGAGATCATTGAGCAGATTATGTTGAATGGTGAGATCAAAAGCCAGATTGTAAAGAGTTTTAAAAAGGAGAGGAAAGACACAGAAGCTGCTTTTACAAATGTCCTTCTAAAGGAGTCTAGCCAGACCTGGGAGGAGAGTCTGGGCTAATAGCTCGCGGGGAGGGATGAATCAATTGACCATTTTATTTTTAGAATGGGAGAGACATAAACATGTTTGCAGGTTGTGGGGAAGCAGCCGATAAAAAGGGGGAATATAGACAGTACAAGGCTGATGACCTAGGGGAAAAAAACTGGAGGGTTGGCAGTCACAGTGGGAGGCAGAGAGAAAGATGATAGAGAAAAGATTATGATCAGATAAAAGAATTGAGGTTATGAACTTGGAAGTGGGTGAAGGCAAAGTCACGAGGATGTACATCGCTTTGTAGCAGAGGCCAAATATAGGAGTAGGTGATGAGAACGGCACAGATTGTGGAACCTAACATTAAGAGTATCTGAGGGAGCATCAGTGTGTATTTAAGCCCCCTGTTATCAGGGTAGGATCCCCGGACTCTGTTGAAGGAAGGAGAGTGTCCTGAGGGTCACTAGATGACAGCTACAAGAAGTAATTGGGTGATAAATTTGGACTGGATGACCCTCGGAACAGAAGTTACTGGGTGAGAGTGGTCAAGCGGCTTCTCTAAGTGGCGATTGGCACCAGGCAGTATTCTGGCTCCTCTGAGTGTATCAGATAGAATGTCTCGGGCAGGCATCTCCAGCTTTTCACAACCTGGCCCAGCCCTCCTTGCTTTTCTCTGCAGGCCCTCTTTGCATCCTGCCTTCTCGCTATTTCGGCCCACTGGTTACTTCCCACATGAATGCTCCATCTCCTCTCCAGCTCTTTCGGTCGCCTCCTTCTTGTGGTCGTTCAGCTTTTCCTGACCCTCTTCCCCGGACTTCTGGGGCATCTCTTTCCAAAGGGAGGGTGGTCTTCTAAATCTTCCCTGTAATCATTCTGCATATGGGCTGGATGTGTTCAGCCTCTCCTGTTAGAGGGCAGGGATGGTCTCAGGCTTGTCTGTTCCACCAGTGCCTGCTGGCACACAGTCAGCACTTAATACTTGCTGAATGACCTTAGAGCTCTTCCTGCATTCCTTTCTTGCATTCACGGCATCCTGACTGCCTTCAGAAGGTCCTGCATCTGTAGTCTCCTTTTAAATCCCTTCTACACCTTCTTCACAGTCTCTGGCACACTAGGCCAAGGGAAAGACTTGGCCTGGTCCTGCTCTCCTCAGTCACTTGCTGACCATTTCCCTCTCTTCTGTTGAATGTCTTTGTTTCATTTCTGTTGAGTCTCAGATTTATAGGAGAAATTATTTGGATGCTAGTCTGAGCTTCATTTCTTTTGAGAATATATTTCTCAACTCTCCTTTTTGATTTACTGTAAATGTGGATAATTCTCTACCTCCTTCACAGCTGAAGATCTTCCTCCTGGTTCCTACCACGTAGTTGTTGTTGTGATTGGTGTTAGGACATTGATGACCACATCGCTTGGATTTGAGCACGGTTTTCTCTTTCTCTTCCTTCATGGCAGGGCTTTATTTGTGTGTGTTCCAGAGCCCTGGCCTCTTTTGTTATATCACGTCCTGCATCATGCTTCTAAGACTTCTTCCACATGTGATCCCTAAGCTCTCTCTGCACATTCTGCCTTCAGTGTCAGATGCTTTGGCTTGTATAGAATTCATGTGTCTTTTTATTGTGGTGGCCCTTTGCTTCTTTCTCACCAAATTTTTCTCCTCTCAAAGCCTGTGTTCCAAATCTGTTCTAAGAGCTTCTAATTTAGGGAGTAATTCTCCATCGTTTAAATGATTTTTTCTTACCTCATTGTTTGTATTGCTTAATTCTGCATTGAAAGAATTTTTGTTTTTTAGCCTAAATTCATTCCTAATTTGCTCTTTTATGAGTCTCCTTTTGGGGTAGTTAGGTCACATTGTGAATAGACCACTGGCCTTGGAGTCAGGAGGATCTGAGTTCAAATCTAGCCTCAGTCACTTACTAGCAGTGTGACCCTGGGCAAGTTACATAACCCTGCTTCCTTTAAAAAAAAAAAAAGTATCTTTTGAACCATTCTGGAGTTTCTTGCTGTTGCATAATCTCTGGAAAATCTGTGGGATTCTCTTTTACTGGATAGTATTGGTCCATTTTCCTTTCTATTATAATGCTTGCTCAGAGTACTTTCATTTCTCTTTGAGGTTTTATTCTTTCTTCTGTTTTTGTGATTCTCTCTGCTTGTGAACTAGAGTTTTTAGTCAGCATTTTCTCTCCAACTTTAGGGCTTTCAGCTCTTCTCTTGTATTGCCTGACACTTGCCTATGTGAATCTTCCTTAATTTTTGACTCTTCTCACTTCCACTACTCCATGGATATTCACCAGGCTGGATTCCTTGGGCTGTCTCAGTCTTCTTGGGTTAGACGATACAGGCCTTAGAAGCTGGTCCCAGGTCCAGAACTTCTGAGGGGGAGAGGACCAGCCCCATCTCATTCAGCTCTAGCTTGTAGCAGTCCTGAAAGTACAGCCCTGTGCTCTATGTGGCGGGGTAGGGAGGATTCAGGTAAATCATGGCTATGGGGGCTCGCCACCCAGCCTGCAAGGCACCTTGTGCTCACTGTGGTAGCATGCAGGGCCACTTGAGCATGGAGATGCATGTTCTAAGTATTCTCCAGTATTACTAATTCAGGAGGACTTGAGCTTCTTTTCTGGTGGCTTCAGCCAAAGTTACTCTTAAGCCTGGCACATAATTTCTTTCTTTCTTTTCGAATGTTTGAGGTTCTAGGGTTTGAGAAGTTTGAGGAAAATACTATTTGGCCATCTTTCTGATCACATAATCTGTGGCAGTATCGGGGGTGGCATGTGATGCCTCATCTGTCTTTGTGGCTGGGAAGGAATGCTTGCATGCAATAGCATGTAGGCAGTCTCGGTGGAGTCTCAGAATTTCCCCAATTCACTGTAGGCTTTTGTGTTAAGTGCAAGATTCTCCTAAGACATGGTAACATAATTTTGTTATTCAGTTGTTTCCGTCGTGTCTAACTCTGTGACCCCATTTGGGGTTTTCTTGGCAAAGATACTGGAGGGGCTTACTATTTCCTTCTCCGGCTCATTTTAGAGAGGAGGAAGCTGAGGCAGACAGGACTTGCCCAGGGTCACAGCTGCAAAGAGTCTAAGGCTGGATTTGAACTCAAATCTTCCTTACTCCAGGAGTAGTGCTCTGTCCACTGTGCCACCTAGCTGCTAAGAAGACAAGTGATTATTTCCAGGGAAGAATATTCACATTTCCCTCTGAGCTTCCAAGTCTTCATAATGATTCCCTACTGGTATCTTTGATGCCCTTACCCAAGACTGGAATGCACCGGTGCAGAGTGAGGTGAGCAGAGCCAGAAGAGTTTACATATTGACCAAAATAATGCAAAGGAAAAGAATTTTGAAAGACTCCATAACTGTGATCATGCAGTGATGGATCGGAGCTCAGAAGACCAGCAATGAGCCTGCTTCCTGCCTCTTAGTAGAGCAAGAGAAGACACTGATTTTCAGCCATTATAAATATACTGGTTTGCTTTTCTTGACTATTTTTATTTGGTACAAGGAAGAGTCTTTCTGGGAGGAAACGATAAAGATATTCCCCCAGACTTAAGGGAAGTGCATCAATGCAGTGTTTTAAAAAAAAATACAGAGAAGAAAACAGAAACCTTCAGAAGGGGACCTTTTTTGCCATCTTGTTAAATTTTACTTTTAAAACCAAGTGTATATAACATTTTTTACATATGGAAATGTTTGTTGGTGATTATGTTCTTAATAAAAATTAAATGTTTTAAAATACTTTTATCAATAAGTGGTTTAAAGACCAGGAAGCATTAACAGTTTCAAAGCCCTAACTTGAAAATACCCAAAGAGGAGTCATTGACAGTTCAGTTTCAGTTTAGAAGGTGTGCCTTTAGGCCACTGTGCTTGTGTCTGTGTTACTAAGTATTTTTCTCAGTGATCTGGATAAATGCGCAGATTGCATATTTTTCAAGTTTATGGATGGACCAGAGTATGGATAAGCTAATTCAAAGCATGATGGGAGTCAGGATTGAAAACTATCTTGTTAGGCAGCAGTAGGTTGAGTCTAACAAAATGATATTTAATAGGAACAAACGTAGATTGTACACTTTGAAAACCATTGCTCACCCCTGCCCTCCACAAGAGCTACCATCCGGTCTCATTCCTTTCTCTGACATACTCTGGCTTCTCACTTCCTTACTCCAAAGTGGACAGTGTTCTCCTAACTGCCAGATCTAGAAGCCTTTTTACATCCCTTCTTTCTTGACCTCAGCAGCATCTGACATTGCTGATCCCCTTCTCCTTGTAGATGCTCCCCCCTCTCGAGGTTTCTGTGATTGTATTTCTTCATGGTTATCTTCCTATCCATGCAGCCACCCTTCAGTGGCTTTGGCTGGCTCGTTATCCATGTCATGGCCACAGTTTGTGGGTGCCCTCTTTGTATTTCGCTCTATACTGATTCATTGGGTGATCTCATTAACTCCCATTGGTTGATGTCTGTGCAGGTAACACTTAGGTCTGCATATCCAGCCCTGACCTCTGTCCTGACTTTCATTCTTCCATTAACTACTCTCTCTTGGACACCTTGAATTTGTTGCCTCTTCAGCCTCCCAGACTCAGCCTATCCAAAACAGAACTCGGTATCTCTGCCCCAACCCCAACCCTATCTCTCCTCTTATGAGCTGGCCTATCCCTGTTAAGAGCTCCCTCCCCCCCCCCCATTCTCCCAGGTCACCAGGTGGCAGTCCTGGTATCATCCTCAGGTCCTTGTTCCTACTCACCCCCCGTACTTCCCTCCACTCACACCATCACAACCCTAACCCCTCTTATGTTTCTGAGAATTCAGACCTTCCTTACCTCGTTTCCCTTTCCCAGCTGCCTCTGCCCCCCTGCAGGGCTTCAGTCAAAGGCCATTTTACGGCTTGTCTGGATCGGTTGTAGAGGGAATTAGGACTAGGTGGGGGTCCTTCTGACTTTCAGAGTCTGTGAGAATGCTTCCTCCCACTGTATGCATACTTGCATTTTTAATATTCGATCAGCTAGGGACCAAGTTCCTTTTTCACATTTTATCTTACGATTGAGCGGTGGAGTTCATCGTCATGGAATGTCACAAAATGATTTTTTAAGTCAGACAGTACCTTTGTGGTGGGATGGGCCCAGCTGTAACTAGCCATTATTGTGCCTAGTGCAGATTTGTTGGGAGTGAGTGGGTAGCTTCTCAGAGGGTTCACTACATGTAACCTCACAAGGAGAGAGTTGGCTTGCCCCTCAGAAGTCTGGCCCCAGTCATCACAGGGGCTGAGGGCCAAGCGGGAGAGGGGCAGTAAGTAGTACAGTGGTGTTAACTCATGCACTAGGAAGACAGTAAGATTTAGATGTGGAGAGGAAGCAGACCTCTTCACCCACCTATCTGATATCAACATCTGGAAGAGGGCTCTCTTTGTGCCAGGCTTCTGTTTCAGAGAATACAAATGGTAGACTGGCACAACACTCTCCTCGGACTGCTTGTGCTGCTTTGGTCAAACATGAGCAAGGCATTAGTGTTTTGAGCTCTCTGCTTCTCTACCATGTGACTCTTGTGTGCTAGCTTAGGGCTCAGAAAAGAATATACATATAATATATATACAAGCTTAGACATACCCAAAGCCCACCTCTCTGTGCTTCTTTCCATGGTACTTTGAGTCACCAGCAAACCTCGGGTACGTAGGGTTTTGAGTTAGAGGGGACCTTAGAACGTGGAAGTGACTTGACAGGGTCATATATAAAGTAGGAGACTCTGGATTTGAATTAAAGCTCTCAGACTCCAAACCAAGGCCTCTACTCATTCACTGCATGATGTCATTTACAGATGTGAGTGTCTTATTTATCTTATCTGAAAAATGAGGAGACTGAGCTCAGTGATCTCTTGAGTTCCTTCTAACTGAATACTGTGATTCCATAAGATGTCTTAAAAATCAGTTCCTGTATGCCTTTAGAATCGTGTTGCCTCCAGCAAGAATTTCTATTGTAAGTCCGGAGATCAGAACTTTTGCAGTTTTAAGTCACCTCTTTAGTCTATTTTACCAAGATGGAAATTGAGGTGTAGAAAGGTTGAATGATTACTAAAATAGTCAGTATGAGGATCAGGATTTGAACCCAGGCCTTCTAACTCTCAAGTCCAGGGTTCTTTCCACTAGACCCTGAGGTCTAGCTGCTTTTCTCTACTTGATCCTTGACACAGTCCATTGGGGATAGGTACTAAAGACAGAAATGAAATACAGTGATTCTGCTTTCATTACCCATTAAAACAGATGGCCACAGAAAGGCCAGGAGAGCTGTTCCATCTCCCATCTATCTGTTGTGCTTCCACTTTCATATGGAAGTGTGGACTACCCATAATAACCTGTCTTCAGTCTTTTGCAAGGTGACCTTCCTCCAAAGGAGGACCTTCTGAATGTGGCACAAGTTCTGTGTTCTCAGAGCTTTGTACATTACTTGGGACAGACATAATGAACATTCTTGTTGAATACCTTGTCTTTGGCTGCCACGTCTCTGAATGGCAAGAAGAGATCAAGTGGCTGCTTTGCCCTTTGGGCCTCCTTTTTGGGGTAGCTTTTGCATGAACCCACTTCTCTGAAATCTTGACAGTACACACATGTGTGCGTTTCCGGTTGACATGGCTGATGGCTTTGGTGATCCTGCTGGGTTTCAGGAAGTGTGACTGCATCAGCGATGGCCTTGCCATTGTCCTTTATGCACTTTGTCCTCCTCTTCCTGTCCTTCCTCTCTGAAGCCTTTCAGGTCACGTTGGCAGGCGTCCTCTTCTCTCCTTTTCCTTCTTGGTCTTCTTTGCCGTGTTCTGAGCACAGTCACGCAGTTGTCCCCAGGTTGGCTGCTCTTCTACCTCTGTGCCGGTTCACTTGGTTTTCTCATCAGTTCCTATGGTTTCCATCATTATCTCTGTGCTGATGATTCTCAGGTCTACCCATCCAGCCCTAACCTCACATCTGACCCCGAGATGCCTCTCAGACATGTCAGACGGGATGTCCAATAGACACGTCCACACGGAATTCCTTCTGTCTCCTCCTAAACCCTCCCTCTTCTTCGCTGTTACTTTCTTTTTTTTTCTTTTTGGAGGGGGAAGGCAGAGCAGTTGGGGTTAGTGACTTGCCCAAGATCACACAGTTAGTTTTGTGTGCGTATGTGTCAGATGTCTGAGGCCGGATTTGAACTCGGGTTCTCCTGACGCCAGAGTCGGTGCTCTATTCGCTGCGCCACCTAGCCACCCTTCACTGTTACTTTCTAGGGAAGCAACCTCTATCTAGTCACCCCAGCACAGCTTGAACGTGATCCTCAGCCCCTCAGTCTCTCTCATTCTTATCCAGTCCATTCTTATCCAGTCCATCTCCGTTGCCAAGTGCTGGCAGTTCTGCCTTCATCATGTCCCTCGTATACTTCCTGTTCACTCCTCTGACACCGCCACCACCTTACTGCAGGCCTTCTTACCTCATGCCTGGACAGCTGGACCACTTGCTGCCTGGACTTCCTGTCCACTCTAGTCTACACTCCACTCCAGCATCAAAGAACAGTTATGGCTATGTCACCCACCTACTCAGTAAACTGGTGGCTCCCCATCACCTTCAAGATCAAATATAAAATCCTCTCTCTGTGTTCAAAGCCCTTCTCCTCTTGGCCCAGGCCGTCTCCTAACCTGAACATCTTCTTACGCCTTACTCCTTTTCCTTTCTCCCCACCCTGAGGGTCCCCCCCCCCAGTATAATTTGCTGTTCTTTGCACAGAACACTCTGTCTTAGGATTCTGTGCATTCCCCCAAGCCTGGGGCATGCTTGCTCTCCATCTCCCCCTCCTGATGTCCCTGGCTCCCTTCTAGTCCCAAATCAAATGCCACCTTCCACAAGAAGACTTTGCCTGTCCCCACTTCCCCCCCCCCCCCCATTCCAGTATCCAGATTGCTCCTTCGCAGATCTCGGGTGTGTTGAGTTGTTTCTTGCGGTCGTCTCTTGCCTGTCTTTGCACCCTAGTGCTAGCACAGGGCCTGGCTTGGCATCGGTGCTTCATGAAATGCTCGCTGGCTGACTTGTTCCAATTGTGTCCTGGTCTTCTCCTTTGCTCTTCACCAATTGATGATCAGACTATAAGCTGGCACCGACCGCGCTGAGTTGCTTCCTCTCTAAGACAGAGCCATTGGCATCGTTTGTCGGCCTCCAGCGTTTTCTAGAAGTGTTCACCACATCCAGGTAGGAGGCTTCCAATGTCTGCGGCCATTTGGTCTCTTTGTCTTTTGTTTCTAAACCATATTTCCCAACAGTTAATGGTGCTCCTTCTGCCCACTTTCAAATGGTAGATTGTGACTTGCCGGTCAAAAAGGTTCATTTGGAGAGAAAGCGGCCTCATGGAAAGAGGGCCCAACTTCCAGTCTGGAGTCCGCCATTCTCTTCTCTGTGACAGTGGAGGGGCTATTTCCTTTGAGGCTTTGTTTCCCCCACCTTTAAAAGTGAAGGGGCTGGACTCGATGTTTGTGATGTGAAGTTCTTTCAGAAATTCTCTACTTTTCATGGCAGTCTGTTATGAAGGCCCCCAAGGTTAGATGACTCACTATCTCATGAAACAGTGTGGCCCTGAACAGCGCCTTTGTTTCTTTCCCTGAGGAGAATTTAGATGCTCTTCTTCCACTGAACTCAAAATTCTGTGTCTTCAGGTTTCATTCATAATGAAAATGTGTAGATGGGTGTGACTCGGTTCCTTCCATGTTCTAAATGCTTTTATTGGTCATCGACCAAAGACCATACACATTTAGAGCTTCAAGAGTTAAATCCGTGAATCCAGATCCCCATTTCCCTTGTTTCTGCCACCTTACCACTGTCTTGGCAAAAGCAGAAAGGGGCCAAACTGGACCAAAGACCATTTACCAAGTTTTTCTATTTCCTATGTCTCTGTGGCCAAAGAATTTACTGACTCATGGCTAACAGTGTGGTGACCAGCAGCTAGTCTTGGAAAGCAGGCTGTTTTGGCACAGGAAACTATTTACTTTTCAACACAAACCAGAGAAGACTTAGAATAAGAATAAATACTCCTATGTACATTTGCAATTTGGCACATGCTTCTTTCTTTAAAATAGTGGAAGCAGTTATAAAAAAGACATTTAACGGACAGCTGTTTCCTTTCCCACACTGTTGTGGTGACTCTATCGTGCCGTATGGGGGGTAGGAGGGAAAAGGGCTAGATGTTGTGTATTAACTGTGGTGGTGTAGATAGCTAGCTAGACTGGGAATCAGGAAACCTGGGCACAGGTTCTACCGCTGACCCACCCTGGCTATGTGTCTCCAGGCAGTTTTCTTAGTGCTCTGGCCATGTCCTTAAGACAGTAAGTTGGAGACGATATGCTGCTCTGAAGCAGCAGAGGATGCTTCCTGGACTGAGAGTGAACCACGGATCTAGCCCATAGCTATCCTCATTTTATTTTTGTGGTTCTTGTGGTTTAATAGATTTATTGGTTATTTACAACAAGGGTCTCTTTTGGTCCCCTCAGATGTGTGTTATTCACATTTCTGATTAAAGCCAGCAGCTGGGCTACAAATTTATCCCACATTTAAACAAATTTCTGCTGTATCCATTCTTTAGCTTTCATTAGTGTTTTGGGAAAGCAGCCTTCTAAAAAAAATACTGTATCGGTGCACTTGACAATAATATATATATCTCTTCCTCATCAGGCTGAAGTTTTTGTTCCTCTGGTGTCTTTTGCTTCCCACATCTGAAGGAAGGATCGAGAGATCAGAGGTTTTATAGCTGGGAGGGACATTAGAAGTAAGCTCATTTTCCAGTCTCCAGTAGAGTCAAAGCTCTTTAAGGACATTTTTGATCTTTATGTATGAACTTATGTATGGTATTTATGAACTCAGGAAGACTGGAGTTCCAGTTCAGCCTCAGACACTAACTGGCTATATGATCTGTGGCAAGTTACGTGGCCTCTGTTTGCCTCAGTTTCCTGAACTGTAAAGGGGGGATGAAAACAGCACCAGCCCCCCAGGATTGTGAGGATCCAACCAGGTAGTACTTGTCAAATGCTTAGAGCTTCACGTGGTACGTAAAAAGTGCTATGTGAGTGTGAGCTGTGCCTGACACGTAGTTCCATAACTAATGACTGCTTGTTAAATGGAATTGTGGTAACTCATGAAGTGACTTTCTTAAGGTCACATGGGCTGATCATTGACAGAGTTGGGATTTGAACCCAGGTCCTTGGATTCCCAATCAAGAACCTTCCCTTGTACCACATGGTGAGAAAACAATTACAGTTCTTTTTTTATGCTCCTAAAAGAAAACCAGTCCTGTTCTAGTACAGTGTCTGATATTAGAGCAGCTGGTGACCTCCCCTGCTCCCAGATAAAGCATGGACTTTATGGACTTCATTGCCACAGCTTGCGTCCAAGTGTCCCATTTTAGACCAACTGTCCAAAGATTCTCACAACAGCAAACGATAAATGAAATGAAGTAACTTAAGTGTCTGATAGTGTGCGGAATGTAAAGAACTCTGGAAATCACATTACCGCCCTCCCTCCACCCCTCCAAACCACCGCCCTAACCCAGAAGAGCAGGTGACACGCCAGTGCTCGTTTCAGGCCTTACAGGTTTTTAGTTAAGTTTACAAATTAATTTAAAAACCTTTGCCACAAGTATGGATCCATGAGGACAGCTCGGGCAAGGCTGGGGGACCTAGGACCAGCACTAGCTGTCCCTTACGTCAGCAACTTCTTTGGGTGAGAAGCTACTCAGAAGCTTGGCCTTTTTCAGCATTAAGACTCAGAAGCTGGATTTGGAAACATTTGTCACCAAAGGCAGCAAAGCTGTCTGCTCTCTTTGGAAAGTCCCAGAATTTTTTCTTGCCAAATTGACATATGGCCCATATACAAAGGGTTTAGCAGTGAAGCCAGTGTGTGATCCTGGGCCAGTTCTGCAGGTTCACAGGTTCGAATCCTGGCATGTCACAATGTGGTCTGATGACTTCTTTGGGCCTTTTTTTCTGTCATCCAGCAAAGGTGTCAGATCTTTGGAGGATCCTTCGGCTCTAAATGTAGAGCTGAGACTGCTGTTCAGCTCCATTTTTCCCTTCTCTGGAAAAAAAAAAGTTATAGTTAAATTGGTTCAGAAACTATAGCAGGGAAATGAAAGTGACTGTAAGGATCCACCTCAAGCCCATCAGAGGGGCCAGGCTGCGCAGAGACTGGGGGAGCCAGCACCTGCAAATACAGCTGCGGTTCATGAGCTGGGATCCCGCAAACCAGGGAGGACACTGCCAGGGCTCTACCCCAGAGAGACAAATACTGTGCCAGCTCTTTTTGTGCTGATAAAGAGCTAGAAACTACATGTGAAAGACTGAAGAACTGAGGTGGTGACCACAAGGTGCCTGAAGAAACACGCTACTTAGCCTTGACAGGAAGGTGACGGCCAGTGCAGACTCTGAGTGTACTGGACGTGGCCGGTGTAGGAATTCTTTCGGCTCGACTATCTATGCACGTTTATCACAAGGGTTTTGTTTTTCTTCCTTTCTCAGTGAGGGTGATGGAAGGGGGGAGAGAAAGAATGATGGATTTTTGTAATTTGAAATTTTTTTTAAAAATATGAGCAGTATAACAGTGTTTATTTGGGATCATTAAAACTTTGCAACTTCCTGAAGGGCTACTAGGTGGGGTGATGGATAGAATGCTGGGCCTGGAGTCAGGAAGGCTCATCTTCCTGAGTTCAAATCTGACCTCAGACTCTACTAGATGTGTGACCTTGGGCAAGTCACTTTACCCTGTTTGCTTCTGTTTCCTCATCTGTAAAATGAACTGGACAAGGAAATGGCAAATCTAGTATCTTTGCAAAGAAAACCCTAAAGGGGGTCACAGAGAGTCAGACGTGACTGAAAAATGACTGAACGCTTTCCAGCTCCATCCTCCTCTCCGTTACGTTTGATCTCCTTGCTTTCTTCACACACATACGTCTGTGTGCATATATGTGTATGTGCGTGTGCGTGTGCAATGCCATTTCTGCCTGCTGCACTCACATCCGGATGCTTCTGTGTGGTAGCTCTGTGGCCCCTGAAGGTTTGCCCTCCTCCTAAGGAGATGACCCTCTTGTGCCTCTGGATGATTCAGCTTGCTTCCACCCAAGCATCTCATGGAGTCTGGATGCATCCGCGTAACTTGGGCACCATGACCTGCCCCATGTCCCACAGCTAGAAGATGTCCAAGGAAGAGCTTAAGCCAGGTCTTTCTGACTCTTCAGGCTGCCCCTTGATCCATTTTTACATTGTCTTTACTTGTAGCCAGTGTTTTTAGAAGGAGGCAGTTTTAGCCTGTGTGTGGTAAAGAAAGAGCAAAGTCTGAAGGCAGGTCCCAGTTCAGAACCGTTACTTCTCCGAATCACCCTATGATCCCATCACCTCTCCCACACAACCTGACAATTAAAAGCCACTTTTAAAATAGTAATAGCCAGTTTACACAGTGCATGAAAGTTTTGCACAATATTTTATGTCTCATTTTATATCACAGTAAACCTGTTTGGGGCTTTCATTGCTTTTCAAATGAGGAAATAGGCTCAGAAAGGTTAAAACTTGCTCAGGGTCCATCAGCTAACAAGTTTTTCATTCCTGTTTGCTTCAATCCTACTAGTGCTAGCTGACCTCCGAGGTCCCTCCCAGCTCTCAATCTCTGATCCTGTATGTTTATCTGACCTTCCAAATCAAGGTTAAAAAGAGCTCTGTTATCTGATTGGGATTATTATTTTTTTTATATGAGTCTGAACACAAACTTTTTGGACTTTTTTTTTTGCTAAAAAGTAATTAAAATTAGACTGCCATTTGCTATATTAATGTGATTGATGGATTCTTTCTTCCCCTTTCCCCCCAGTTATGAAAAACCTCCTCCTGGACTTATCAAGGTGAGTATAGTTCATTCTTTTGCAGTTTATAATTTAATCATTAAAAATAATTGCATTTTGAGTAAATTTTTGTAAAATCAGATAATTATAAGATAGCATAATGATTCTTGAGGCACTTTTGGTAACACTTTCTCCGCTGCCAATGTTTTTTTTTTGTTTGTTTTTGTTTTTAGTATTTTGTGAATGCATCTGGAATAGGGCTTTGAAACCTTTTTAATGCCTCAGACAAATTTGGCCATTTGGTGAAGCCTAGCCTTCTTTAAATGCATAAAATAAAATATGTAGGATTTCAGAGGAAACCAATTACATTAAAGGGATTTTTTTTTCATACCAAGTTCACAGACTCTCTGAAATCTACCCAGAGACCCTCACGGGGGCTTCTGAATTTCTCATCTCCGATGCTCAGCAATGGTTCCTCTTCTGATCGGAGGCTGGCTCACCACCGCCATCTTGTATTGCGTTGGCCCTGCTGCAATGTGTGCTTCCCTTCTGTGCTGTTCTCTTCTCATGCTGACTCTGCTGTACCTTTTGTATTTTATTATACAGACTGCTGTCCCTGGCTAGGTTTCAGTGCTTTAAGAGTTAGAAGACACATAGGAAATACTCTTTTCCAATGAAAAAGTCCTTTCTACATTGTCTCAAAGAAACTTAAAGCCTTTCTTTTAAAATGATAGGAAGACCATTACCTCTTGAAAAGTTTGTATCAATGGCTAATAGTCTAATTACTGGAAAATTCAGTTCGTTTCAAAAAACACTTATTAATCATGACTATACATAAGACATTTTACTAATAAATTCTGGATTTTCGATCGCAAAAATGAAATCATCCCAAACTTCAAGGAATTTATATTCCACTGAGGAGATAAAACAGCATATACACAGATAAGCAGATAAAATACAAAGTGTACAGCCAGTAATAGAAAGTGCTTGTTTCACAAAGGAGGGGGCATTAACAGCTGGGGAAGGATCATGATAGGACTCACAGAGCAGCTAACTGGCTTGTGCTTTGAAGGAGACACATCAAACATAGGTGACCTGGACCATAGGGAAACACCAAACTGCAAAATCTGATTGCATAGGAGTGTGCAAGGGGTTGGTTTTGTTCTCAATACCTCAAGGCAATAGGATACCACCACAGATTTTGAACAGAAAAGTAACATGGTTAAGCCTGTGTTCTAGAAATCTCAATTAGCAGCTGTATGGAATATTATTCATTGGGTGGAGGCCCTTACAATATTCCTGGGTAGAGATGAGTTTGACCTGAAGCAGGGCTTGAGTTTGTGGGAATGGAGAGGAGAACACTGAATGCAAGAGATGTTAAGAAGGTGGAATTGACAAGATGTGGGGACTTGGATCAGGAGCTTGAAGGAAAGTTATGAGTTATGAATGACTAAGGTTACAGATCTGGGTTACTGGAAGGGTGATAGTGCTCTCAGCAGAAATATAAAAGTTTGGAGGAAAGATAGTGAGGTTTGCTTGGGTCATGTTGAGTATGAGATACTCCAGGATCTTTAGATGGAAATGTCCTTTAGGCAGTCAGTAATGCAGGATGGCAGTTCAGTTAAAAAATGATTTGGGAGTCATCTGCAACTAACAAGTAACCAAAGAAGAGGAGACAGTTGGCATTCACCTACACTTAGTGGGCAGGTGCACAATGACCCAACAGACTATCCTAAGAAAGAACAGTCAGACGGGCAGGAAGAGAACCAAGAGGGTGGTGGTATGAAAGCCAAGGAGAACCTGTCTAGGAGGTGGTTATCAGTGTCAAAACGAACGAGGACCATAAGACTGAGCAGGTAAGAAACCACAGGATCATTTCCGTTACGTAATGGCACTGGAATTGATGGTGTATGAGACTGAGTGGCAGATGAATGGTGAATGCTCTTTATAGAATGCAGATGCCTGTGAAAATGTTTAAGTGAACAAAAAAATGTTTAAGTGAGTCCATTATTAAATCAAGAATGAAAGTTCCAGATGGATGCTACTAACTACGTAAGAGGCAGCTAGGTGGTGAGTGGAGAGCACTGGGCCTGAAGTCAGAAAAACCCGAGTTCAAATCCAGCCTCAGACACTAGCTACATGACCCTGGGCAAGTCACTTAACCTCTTCTTCAGTTTCTTCATCTGTAAATCATGGATAATAATAGCAGCTGTGATAAATGATAATAATTATTGCTTATATAATATTTCGTTCATTTGGTGCTGATTCATAAATGACCTCTCTAACCATCAAATGAGTTCTATTTGGATGCGGAATGAAATTATGCTAGTATTTAGTAATAAATTTAGCATAAACATTGTCACAGTCTAGTGAATTTTCTTTTGATACCACACTTAATCCTGAGTTAAAGGCTAGAGAAATAATTCATTTATTGAAACAATAGAAATTACATTTCTAACAAGCGCCATGTCCAGATTTGGAAAGAATGGCAGTATCCTTCTAGATAAAAGGAGTTATTTCTATGTAAAATACTGTTTAAATTACATAAAGCCATGCTTTGACTTTAAAACCTGACTTAGAGATGATCTCTGAGTTTTTTTTTATTCTAATCTGTTTTCTGGGTTTTTTCTTTTCTGCTTGAATTGTGACTCTGTTGTACATAAATTTAAAAAATCAATTTCTTTTCATATGATTTAATTTTTCCTAGTATTTTTCTCTCTTTTCTGGTACCTAAAATTTGCCTGCGCTTGGAGTTATCTTAAAGGGATAAAGGGAGAAAGTGGGAGGGTTTTTTTCCTCTTCTCTTACTCCATCCCGGGGCTAGTGAGATGTGCTCTAAAACAACTTAAAGAAAAGACAGGTCCTTTTGGCTTTTTGTTTACGGATCTTTCCCTTTGTTTAGGAAGATGAGACCAAGCCAGAAGACTGTATACCAGACGTTCCAGGCAATGAACATGCCAGAGAATTTCTGGCTCATGCTCCAACTAAAGGACTCTGGATGCCCCTGGGGAAAGAAGTCAAGGTTATGCAGTGTATGTGATCTCTATTTTACTAATCATTCAGAAAATCTAGCATCATCCATTTGTGAATTTGTATCCATGGTTTTCCCATACATAGGTTATTTACTGAACATTGGAGAAGCTTCTTAGAACACCGAGCTTACTTCATGGCTTAGTTGAAAGCTTTTT
This sequence comes from Pseudocheirus occidentalis, assembly GCA_028646575.1. NCBI lineage: Eukaryota > Metazoa > Chordata > Mammalia > Diprotodontia > Pseudocheiridae > Pseudocheirus > Pseudocheirus occidentalis. Next base: position 14,465,929 of record CM053599.1, on the reverse strand, counting down.
CCACTTTGTCAAAAAGACAACTGGAAATTCTTATTTTTGAGAAGAAAAGACTTGGGGCATGGGGTGGAGGAAAGGGGACTGTGGCAGGATAGCTGTCTTCAGGTGTTTGAAGTGTACTGAGGAGGAGATAGTGCTAGAAGAAAGATGTGGAAGACAATAAGGAGTCTCTTGAGAAAAGGCTCGCTGTTTATGTATGTGTTACATAATTAGTTGCATTTACTTTTCAAAATGTGAATGTTATAAAGACTAACTTGGTATGACTGAAAGTCTTCTGTCTTGTGTAACCAGCGTGAGGGGACTTACTAAATGCTGACTTTCCTGTTGGCTTCTAGGCTGGCGCTGTAAACGGTACGGACACAGAACAGGCGACAAAGAATGCCCGTTTTTTATCAAAGGCAATCAGAAATTAGAACAATTCAGAGTAGTAAGTACAAAATTCTATCACGATATATTTTCTAGATACTGAATTTTGGTGGCTCTGCAGGATAACTTGTCAGAGAGAAGCTTAACTTTCTGATGGCGCTATATGTGATTCTGCCCAGCACACGCATCCCTGCTGACATCTACAAAATGTTTCCCCCAAAACAGTCGAGCAGACTCCTCTAACAGAGCAATCGTAGCTTAGGGTGCATATCACTTTTCACCTTGGTAGTTATTTGATTGTTAAAAGAAACATGGAGTTTTAGCTTTTTAAATGTGGTACCTACACTCACCCCTGAATTGGACCCAAGTTTTGTCACCTGTTCATTTTGTCTCCATTGACACCATTGTCATCGCCGAATGTGACGTCCTCTTGTCCTTTTCGGCGTTTACTCTCCTTACTCGGTTTCTATGTCTTTTCACATTCTTCGTAGTATGATTTCGTTGCATTCGTATACCTGAGTTTGTTCAGTGTGAACACGTGTTTTGTTTTCTGCTTTTGCTTTCCTAACAGCGCCACTCTTGGCCTTTTTAGACATCTGGCTCGTTTCTTGCTGTCACTGACCTTCATGGGCTATAAGCCTTGTGGCAGGATTCCTGGGCCAGAATAGAAAAAAAGCTTCATAAGCTCTCCTTGCATCATCCAAATTGTTTTACAGAACAGCTAGACAAATTCTCAGCTCCCCTACAATTTAGACGCCTTCTGCCTCTCCTAGTGTTAACGGTGAATTTTTCCATCCTATTAGCAATTTCATGCGATGGGAAGTGATGCCTCAGAATTGCTTTAATTTTCATTTCTATGATTAGTAGCAATTTCAGATTTTCTTATTTATATCCTTTGACCTCAAAAGTTTTCTTTATTATTTTTATTTATCATTTACTATATCATTACATGTCATTAAATATACAAATGTTTTTACTTATCAATAAAAGGCATTTTCGATTACGCTCTATAAAGTGTGATTTTTCCAAAAGCTCTTGCCTGTTAGATCCCTTTTTGTTTACCTGAGAGGCTTAGTACTAAATCATTATAATACCAATTAATAAGCATTTATTAAGTGCCTACTCTGTGTCAGTCACTATATTTAGCATTAGAAATAAAAATAGAAAAATGAAACAGATCCTGTCCTCAAGGAGCTTATAGTCTAACAGCAACATTATGTGATGACCAGCTTTGATAGACTTAGCTCTTCCCAGCAATGCAGTGATCTAATACAATTCAAAAGACGAAAGATGGAAAATGCTATCCACATCCAGAGAAAGAACCGTGAAGTCTGAATATAGATCAAAGCATACCATTTTCTCTTTTTGGGGGGGGGGGGGCTTTTTCTTTCTTGTGGTTTTTTCCTTTGGTTCTGATTCTTCTTTGCAACATGAGTAATGTGAAAATATGTTTAATATGATTGTACATGTATAGCCTATATCAGAGTGCATGCCATCTTGGGGAGAGAGAGGGAAAAATTTTAAACTCAAAATCTTAAAAAAATGAATGTTGAAAAGTAAAAATTAGTTTTTAAAAGCTTACAGCCTATCAAGAGAAACAATATATACATGTATACAAAATAAGTACAAGGCATTGGGAGAGGGGGCAATAGCAACTGGAGACATTAGGAGGGAAGGGAACAAGCATTTATTAAGTGCCTACCAAATGCTAGATGCTGTACTTACTGAGTGCTTTACAAATACCTTATCTGATCGTCATAATCACTCTGAGAAGATTTATTATTATCCCCATTTCACACTTACAGAAACTGAGGCTGAAAGCTGAATTTAGAGGAGGTGGAGGTGAAGAGAAAAGTCATACCAGACATGAGCAGGAGCCAGTCCTGTGGCTAGAGCTGTGACTAAAAATGGAGTGTCATATTCCAAGACGAAGAAGTCCATTGGGATAAGATCTTCCTGCCCACTAATAGGCCTCAGATGGAGCCCATTAAGGAAAGCTGGCTTAGGGAGGCTTGCTGGTAGGAAGGCTTTCACCCCTTTTGCTAATTTCTAATTGGGCACTGAGTCACGAGTGTTGTTTGCCTTCTTCTCTGAGAAGCATATAAATAGTCTGAGTTGGTATTTTGCTTTGGGGGCTCACTTATGAGAAGGATCTTGTGATTCCCTGCTTGAGATTCTGAGTGGCCGTATGTTCAGGGCTCCCCGACTGCTCACGTGTAAAAGCTCTCTGAATCCAGGGATGTATTTAATCTGTAAAGTGTATAGCAGCAATATGGCTTGGATTAAGGCAGTCTCTTGGTTTTTATTTCTCTACTTGTCTTTTCTCTGAAGTTTAAGGTGCTGACTTTTCCCCTGAACTTGTGAATGTAATTAAAAATGATTGTTGACCTCTTGATTTTTTCCTAGTAAAGCAGATCTAAGAACCTGTACTAGCAGGCATCCTGGGGAAGCCAGTGTGTCTGCTGCTACAAGTACCTAAAGAGGGGGAGAGGTAGGCTGGAGCCAGGCTATCATGGAAAACCTTTAAATGCTTAAGAGAAATTTGTATCTGATGCTAGAGGTAACAGGGACAACCAAGTTAATTGAGAACTGAAAATGAGGATGGATTATAGAAGGGAGAGCCACGAGGCTGGGAAATCTGTTGGAATAGTGCAGGAGAGAGGTAATGAAAGTCTGTGTTAATTAGGGTGCTGTCTTTCTAAGTAGCGAGAAGGAGATGGAAATAAAAGATGTCATAAAGGTAAAAACAGTAAGATTGGGGTGGCTAGGTGGCACAGTGAGTAGAGCACCGGCCCTGGAGTCAGGAGGACCTGTGTTTAGTTCTAGCCTCAGACGCTTGACACACCTACTAGTCATGGGACTTTGGGCAAGTTGCTTAACCCCAACTGCCCTCCAAAAAAACAAAAGCAAAAAAACCAAGATTGACAACTGATGTAGAATAAGGGAGAGTAAAGAGAAAAGATGAACTGAGTTTGTAAACCTTGGGTAATGGGAAGGATGGCTGTGGTTTCAACAGAAGTAGGAAGGGGCTGTAGGGAGAATGGATTTGGGGAGAACAAGAATGACTATTGTTTTAAACATGTTGAACTTGAACTACCTACGGGAATTACAGGAGGAAAAGTCCACTAGCAGTTAGTAATGGGGGCCTGGAGCCCAGGAGCAATACTAGGGCTGGAGGTGAAGAACTGGCAATCATCTACATTGAGATGATGATTAAAACTCCAACTTAATGAGTTTGCCAATAGACAAGTGTGTCAGAAGAAGAAGGAAAGGCCTTGTCATGAAAACTCAGGGAATGAATAAGAGTATCTAGAAGGAAAGGGTGGTCAGCCATGTCAGGTGCTCCAGAGAGGTTGAGAAAGATGAAAGTAGAGATCATCAGACTTGGCAGTGAAGAAATCACTGGTACCTTTGGTGACAGCAATCTGGAAGGTGGAATGCAAAGGACTGAGAAATGAGAGGAAAGGAAGTAGAGGCAACAAGTGTATCTCATCTCTTTACCTCCTATCCCCAAATCTGGCTGTGAAAAAGAGGAATTCAGGACAGTAGCTTGAATGGTGGTAGGGTCTAATGAAGGTTTTTAAGTGGGGGGAGAGATTTCACCATATTTGTAGGAGAGCCAGAAGATGGTGGAGGAGGGGGATAAAGGTGCTGGAGGAGACAGGAGAGGATGGCATCCAGAATACATATGGAATGGTTGGCCTTGGCAGGAAGGACTGCCTCTGGTCAGAGCCCTAGGTCTACATGTTGTACTCTGTCACTGTTGTGACCTATATTACTAAGCAGGAGGAACTCAGCAAGAGGACAGGTATGGTAAAGATATCACCTGTTTCTTTCATATTAGAGACTTGTTTCTTTCATATTAGAGACTGGAGTTCTTTAAAAGGGTTTTGAAAATAGCTTCCCTTGAAGATGGCGTCACTTCTAACAGATGTTTTGGGGTTGAAGGCTACCTTGGTCCTGTGATCTGAATTTCAAGCCTTTGCCTAGGATTTTAAACTAAAGCCTCCAGAGACTTGTAACCAGAAACTGCAATCTTACTTTATAGCAAGCACTAAACGGAAAAGTGCTTTAAAACAAACTTTTTAAAGAAATAATTTTTTTTTCCGTTTTAATTTTTTTTCTTGGTTACATCATTCATTTCCACACGGTTTTGAGTTACAGATTTTCTCCCGTTTCTGTCCCTACCCCCCAGCCCAGAACATTGATCACACTGTAAGACCCCTCCCGCAATCTGTTCCCTTTTATGCCCTCCTCCAACACCCCTCTAGCTTTCTAGCAGAGCAGGGAAGGGCTCCCTGCCCCCGTCCCTGAATGTATTATT
>CM053599.1:14432848-14460742 GCA_028646575.1 Pseudocheirus occidentalis | reverse complement strand
AGGGAGGGAGGGAAGGAAGGAAGGGAAGAAGGGAGGGAGGGAGGGAAGGAGGAAAGAAGGAAAGAAAGAAAGAAAGAAAGGAAAAAGAAAAGAAAAGAAAAAGAAAAGGCAGGGGTAGCAATCATGATCTCAAAGTAAAAGCAAAAATAAGTCTAGTTAAAAGAAATAGTCAGGAAAACAACATTTTGCTAAAAGGTATAGACAATGAAGCAACATCAATACTAAAAATATGTGCACCAAATGGCAGAGTGTCCAAGTTCTTAAAGGAAAAATTAAATTAAGTTGCAGGAGGAATTAAGAGAGTAAAACTGTACTGGTGGGGAAATCTCAATTTATCTCTTCTCAAAACTAGATAAATCTAACCACAAAATAAATAAGAAAGCAGTTAAAGAGATCAACAGAATTTCAGAAAATTATAAATGAAAGACTGGGAGAAAAATTAATGGGAATAGAAAAGTGAATACCTTTTCTCAGCTGTATATGGTGCCTTCACAAAAAACTTGCATTAGTGCACAAAAACCTAATAAACAAATGCAAGAATAGTAAATGTACATTTTGGGGACCATAATGCAATGAAAATTACATTCACCAGAGAGCCTTGGAAGCATAGATTAAAAATTAATTGGAAACTAAATAATCTAATCCTAAATAATGAATGAGTCAAAGAACAAATCATGGAAATAATCAACAGTTTCATTAAATATGATGACAAGAATGAATATAACACAATTTGCAGGATGCAGCTAAAGCAGTACTTAGAGGAATTCATCAGTGAATTAGAGTATGCAACTAAAAAAACTAGAAAAAGAACAAATTAAAAGTTCCCAATTAAAAACAAAAACAAAAATCTTGATAATCAAGATAGAGACTAATCAAGTTCAAAGAAAAAAAATTTTGTAATGAAACTAAAAGCTGGTATTATGAAAAAACAATAAAATAAAATAGAAAAGCCATTGGTTAATTTGATTTTTAAAAAGGGAAGGAAACCAAATTACCAGTACAAAAAATGAAAAGGTAGAATTACAACCAATAAAGATGAAACTAAAGCAATTATTGGGAGTTATTCTGACCAATTATATTCCAATAAAACTGACAATGTAAGTGAAACACGTAAACATTTACAAAAATATAATTTGCCTAGATTAACAGCTGAGGGGAGAGCACACTAACTAAACAATCTTAGAAAAAGAAATTGAACAAGCCATGTGAACTCCCTAAGAAAAAATTTCCAAGGCCAGCTGGATTTACAAATAAATTCTATCAAACATTTAAAGAATAATTAATTCCAGTACTATATACATTATTTGAAAAAACAGGTAAAGAATGAGTCCCACCAAATTCCTTTTATGGCACCAATATCCTTTCGATACCTAAACCAGGGAGAGCAAAAACAGAGAAAGAAAACCATAGGTCAATTTCCCTAGAGTTAAGCAACATGGCAGATATAAAAATATGTTTGACATGATTTCTCATGTATAATGGACATCATACTGCTTGCCTTCTCAATGTGTATGGGGCGGGGCTGGATGGAAGGAGAGAATTTAGAACTTACAGAACTATAGAATTTAGAATTTAACATTAAACATTTTTAATTTAAAAAAATTTTAAAACACCAGAGTTAACAATGATTTCTTCAGAGGGAGGGGAGGAAAATTTGAAACTCAAGGGATTGTGGAACTGAATCTTGTAAACTAAAAGTAAACAAATTAATAAAGACAAAAAACCCAATGACCTCTTTATTGCCAAAATAATGATTTTTTCTCAATCCTCATGCTTTTCTGGCTTCTCTGAAATATTTTACACTTAAGATCCTTCTGGATACCCCCAGCCCCTTCCTCCTTAGGTTTTCAGTACACTGTTCTCTCTTAGTTCTCCTCCATGCTGGGCCCTTCTTAGCCCTCCTTCTGTATCATCATCAATGTCATGCCCAGTAATTCTGACTTTCCCTTCGGTTCCCTCCTCTGCCCTCTTCTCTTTTCCCTCTATACTCTCATTTGGGGAGCTCATCAGCTCCCACAGGTTTATTTATCATCTCTCTGTAGATGATTACCCTATCTAGATAGCCAGAGTTTCTCTCCTCCCTCCAATCTCTACATCATCAACTGACTACTGGTCATTCTAGCTAGAAGACCTCAAACTCAACATTCTTCAACTTAAAAGATTAGTAAGTAAGCAGAATCTGAACAATTTATGCAGGAACTAGAATATTGTAAAAGAAAACAACTTTAAAGACTAAAGAACTATGATCAAAGCAAACAACTCAAGATTCCCCTCAAAAATTTCCCCATTCTGAAACCCCCTGTTATGTGACAGAGGATACCTCCACCATCCATCAAGTCACCCGCGCTGACAACCTCTACTCCTCAATCTCAATCCATATATCCATTCTGTTGCCAGATTTTGTTTGTTTCTCTCAACACTTTTCATCATTTCTCTACTCCTACAGCCACAGTTCTAGTTTAGGCCCTTTATTACCTTTAATTTGGACCACTGCAATAGCCGTCTACCTCCTCCCTCCAGAACCAAATGTAAAGCTCTCTGCACATGGTCCTTCCCCATGTACCCTAGAATCCAACTACCCAGCACTTAAGCACTCTGTAGTTCATAAACCACCTTACTTTCATGATCTCATTGATCTTAACAATGCATTGATGGGGAGGGAGTTACAAGAAAGGAAAACAGTATTTTCAAAAATAGTAAAGGCATACTAATGCAATATTACTAGAAATAATGCGGAATGAAGCAAGCAGACAGACACAGGAGAAGAATTTGTTCACTGGCTATAATACTGGAAAACAACTCTGAAAGCTTTAAGAACTATCATCAATGTGAGGAAAGACAAGACTCCAGAAGATTAGTAATGAAGGCTACTTGTCACTTCTTAGGTAAGTACTGGAGGTGAAGAATGAGACATATCATCAGATAGTAGTGATGTGCAAAGTTGTTTTGCTTAACTACACGTTATAACAGAAGGCTTTCATTTGAGGACAGAAGGAAGGAGAGTTGTCAGGGGAATAGCAACCATGGCAATACAGGTAATATGCTATCACAGGAGGAAAGAAACACATTTATTAAGTGCCAATTCCTGGAACTGTGCTAAGTACTGGAGATAGAAATACAAGCAAAAAGAAAGTAAGTCCCTGACCTCAAAGAGTTTATATTCTAACAGGGGAAGATAAATATTTTAAAAAGAATTTAAAAGATGGGAAGCAGAGAAAATGTCCAGTGCATGGAGCACAAATTTGAAGTCCATTAGTCAAGAACAGGAATGTGAAGGGAACAATGGTTGGCTTTGGCTCTTCCATAAAACAGAGGATTCAAAAGGAGATTTGAGGTGAATCTTGAAGGAAGCCAGAGAAGCCAAAAGACAGAAATGAGGAAGAAGGGCATTCCAGGCATGCAAGGGAGCCCCAGTGTAAAGGTATGAAAGAAGTCATGTCATGTTTGAGCTAGATGTATACAGGGGGACTAGAAAGTAAGAGGAGGCCATGTTATAAAGAATGTGAAATGCCAGGCCTCGAGCTTGCCTTCCAGACGGCTTCTCTACTCTGGAGTTGCTCTGAATGGGATTTACCTCTTACGTTCTCCAGGATTTTGTCATGGCCTTTAGACATCCCGATAATTTTCATAGATTTATTTTCTATTCTGTTATTCTACTGAAGTTACTAACTGGCTTAGTTTCTTTCCTTGTTTTCTAAGTAAATCATCATTTTTGCCAGCAAATAGGGAGAATTCTGTCTTCTCTTTCCTAATATGTATGCCTTTGATTACATCACTTATCTTAATGCCATAGATAACATTTCTATAACAAATATTAATGGGAAAAGGAAGCATATTTAATTTACTCCTCTATTTACCAGAAAGACTTCTAGTTTTTAGTTTTTTTCTGATTAAGAATAATGCAAGTCCTGGGTCTTATGGAAGGGTAATAAATCAAATTACTAACCATATTTTGTAGAGTCATGACTTTTGGTTAACAGTATTATATATTTACATATATATGCATATATATACATACACATATATGTGAGTGTGTGTGTGAATCACATTAAAAATGGCCCCACTCTATGCTTTATAGGATCTTTATCATAAATGTCAAATACTTTGTCAAAGGAATATTTCCACACCTATTGATATAAACAATTTGGGGTATTTTTGCTTTTTAATGAGATTTGTAATATTAATTGTTAATAATTATTTTCCTAGTGTTGAACCATCTTTACAACTCTGGTATGACCTCAAGTTTTTCACAGTAATAAATATTTCTGGCATATACTACTATAATCTTTTGGCTAGAATTTTATTTAAACTTTTAGTATTCATTACTGATATTGATGTTTAGTACTTTTGTTCTTTTAATATTTCCTGATATTAAAATTATTTCTATACTATAAAATCAGTTTGTTCGAAAATTTTCCTCCTTAATTTTTGAGAATAATTTGTGTAGCAAGGGAGTAATTGCATTTTTTTCAAATTAAAATTTTTTTCAGTTCCAAATTCTCATTCCCATTTCTCCTTCCCCACTCACTGAGAAAGCAAGACAAACAAAATGGTTTACAAATTTGTAGAGTCAAACAAAACACTTGTGCATTAGCTATGCAGATCTCTCCCCCTACACTATACTGTCCCAATTTTTTTTCATTCTGCCCTCTGAATCCATCACTTTTCTATCTGGAAGTGGAAAGTATAATGCATCACTAGTCCTTTAGAACTGTGATTAGTTCCACTGTGTTAATAAGAGTTCCCAAGTCTTTCAAAGTTGTTTGTCTATGTAGTATCTTTTATCATATAAATTGTTCTGGTTCTGCTCACTTCACTTTTTATCAGTTCATACAACTCTTCCTAGATTATCACCTACACTTAAACATTCAATAGAATTCATCTGTAAATCCATGTGGATGGAGGATTTTTTCTTTCAGTTGGTCCTTCGTGGTAGTTCAGTTTCACTCTCTGAGACTGGGTGAAAATCTCTATTTCAGTTTATGCTAATCTGGGCATATCATACTTTTAAAATAATTCTTTATGTTTTTAGAATGTTCAGTTTTGCTAGCATGTATGTGACAGTCCATTCTAGTCATTCTTTTTGTTTCTTCTGTGCTGTGATTTCATCTTGTTTCATTTTAATTTTGGTAATTTTTTTCTGCCCTATTCAACTCAATCAGGTTTCCTAAATCTATAAATTACCGTTAACCTTTATGGAGAATTGGCTTTTAGTTTTGTTAATCATATCCAGATATATTTTATTTTATCTATTTTTCCTCTAATCTGCAAAGTTTCCTCTCTTGTGAGGATTTTGGGTGCTTATTTTCTAGTTTTTTCAGTTGCATATTCTCTTAACTAATCCTCTTTTTAATTTTGATTTTTAGTTTAAGGGGATTTTTTTCCCTCTCAATACTGATGAAACTGCACACCAGAAATGTTTCTTCATTAACATGCTCTTTCATGGTTATCATTTTTATGATTTGTTCTTTGATCTGATCATTTTTTTCAGATGTCAGCAAGTCTCTATTTAGTTCTACCTTTTTTTTTTGTATTAGTATTTTCATATTAGTATTTTGTGTTTTGTCCTGTAAAAGATGTTTAGCATTTCTGCTTTTTTTCCCTTTTCTTTTTCTTTGCCCTCACATAGGCTCTATTTTTGTAAAATTTCCATTTGGTGCTAAGAAATCAGTATGCTGTCTTATGTTCCTATTCAGAAGTCCCTATATGACATTCAGTTCTGCCTTCTCTGTTTAATTCTGTTGCTTCCTTTTCATTTTTGTTAGAACTGTCCAATTCTGAGAGAGGAACATTAACAGCTACACATGAAGGAAGTTCTTTTCATGACTCCTAATTATTCTCTACCCTCAAACAAAGGTCCATCTTTTTATTCCTCATATTCTACCAGTCTTGTTGTAGAGACACTAGTAATGAAACAGTATAGTCTCCAAAGAATGAAAAAGAAGTACCATTGAGAGGGCAACGTAGGGGTTTTTGTGGAATGAACAAGTTGAAAGACATTAGAAATTAAGAATTATGAAGAATGAAATATAAGGTAGCAGCAGAAAAATGTGTGATTAAGAAAAAAGACAGATTAGTCATGTAGCAAAAGTGAGAAGTAAGCCTGTGTACACACACAGAGCACAAAGAAAATCAGTAGGATTTACAGACCACTAGGAGGAAAATTATTGGAATTATGGGAGAACATGGGCAAGAGTCACAAATGATGGGCAGTCACAGACAGGTGAAGATTTGTATTATTTGAGGAAACAATTGCATTGATCAATTTGAGTATTTAAGTGAACAAAGACTAGACTATTAAAATATTATTTCATATGATTTAGTTCATTAGAACAGGAATTTCCTAAAAGCACTGAGGAAAAAAACAAGCTTCTTTCCCCAATGTTAAAAAAAAAAACTCCTACAATTATAGTGTTATGTCTTTTTTTTTGAAATTCAGATAACTTTTACAAATTTAGACGTATGTCATTTGGTACATATATACTTAGTACTGATTATCACCTCACTGTCTATTTTTTGGAAACAATGTTTACCTATTTACTTCTCAATACCATGAATTTCTAGAATTCCTTTGAATGACAGCATGATTACTACAGTTTCTAAATGACCCTATGAAGTAGATTGTTCTAGCCTCTCATTTTCATTATACATATACAGAAGCCTGTTGGATTTCATTTTCTTATACATCTGGTGATGGATTTTATTGGACTGTTTCATCAATTCCTATTTCAAGTTTTCATTGGCAGGTTTGTGCTTTCCTTACCTTTTGTACTGATCTTTATCCCTGCCCTGTTTCAAGTCAGTCATTTGTCCGAGATTTCTTTTCCTGTTCCCCATTACATTTGGAGGCTAGTCAGTTTCTGAAACGCCTCCTCCTTGACACTACCTATTCCAATCTACCTGCCCTGCCCCATTCACTTGAATTTGCTTCCATTTTAAGAACTATTCCTCTTCTCCTTTAGGTAATGTTCATGCTTTTCTGATGCATAGCTGTTTTTATTTGCTCCTTCTTTATTTTGTTTGTGTGTTTCCCACCTGAGGGTAGAACTTCTGAAGCACCAAATCTGACCTCCCTTCCATGCTATTTCTATGGTAGTGCCTCACCTTATCCTTCCTCTATGCTGGCATCATGTGTAGAAGTAGAAATTCATGGAGGAGGCATTGTTGGATTAAAACAGTATGGTGTGATAAGAGTCATTCTATATTCTAAGTCCAGAGTCCCTACCCTGTAAGCCAGCTGTGGAAATAGCTGTGCTGATTTTGTGTATGTGGCCATTTGGGGAACAGAGATCTCCTGCTAGAGGAGAATGGTGGACCTGCTCTATCAAATGTGCCTCCTTCCTTTCAGTTGTTTAGTAGCGTCCTACTCTTCATGACCCTAATTGAGGTTCTCTTGGCAAAAATACTGGAGCAGTTTGCCATTTCCTTCTCCAGCTCATTTTACAGATGAGGAAACTGAGGCAAACATGGTAAAGTGACTTGCCCAGGACTGCACAGCTAGTAAGGCCAGATTCAAATGCAAACTCATATTTCCTGATTTCTCGTCCAGTGCTCTACTAACTTGACTGTACCACCTCGCTGCCCCACTTCCTCTCTTAGACCCAGTCATACCACTCCTAGGTTGATAACCTCAAAAAAGAGCAGAGAAAGAAGAAGAAGACTGATATATACACACACACTTGTAGTAACTCCTCCTGGAGTGGTAAAAAACTAGAAACTAATGGGGTGTCTCTAAATTGAGCAATAGCTAAATAAATCATGGCACATAAATGTAATGGAATACTAGAATTCCTTAAGAAAATTTTTAAAAGGATAGTTTCAGAGAAACCTGGGAAGGCTAGTAAGAATTCATCGAGAGTAAAATGGGCAGAACAAGAAGAACAATTTATGCTATAAAAATAACCATGATTCCACTGTTAGGCCAGCATTCTGCTACTCACCTCCTGATAAAAAGGTGCAGATTTTGACTTGGTGCAGATTTTGGACATAGCCAACATGAATTTTTTGCTTGACTATTTATATTTGTTACTAAATGTCTGTTTTTTTCTTTCTTCTTCAATGGAGTCGAGGAAGTAGAGGTAGATTTTTAATTTAAAAATTAATTTAGCTTAGAAATAAAAAGAAAACAGTTATCCCTTTTTAATTTAAAAATTAATTTAGTTTAGAAATAAAAAAGAAAACAGTTATCCCTTTCACATCATGGGGATGAGGGGAGTGTGCCCCCACAATATGGAAAATCCATGTAAAAGTTTTTGGCCTTCCCTATATACCAGAGAAGTCTGGATTTTTTTTCCTTTTCTTTTATGGGTTGTTTACAATACCTTACTGTAAAATCTGAGCATATTTATGGTTGGTTGGTTGTTGTCCTTTGTTCTTGTAGAGGACCAAAATGACTTCACTATGTTAGAGTCAATTTCCAATGCCTCCAACTGTGGCTGATCAGTCCAATAAGAGCTCAGAATGCTCTACCACAGGTCAGGCACAAACAGGGCACTAGTACCTCTGGTGTGAAGGCTGCTTTCCACCTCTGGTGTCCACCTGATCCACCTAACTCACCTGGGGCTCCAAAAAGCTGTAGCATGCAGAGTGGCCACACCCCCAGTCAACCATTCAGACAGACAGGCTAAATCAGGGTGAAGGTAACTGAGGGGTATTAAATCTGTTGGTGGGTTAAGGGGGTGTCTACCCCAAGCATGGAAAAACTTCCCTTGGTGGAATGGGTGGATGAGAACAACTTGTTCCAGTGGCCATAAAGGTGGCCCGTGGAGCATTTAGAGCTTGGTTAGACGTTGAAGATGCCACTGCATCTTGAAACATCACCGGTCATCTTGACTCTGTCCTTTCACTGGACTGTGATGACTCTGGAAGAGAGGGTGAGGCTGATGACTTCATGCAACTCTCTTAAATCCAATTCATGCACAAATCAGAAGACAGTATCTGTACCATTTCATCATTTGTTACCTATCTCCAAGTCCTGTCACAACAGGTGAGTAATGAAGCAGCAGGTGCAGAAATACTGGGAGATGTAGTCACAACCCTGAACACAGGCAAGCCCAGCCCATAGGACTGGTTGTCTTCTCATTGGAAGCAGCAGTGGGATCAGGCAGCCCTCTGGGTGTCTGAACAGCCTTTTAAGGATTACACTGCTCATCTCCTGGTAGGAAGAAGGGGCTGAAAAAAGGTGCTCTAAAAACTGTCTGCTTACCCAGCCCTGGCCTGATTACAGTAGTAGGCAAGGAATGCCCCTTGCAATCAAAACACACAAAAAAATTTATAGTAATAAAAGATAAAATATATTGATATTACACAACACTATACAAAATATTTTATGCATTTCTGAGTTTCTAAACTCTTTTTTGTGTTGTCTGCTGGCCTTTGTGTGTTATCTGTAGCTTCCATGAAACTTCCCAAAAATTCCCACTTAATTGCTTAGGTTGCCCCATGAATATACTAAAAACATGGAGAAAGTCATGATGCAGAAGGGATAACTATATGGGAGGAATAAATATGTACTAAAGTATACACAAAGGACATCTGTGCTAGAGGTGATACAACACTGACTACACTGAGGCATTGACCCTTCAGATGTCTGAGAGGACAAGGAGGCCAAATGCTGGGATAAGCACAGACCTTATTGTTACCAGGTAACAGAATCACTGGACAGTCATCAAGCCTCGATGGCTGTGTTCCCACTCACCAATCTCTGCAAATTCTTTATAACAATAATTACACAGTTTTCAAGGAAAGAATAAGAAGAAGCAAACGTCTTCTACACCTAACCGCATCTTTAGTCACACAGCTGCCTGAAAGGTGCACAGACCCCACCTCGCTTATTTGTTGATTAGGAAAATTGGATTAAATTACAATAACTCCTCAAAGATCTTCTCATCAATATGTTAGGACTCCTTGAAAGATGAAGCACTCATTCATTATGCATTTCTTACATGAGATTACATTATTCAGATACCCTCTGGTTATTAATATGAAGTAAGGCATAAAAAAACGAAATGTGGGCTTATCAAAGATGAGGCAGAACAGAGAGATTTCAAGGTGCAGCAGTGGAGAGATGACTCATGGGTCACAGATCTGTCCCTCTCGCCCTATCAATGCTCTCTTGTCCCCATCTTCCTGATAAGGAAACATCCGGGGGGCAGGTTTCTTTTCTGGGAAATATCTGAGGTAGAGTGCTATTCCCAAGGACCCATTCTGAAAGATACTATCCACCTCCCAAGAGAGAAAAGTCATGAGCTTTGAATGAAGAGTGAAGTAGACTTTTCACTATATTTTTATTGTTTTATTCTGTGTTTTCTTTTACAACATGGTTACTATGGAAATATGTATAACTGATGTCAAATTGGTTTGCCTTTACAATGAGGGGGGGGGCAGGAAGCAGAGAATTTGGACCTCAACATTTTTAAAAACTGATCTTAGGGGGTGGCTTGGTGGCGCAGTGAATAGAGCGCTGGCCTTGACTCAGGAGGACCTGAGTTCAAATGCAACCTCAGACACTTAATACTTACTAGCCATGTGACGTTGGGTAAGTCACTTAACCCCAAATGCCCTGCCTTCCCCCCTCCAAAAAAAAAAACCAAAAAGAATTGATCTTAATTTTTTGCATGTAATTTAGAAATATTTAACAAAATAAATAAAAATAATTTTTAAAGCTGCCTAACCTCAAATCTAGGGCTCTTCTTAATGTCTCACATTGCCTTTTATTAAGTTCCTTCTAAAATGGCACAGGTCTGAGATGCACCTCAAGTGCAGTAAAATTGAACAAGTTGTGGTATATGAATATGATGGAAGATTGTTGTGCTGTAAGAAATAATGAAAAGGGTGGTTTCAGAGAAAGCTGGGAAGACTTGTATGGACTGAGGAAGAGTGAAGAGAACAGAACCAAGAAACAAGAAGAACGATTTTGTAAAACGAACAATTCTGTAAAATCTAAGAATTCTAATGGATATAATTAACCAGCCATAATTCCAAACGGGCTCATGAAAACTGCTACCCACTTCCCGTCAGAAACGTGATGGACTCAGAGGGAAGAGTGGGACAGACAGATGTGGGTACATCTGTGTATACATGCATAAATGTGTATGTATGCAGAGATGGACGATGGAGGACCATGTTTTGCTTGACTGTACATTTCTGTAAAAGGGGTTTTATTTTTCTTTCTCAATCGGCAAAAGAAGAGGAGGTGGAATGAGAGTTAAGCAGGAGGGAAGGTGGATTTTCATCAACTAAAAAAATAAAATTTAATATTAAAAAAGGGGCTGAAGCCTCAGTCTGATATTCATTTATTTTAAAGACACTTTTTAATCTACTTCCTCCAGTCTAAAGAAACTTCACAAATCAGCACAAATTAATATCGTAGTAGTGACTGAGTAATAATCATTGTCAAATATAATGTGCTTTTAAGGTTCAATGAAGCATTTATTTTACAAAATCCTTTTTACACATTATCTCACTTGTTCTTTATAACAAACCTTTGAGGTAAAAACTTAAGTTACTGTTATTAGCCTCATTTTACAGATATGGACAATGAGGTTTGGAGAGATTATATGGTTTGCCTGTCCACAGTAACATAACTAATAAGCCAGGAGAGGGAGAATTTTAACCCAAGCCTTCTCCTACACCCAGTGTAGCACTCTTTTACCTTACTCTGTCCAGCTCTCTCAGAGCTTTTAAATCAAGAGAGTTACCTTCTTTAAAAAGCACCCAAAGAAGAAATGACTAAGGCTAAAAAAGATGATGAGGAGAGAGACTAAATCTTACAAAGGGCAGTGATCTTTTCTTATGTAAATAAACAGGGATACTTACCCATGAATTAGGAAAATGTTGCCACCACTAGGGGTCAATAAAAGTTTGAGAAGCCTCAAAGTCAAAAAGTAGTGATTATTTTAGTTTTAACAAGCAAAAGAATGACAGGTTCTTGGACTTCTAAAAACAGTAAGACTGCTGGATATGTGATATTAGCAGTGTGGGTATTCTCTACAATCAATTAATTAATCACTATATGTTTATTAGATGCTTAATATGTTCCACATACCATGCAAACATTAGGGAAACAAAGACAAAAGTGAAATAACCTACAACCTAAAGGATTTATACTTCACACCACAACTTATCTACACTGGCCCATATTAAAAATAACAGACATACTTAAAGAAGCATCAACATGCTGTAACACAAGATGGAGGATTAGACTTTCTCTAGTCCCCATCACCCCTCAAACCTCTTGAAAACAGGAAATATGTGTCAGAGAGAAAGCAACTTCAGCTATCTCCACAGTCTGGTACACTAGGAACCTAAGAGAAGATAAAAATTCATATTTATGAACTAACTAATGCCTGACTCATGTTCACCACCACGGCCCTCCCCAACGACCCACCATGCCTGCAGTGTCAGGGCAGTGCTGGCGATTCTACCCACAGGCTGTGAGAAAATGGAACCTTATACTCTGATCCCTCTCCCCTCCCTTTTTCTAGTACCATGAAGACCCAACGGGCAGGCTGCGGATGTTTGCTGAGTCCTCCCTCAACAGTAAAGATTTCAGCAATGTTCTGTGCTATAAAATATCTATGTAGAAAAGCACAGAAACAGAGGAGAAGGGGCAAGACATGTGTATTGGCTTGAAAAGATTTAAGTCCATACCCCAACTTCCCCACCTTCCTACTTGGAAGAAATAATGACAGGGATGGTTTCAGAGGAAGCTGGGAGATCCAAATTCCAAATGACCAATATCTGCCCAGGCTGCAATAGCATCAGTGTATCAGCCCAGAGGCCTGCGGAAGAGAAGGAATAAGACAGGACACCATGTATGTGTGGGGCAGGGGGGGCAGAAGGGGAGATGTGTGGTTCTCCACTAAGGCTGAAGAAAAGAACCCAGCCTCCATTTATGGCTAGTTCTGTACCCCAAAAATCACTGGAAGCACAAACTTAGACTGGCAGACCATGCCAAATGTGGGAAAAAGCCAAGACATTTTGAAATTCAGCCCCCAAGAAAATGACCATCAGAGAGAAGAGTCAGAAAGTCAACAATTAGAAAAATAATGGGAAAAAAGATTGAAATTCTTGAAGATGTCAGGAGGAAGAAAACTAAAAGACCTTGAATATAAGATACACTAACAGGGATTAAGAGCAAACGGTAATATGACTTCCAAATCTGGTAGAGGACCTCAAGCATCTATGAATAAATACTAGAAAACGAAGAAAAATGATTCAGCACCTGATGAGGTGGAAGACCATGTGGGCACTACAGAGAATACGGAGCCACAACACACTGTTTCTGAGGACTTTAAAAGAGATAGGAGGATTGTGAGGGCAGAATTTATAGCCTGATAAAATGGGCAAAACAGAAAAACCTGCAATAGCAAGTCTCACCAAAGAAACCAAGCAAGGACAACTAACTGGGCACAGAAATCCACAAAAGTGAAGGGCAATGTAGAAGAAACTCAAAAAGCAGTGACATAATAAGAAGACATGTTTTCTATTCAAACAAAATAGATTGACTTCAAACACAGGATAAACAGAGACAACCTAAGGATTACTTGTCTCTGAGAAGAAAACAAGGCAAAAAGCCCTGAACACTATTGTGTAAGAAATAATACAAGATGAAGTGGAGCCATAACGGCAGGGTAAAGGCAGAGACTTGCCTTTAGTTCTGCTAAATCCCCCTCCAAAAGAACTTTAAAATAATGCCCCAAAATAGATTCTGGAGAGGAAGAAACAACAAAAGAGTAGAGTAAAATAATTTTCCAACCAGGAAAAATGTAAATGGTTAGCAGGAAAAGTCTATTTCACTGGGCTGAGAATGGAGCTCAGTTCAGTCTAGGCAACACACCCACGAGCCAGCAGCAAGCCTTGGAAGTGACTGACTCAGCAGTGGTGGCTCCTGGAGGTTTCAGTTCACAGATGGTAGGGGGATTGGGACAAGTGGTCAGAAGGTGATGACAAGAAACTCTGTGCTGGCATTGGATATAGGACTCTGTTGTACTGCCCGTACATAGTTTTGCTCACTATCCTAGAACATGGTCACAGTTGCAGGACAGAAAACAATGCCTATGGTTTCTCATAGACCACAGCACAGGTCAGGAGAGCAATGACCACATCTTTCCTTAGATCATATCACTATGGAAGAATAAAAACATACTGATCCTCAGAATTAGCTGTGAAAACAGTAGCCCAAAAAACATCTTAAGCTTAGGACAGTGCCCCTCCTACCACAGAAATAGAAAACAATTTTAACATAAAGTTAAAAATCTTTTAAAACAGGTTAGAAAAACAAGCAAATTAACAAAAAAAGATCATAAAAAGTTACTGTGGTGACAGGGAAGATCAAAACACAAATCCAGAAGTCAACAAAATCAAAACAGCTACCTCAAAAGCCTCAAAGAAAAGAGTATGAATTGGTCTCAAGGCCAAAAAGAATTCCTGGAAAAGCTCAAATTTTTTTTTAAAAATAAAGAGAGACAGAGAGAAAACAGGGAAAAGAAATGACAGTGATGCAAGAAAATCACGAAAAAAGAGGAAACACTTTGGTAAAGGAGGCACAAAAAATATAGAAGAAAATAACACTTTAGAAAACAGGTCAAATAGTAAAAAAAAAAAAAAGGCATAAAAATATAATGAAGAGAATGCCTTAAGAAGAATTAACCACTTGAAAAAAGATGTACAAAAACCCAACTAAAGAAAAAAAAAACCCTTAAAAAGCAATATTGCCCAAATGGAAAAAGAGGTACAAAAGTTCACTGAAGAAAATAATTCCTTAAAAATTAAAAATGGGCAAATGGAAGCTAATGATTCCATGAGATATCATGAAACAATCAAATGAAATCAAAATAATGAAAAATAGAAAAAAAAATGTGAAATATCCCATTGGAAAAAACTGATTAGGAAAATAGACCAAGAAGAGAGAATACAGGAATTAATGGACAGCCTGAAAGCCACAATAAAAAAAAAAAGAGCTCAGACTTTATCTTTAAAGAAATTACCAAGGAAAACTGCCCTGATATCCTAGAAAAAGAAGCTAAAACAGTCATTAAAAGAACCTATCAATCACCTCCTGAAAGAGATTCCAAAATGAAAACTCCTAGGAATATTACAAATTCCAGAGCTCCTAGGTCCAAGGAGAAAATATTGCAAGCAATCAGAAAGAAACAATTCAAATATCATAGACCCACAGTCAGGATCACACAACTGAACAGTTTCTGTATTAAACGAATAGAAGGCTTGGTATGATATTGTGGAGGGCAAAGGAGCTAGGATTACAACTAAGAATAACCTACCCAGCAAAATTAAGTGTTTTTTCAGGGGAAAAAAAAAATCTATAATGAAATAGGGACCTTTCAAGAATTCCTGATGAAAAGACCAGAGCAGAATAGGAAATCTTACTTTCAAATATAAGACTCAAGAGAAACATAAAAAGGTAAACAGGAAAGATATTGTAACTGATTCACTGAGGTTAAACTACTTACATTCCTAGATGAGAAGATGTTTCTTGCAACTCCTAATAACTTTATCATTTTATGGGCAGTTAGAAGGAGTATATATAGATAGCAGGCACAGGTATGAGTTGACTATGATGGAATGATATCTAAAAAAAAATATTAAAGGGGTGAGAAGGAAGAATGTACTGAGAGAAAGGAAGGAATAAATTATCTCACATGAAAGAGCTTTATAGTGGAGAAGATAGGGGATGACGTGACAGACAATATCTGAATCTTATTCTCATCTGAATCACCTCAAAGAGGGAACGACATACATATACAGTTGGGTGTAAAAATCTATCTTACCCTCAGGGCCATGGGAGGGGAAGGGAGTAAGAAAAGTGGGGATGCTGATAGAAGGGAGAGTGCATTGGGAGAGGCACTGGTCAGAAGCAAAACACTTTTGCAGAGGGACAGGGTAAAAGGAGTGAAAGAAAAGGATAAATGGGGAAAAAACAGGACGGAGGGAAATACAAAGTAATCATAACTGTGAAAAAATTTTTACCGCAAGTTTGTCTGATAAAGGCCTCATTTCTCTACTATATAAAGAATTGGGTCAATTTTTTAAGAATACAAGTCTTTTCCCAATTGACAAACTGTCAAAGGATGTGAACAGGGAAGTTTTCAGATGAAGAAATCAAAGCTCTCTATAGTCATGAAAAAAGCCTCTAATATAATCTGCCTAGATTAACAGATGGAGAATATCTAAATAAACCTATTTTAGAAAAAGAAATGGAACAGGCCATAAATGAGCTTCTGAAGAAAAAAGCAACAAGACTAGATGGATTTATCAGTGAATTCTACCAAACATTTAAAAATCAACTAATTCCAATGGTAAATATAGTTCTATTTGGAATAATAGTCAAAGAAGGAGTCTCACCAAATTCCTTTTATGAAACAAATATGGTGCTGATACCTAAACCAAGAACAAAAACAGAGAAAGAAGATTATAGATAAATTTCACTAATGAACATGGATGCAAAAATCTTAAATGAAACTAGTAGACTAAAACAATATATCACAAAGATCATATATTGTGACTAAGTGAGATTTATATCAGGAATGCAGGAATGATTTAACATAAGGAAAACTATTAACATAATTGATTATATCAATAACAAAAGTAATAAAAATCATATAATTATATCAATAAATGCAGAAAAGATTTTTGACAAAATATAACATTCATTCATATTAAAAATACTTGAAAGTATAGGCATAAATGGATTTTTCCTTAAAAGGATAAGAAGCATGTACCTAAAAACATTAGCAAGCATTATTTTTAATGGGGATAATAAGCTAGAAACCTTCCCAATCAAATCAGGAGTGAAATAAAGATGCCCATTATCACCAACATTATGCAATATTAAGAAGAAAAAGAAGCTGAAGGCATTGCAATGGGAAATGAGGAAATAAAAATATCTCTTTTTGTAGACAGTATGATAATATACTTGGAAAATCCTAGAGATTCAACTGAAAAGTAAGTTGAAACAAGTAATTCTTTTTTTTTTTTTTTTGCTTTTTGGAGGGCATTTGGGGTTAAGTGACTTGCCCAAGGTCACATGGCTAGCTTTTTGTGTTAAGTGTCTGAGGCTGGATTTGAACTCAGGTACTCCTGACTCCAGGGCTGGTGCTCTATTCACTGCGCCACCTAGCCGCCCCCAAGTAATTCTTTTAGTAAAAGAGCAGGACATAAATTACATAAATCACCATCATTTCTATGTATCTCTAACAAAACTCTACAAGAAGGGATAGTAAGTGATACTCCACTTAAAATAACTGTAGAAAATATAAAAACTTAGGAGCGTGAACCTATGAAGATGAACCGAGGAATTACATGAACATAATTGTAAAATATTTTTATGTAAATAAAGTCAGGTTTAAATAACTTGAGAAACATTCATTTTTCATGGGTGGGCAGAATAAACATAATAAAAATGATAATACTACCTAAATTAATCTACTTATTCAATGCCATCCCAATTAAATTACCAAAAAAAATTTTATTGAGCTACAAAAAATAAGAACAAAATTTGTTTTGAAAAACAAAAAGTCAAAATATGAAAGTAATTGATGAAAAATGTAAAGAAGTGAGGTTTATTAGTACTAGATTTTAAACTGTATTATAAGGCAATAATTCTCAAAACTACTTGGTACTGGCTAGGAAATAGAATGGTAGATTAATGGAAAACAATAGACATGCAATAAATATAGCAGTAAATTATTATAGTAACCTTTTGTTTCAATTTTAGGGATTCATTATTTGGTAAGTGGCGAGAATTCACTATTTGGCAAAAATTTTTAGGGAAATTAGAAAGCAATCTGGAAGAAACTAGGTATAGACCAATATTTGACACCATTTATAAGATATGGTCAAAATGGATACATGACCTAGATATAAAGGGACTTATCTTAAGTGAATCAGAAGAACATGAAACAGATTACCTATTAGACATATGGACAAGAAAAGAATTTATAAATAAACAAGAGATACATAACACTGTGAGATGAACAATATATAATCTTGATTACGTTAAACTTAAAAGGTTGTGTACAAATAAAATCAATGAATCCAAAATTAAAAGGAAAACAGAAAATTTCTATAAAAAATTTAGACAGTTTCTCAGATAAAGGTTTCACATGTCAAATATATAGAGAACTTTGTCAAATTTACAAGAATATGAGTCATTACCCAGTTAATAAATGGCCAAAGGATATGAATAGGCAGTTTTTCAATAAATAAATCAAAGCTATACAGTCATATGAAAAAATGCTCTAGTCATTACGAATTAGAAAAACGCAAATTCAAAAAACCTTGAGATATCATCTTGCTCCTACCAGATCAGTTAAACTAACAGAAGGGGAAAATGACAAATGTTAGAAGGGATATAGAAAAACTGGGACACTAATATATTATTATTAGTGGAACTGTGGTCTGATCCAATCATTCTGGAGAACAATCTGGAATTATGCCCAAAGAGTTATAAAACTAACCCCAAAATATCACAATTAGTTCTCTTTCCAAAGGTGATCAGGGAAAAAGGAAAATAGCTTAAATGTTCTAAAATATTTATAGTAGCTCTCTTTGTGATGGCAAAGAATGTTATATGGATTTCAGGAAAAAACATGGAAAGACTTGCATGAAATAATAAAGAGTGAAATCAGCAGAAACAAGAGAATATTGTATGAAGTAACAGCAATATTATTCGAAGAACAAATGTGACTATCCAGAGTATTATAAATATTCAAATCAACTACTAGGTACCTATATGAAGGAAGATGCTATCCACCTCCAGAAAAAGAACAGATAAATAGAAGAATGCACAGTATGGTTACACAGTATATGGGTTACACAGTATATGTGTATTTGTCTGCCTGTCTGTCAAATGGTGGCCTTCAACAAGAAATTAAAATTTAAAAAGAGAGTAACACTGAAGAAAAAATGCTCCAAATCACAACTGATTAAATAAAAATTAAAATAGCTCTAAGGTACCACCTGACACCAATCAGATTGGCTAATATGACAGAAAAGGAAAATTACAAATGTTGGTGGGGATGTGGGAAAACTGGGACCCTAAAGCACTGCTGGTGGAGTTGTGAACTGATCCAACTATTTAGAGCTATGCCCAAAGGGCTATAAAACTGTGCATACTCTCTGACCTTGCAATTTCATACTAGGTCTGTATCCCAAAGAGAGTTTTAAAAAATTATATTTACAAAAATATTTATAGCAGCTCTTTTTGTGGTGTCTAAGAACTGGAAATCAAAGGGATGCCCATCAATTGGGGCTGAACGAGTTGAGGTATATGATTGTGATGGAATACTATTGTGCTGTAAGAAATGATGAGCAGGATGCATTCAGAAAAACCTGGGAAGACTTACGTGAAATGATACAAAATGACATAAGCAGACCCAGAACAGCGTACACAGTAAAAGCAATACTGTACGCTGATCAACTGTGAATGACTTAGCTATTCTCATCAATACAATGATCCAAGACAATTCTGAAGGATTTGTAATGAAAAATGCTATCCATATCCAGAGAAAGAGCTGATGGAGTTTGAATGCAGACCTTCACATATTTTTCCAATTGTATTTTTCTTGGGGTTTTTTGATCTGTGTTTTCTTCACAACATGATGGCAATGTTTTGCATGACTGACCACGTATATAACCTATGTCAAATGGCTTGCCTTCTCAAGAAGGGGAATATGGGGTAGAGAGAATTTGGAAATCAAAAATTTAAGAAACAAATGTAACAAATTGTTTTTACATGTAATTGGAAAAAATATTATTTTAAAAAAGAAATAAAGATACAAGAAAACTGCCCTGAACATAGAAAACAAAGTGCCATTTGAAAGAATCCATAGATAGCCTCTAGAAAAAAAAAAAACAAGGATGCAAACTCTAAGATACACAAATTTAACAATTCCACTGAGAAAAGTAATTTCTGCCGACTATTAGGAGGAAAAAGCTTTTCAAATACAAATGAAAGGAAATTCAAAGAACACTTGACTATTCTTCACCACCAGAAAATGCAGGAGAACAGAATGTGTTCTGAAGAGCAAAAAATAAAGTCCGGATCTGGTCCAGGTTGACCCACTCTGAAAAAATGAACAACCATAAATGAAAAAAGGTAACATTCAATAATAAAAATGCATTCAAAACATTCTCATAAAAAAGCTATATATGAAGAGATCATTTCCTTCTCCAATACACCCAGACAACAGAAGCGCAGGAGAGGCTTAAGTCATCCCAATAGCCAAAAACAGCAACTGCAACAAAATGACAGGAGACACTGGTAAGAGATTATTTTCTAGACCGACACACAGAGATAGGGAAAAGCAGAAGTGAAGTGGAGGCAATGGTGGAGCTGCAGGCCTGGGGCAGTACAGACAGAATCTCACAGTAACCTACCTAGGAACCCTGCCTTACAGCTCAATCAATGGTGTCTGGTTTTGTGGCACTAAATAACAAAACAGAAAGGTGCATGGAAGGGGGGAAGGAGGATAAAAAGGAGTACGTGATATACTCTGGTCAAGTCAAGGACTAGTAATGACAGTTGAGTGGCTCCTGGGATCTGTCCAGAAGAAAAGAGCCTATAGGGCAGGGGTTGAAGAGGCTGGGGAAAGATTAAAAAAGGAGAAAGAAAGGAGGAGGCCTTGTTTTGTTAGTGGGAGAATGGCCCCACTGATAAATATTCTGTGAAGGGACATGGGGACTTTGTGTTAGGTGTTGTCTGTGGGGATTTGGGGACTGAAAAGACCAGTTGTCTTGCCTGGGTGGGAATTAGAGGGGGGAGGAACTGGTGTTCGTGTTCTTGAAAGTAACTGGCACCTAGGGGAATGAGAGGGTATGGCCTCAAGGATATTTTGAGGCAAACAGGGAAGGAACATGATCAGGGAGAGAGTATAGATCTGTGATAGGCTGTATAACTGGGAAGTGGGGAGGAGGGTCTTGCCAAGGGGCAATCTGTGTATACCTGCAGGAATTAATGTTTGGGGGGAAGTGAGGTACCATGGAAAATGGGAAGCCATAGCAGAAGCTCTATGAGGCAGTGGCAGAAACAGCTTAGGGGCGAGAGGCCAGAATTGATACCTTGGAAGTTTTGATTCCATGAGGAATGCAGAAAATAGAGATAGACTACATATGGAAAATGAATTACAGAATGAGGGTACAGAGTAGGTAGAAAGGAGGGATGGATAAAGAAGACTGAGGAGAGACATACTTTCTGGAAAGCGGTGCAAAAATGAAATTCTGAAAACTAATGAATGGGACTTATTGAAGGGAAAGAGAGGAAAGTGTAATCTTCACTGAAACAGAAAAAGAGGAAAGAATTAAATAACCAGATAAAAGCAAGAAAGAAAAATAACCATAATCATAATAATTCCAAAGGAAAGAGGGTAACAAATGAGAGGAGGAAAGGAATAGCGATGAGAAGACAGAAGGAATAAAGTCACCTTAAAAAAAAGATTATGCTAAAGAAACGAAAGAGACTTAGTCATACTATGTTTATAGTAGAATATAAGAAATTATAACTTGAAATAAATATTAAAGACAAATGAAGGAAAATATAAAGCTAACTCACATAAGTTTAATTATGAATGGTTTAAACAACCCAACTAAACAAAAAAAGAGTAAGAGACTGGATAAGAAAATAAAACCCTACAATTTGTTGTTTACAAGAAAACATATTTAAGAAACCAAGACCTACACAGAATCGAACTGTGGAAATAAAATTGTTTTTTTTTACTATGAATTAAGTGAATTCAAAAGGAGTTATCTGCATCCTATCTAACAAAATAAGTCTGACAAAAAGATAAGCAAAAGGGAAAATATGGAACTGAACAAATTCCAAGAGAAACTGGAGCTAAAACACTTAAAGGCATCTTCTAAATGAAAATACAAAAGACTATACACATTTCTAAGAACCACATGAAACTTTTATAAAAATGAGCCATGTATGAGGGTACAGAGATATTGCAAATAAATTTTACAAGGCAGACATGTTAAATACATCCTTTACAGACAATAACATGGTAAAAACAGGTTCATAAAACACAAATGAAAGACATAAACTCAAACGGAGACTTAACAATGAAATCCAAATAATGACTGGTTAAAAGAACAAATTGCAGAAACAATAACTGTGTGAAAGAAATTAGGATGATGAAACGACACACCAAAATTTCTGTGATGCAGCTAAAGCAGTCCTCAGGGGAAAAGCCATATCCCTATAAAAATACATGAACAAAATAGAAGGAAAAAGGAGGAGTAATTAACTGAAAAAGCATTTAAAAAAAATTAAAAAGTCAACAAATCAAATAAGCATAAAAGACTAAACATTGAAAATTAGAAGAGAAATAGATAAGCTGGAAACAAAAACTATATAAATAAGATTAAAAGCTGGTTCTTTTGAAAGATTAATAAAGTTGATAAATTTTTAATCTGATTTAAAGAAGATAGATGATAAGTACACTATACATTGTTGGTAGAGCTGTGAAATGGTATAACCATTTTGGAAAGCAATTTGGAATTATGCAAATAAAGCGACTAAGATGTCCATACCCTTGGATCAATAGATTCCTTTACTAGGTCAACAACCCAAGAATGACAATGATGCATAAAAAATGTCCATATTCACTAAAATATTTATAATACCACTTTTTGTGATAACAAAGAATTAGAAACAAAGTAGATGCCCATCAATTGGGGAATAGCTAAACAAACTGTGGTACGTAAATATTATGGGATATTACTGTGCTGAAAGAAATAACAAAGTGATGAACGCAGAGAAACATAAAAAGATTATGCAAAATGATACCAAAGGAATTAAGGAGTGTCAAAAAATATATAGACAAAGACTACAACAATTTAAATGGCAATAACCACACAGGAAAAAATCTAAAGCAAAATTATAAAGATCAAGTCTGACTTAAATGAAGAAACATTAGCTGACACTCACAACCCAGCTCCTTTGTGAAGATGGACAGTCCGAAGATATTGTGCAAATTTTGGGACTTTTTTCAATGTATTGATCAATTGTGTTGATTTTTCCTTTTTTCCTTTTTTTTTTTTTAAAAAAAAAACAACACTATTTGTTCTCTTAGATAGTTCTCTGGAAAGGAGGAGAAGGATATTGGGCAAAACAATGATGATAGGAAAAATTAATATCATGAATAAAAATTATTTTTAAAAAGAGACGGGTTAGAGAACTCTGGGAAAATGGTAGAGCAAGTCAGAAAACTTTGGGCTCTCCAAATTTCCTCAATAAAAAAAGACAGAACATCACCTCAAAGTAGACATAGAGAAGCTGAAATAAACAGGCGTCAAATGGTAAAGCCATTTCCAAGGGCAGAAGTTTGGAATGAGTGAAGTGCAAACACCTCCAGGCCAACTCCAAGTAACCAACAAACAACTAGCCCTGGGGACTGCTTGAGTTGCAAGGCAGCATCATCAACTTTCATTTTAAGTGGGGAGAGGGGCTGCGGCATCAGACAGGTAAGTAGATGACTGAACAACCTTCCACTGTTGAGGAATGCCAAGCACAGCTGTGCTGACTGGACATGGCCAGGTTGCAGCGTGGGGGAGAGAGAAGCTAGCATATACCTGGTGAGTACAGCAGCAGAGGAGCAGGGAAGCCTGCTACCCTGGGCACTTAAAACAACAGCAGAGCCTCTGCTTTCAGTTACAGGGCAGAGAGGACAGGTATAGCTTGTGGCCACCAGAGGGACCACAGGGAGCAAGATCTCTTGTGGCACAGCTTGGCTGGGGGCCTTAGTTGTGGTCTAGGGGTAGAGAGGAGTGTCTAAGGCTGGGCCCTGGGACACAGCCGAGAAAATAACGGTAAGAAGGACCTGAGGCTCGGGGGATTGTTCCCCACACATCAGCACTAGAACATGATTACATTAATAGATATTTTAAACAAAATTAAAATAAAAATGGGTAAGCAAAGGGGAAAGAACCCAACCATTGATAGTTACTATAGCAATAGAAAAAATCTGGGCTCCCATTCAGAGGAAAATAGTGGAGATAAAAAGCCACTCCTTTTTCAATGAGAAATGTCAAACTGGCCCAATCCCAAAAAGAGTTTTTAGAAGGACTTTTAAAATCAAGTAAGTGAGATTTAGGAAAAATTAGGGGGAAAAATAGAGCAAACCAAGAAAATTATGAAAAGAAAGTCAACCAATTGTAAACAGAGAATCAAAAACTTAAGAAAATAATTCCTTGAAAACTAGAACTGGGCAAGGGAAAGCTTAAGGACATTATAAGACACCAAGAAATAATAAAACAAACTCAAAAGAATGAAAAATAGAAGGGAATTTCAATGAAACACATCATCAGAAAAACAACTGATCTAGAAACAAATCAAGGAGAGACACTATAAGGATCGTCTTGAAAGGCATGACCAAAAAAAGAATCTTGATACAACAGTACAAGAAATTATCAACGAAAATTGCCCTGAAGTTCTAAAACAAGAAGGTAAAGTAGAAATAAGTTCATCAATCACCGCCTAAGGGATCCCAGAAGAAAAACTTACAGTAATTTCATAGCCAAGTTTCAAAGCTCCCAAGTTAAGAAGAAAATATTGCAAGTAACAAGAAAAAAACAATTTAAATATCGTCAAGCTGCAAGAAGGATTGCACTGTCTTGGAAAACTGAACTTCATAGAGCAAAAGAGCTAGGACTACAACCAAGGGTAACTTATCCAGCAAAGTTAAGTATAATCCTGAATAAAAATAAAAAGGACATTTAACAAATTGAAAACCTTTCAGGTATTTGTGACAAAAACAAAAGCACTTAAAGAAAAGGTCAACATATGAGATCCAGGACAAATACAGGGTAAATAAGGGACTCAATGAGGTCAAAATGTTTACTTCTTACATGTGAAAATGTTATTAAGAACTCTTATGACTCATCATTATTTAGGTAGTTTGAAAGAAAGGCTTGGGCTGAGCTGTGTATGATGGGGTGATTGAAAAAACTGTGGAGAAAGACAAAAAAAAGTTCTTATACAAATGAGGTATGAAAGGAAGAACTGATACAGAAGAAACAAGTTGGAGGAGGGCAGGTAGCATTGGAACTTTCATCAGGAATGAGTTAAAAGTGAAAACAACATGTAAAAGGGTATAAAAGTCTTCTAAACTCAGAAAGAAGTAAAAGGGATGGGGAGAGAGTGGCATCAGAGAGGGGAGAGGATAAGGGAGGGACTCTTAAAGGGGTAGGCAGGTTAAGGAATAAGAAGGTAAAGAAGTGGCTAGAAGTAAATGGAGTAAGGAGGTATAAGGGTAGATAGAGTGAGAAGGATAGTGGGGAAAAATAGGAAGGAGGAAAATACACAAGTAATTATACCTTAGAATGTGAATGGGATGAATTTACTCATACAACAGAAATGGACTAGTACAGATTAAAAATCTGAATGCACCAATATGGTGCCTTCATGAAACATAGCAAAAATGAGGGATACAAAGATAAAATAAAGGGTTGGAGTAGAATTTAGGAAGGAAAAAACCCAAAAGTAGTAGTCATGATCTCAGGTAAAGTTAAAGCTAAAAAAGATTTAATTTAAAAAGAAAAACAGGTAAACTCCACGGTCACCAATATTAGTCGTTATTGTTTTAGACCATTTAAAATGACTACACTATATAAAACACCTAAGGGTGTATGTACCTGCCAAAACAGATACAGGAACTACATGAATAGAAACATGAAACACTTTTTAAATGAAGTCAGATTTAAATCATTGGAATAATATTTATTGTTCATGGGTAGATAAAACCAGTTATGATAAAAAGTGATAATTTTGCCTAATTTATTTACTCAATGCCATCCAGATTAAATTACTGAAAAATCATCTGAGTTAGAAAAAAATAATAACAAGGTTCATTTGGAAGGACAAAAGGTCAGGAATTTCAAAGAAACTCAAGGAAAAAAAGATCAAGGGGAAAAAAAGGACTTTAAACTATAAGGTGAGAGCATTGTTGAAGTGTAAAACAGATATTATTCTTCTAAATAAAAAATTTCTTGTATAAATAAAACCTAGGTAGCCAAGAACAGAAGGAAGAAAACTGGGAAGAAATTTTCATAGATAATCTCTTAGATAGGACGTAATTGTGTTCGAATAACTGCTGTGGTAAAGGAAATGATAAGCTGGTTGATTTAGAAAAACATGGAAAAACTTGAACCAATGAAGAAAAATGCTATCTCCCTCTCAAGAAAGAGATGACAATTTGAAACATGTATAATATGGCTTGATACAGATATAAATGAGTGTATATGTATCTGTTTATAGATATCATACATAGTATGCACACATATGTATATATATATATATATATATATATATATATAAAAAACTACATTTAATTGTAGCCTTCTTTGGGGGGGGAGAGGGGAAGATAAAGTAAAAAGTACACAGCAGAGGAAAAAAGGAAATCTGGAAGGAAGCTAAGAAAAGCTAGGTAGCTCTAAAAACAGTATATGGTATTTATTCTATAGGCTTTCTTGAAATGTAAATTTGTTGTTTCATATTGAATTCTCTCTCTATGTTCTGCTGTGCTGTCTCTGAAGCTGAGATGCAACAAAGCTTGGATCAACTCTCTGCTGCTTATGCTAATTTTGGTCTAACAACTAACACCAAAAACCCCAGGTGCTCCATCAGTCACCACCACACCATCCATATGTGGAACCATTGATTACAGCAAACGGGGAAGTTGTGAATGTTGCAGATAAGTTCACTCACCTTGCTTGTGTACTCTCCAGGGATGTACACACTGATGATGAGGTTGACACACACACTGCCTAGCTAGCCCAGTGTTTGGGAGGCTCCAAATAACAGTATGGGAGAGAAGAGGTATTAGAGTGCCTACCAGACTGAAGGTCTACAGAGTCCACTGTACTGACTTCAGTGTTGTATCCCTGCGAAACCTGGACAGTCCACCAGAGCCATGCCAGGAAACTGAATCACTTCCATATGAATTGTCTTAGGAAGATTCTGAAGATCACCCGGAAGGAAAAGGTACCAGACACTGAGGTCCTTACTCAAACTGAACTGGCAGAGCATTCAAACTTTGCTTCAGAGATCGCAACTCCAATGGGCTGGCCATGTTGTTCAAATGCAAAACGTAGGCTTGCCAAAAAGACTGTTTTATGGAGAACTCACACAGGGCGAGTGTTCACATGGTGGTGAGAAGAAGCCATACAAGAACTCTCTCAAGAACTCTGGAATTGTGTGACAAAGGAGACAAGGGCACAGGGTTGTTCTGCATGGTGTGCCCACATCAGACAAGGTGCTGTGCTCTATGAGCAAAGCAGAATTCAAACAGCTCAAAGGAAACGCAGGATAGGCAAGTTTGGAGAATCCACCCCAAATGTTCACATGGCCTATTTGTATTTGTGCCCGACCTATGGTTGAGCTCATATTGGTCTGAGCAGTCGCATTTGGTCACACTGAACCTTAACTTTAGCACAGTGATGTCATTTTGGTCCTCTTTGAGAATAAAGAACCACCACCACCACATGAAAATGTTCTCTTTTTCCTTTTCCCGTTCTGTATTTAACTTTAAAATAAATAAAAATTTACCAAAAAAGAGATAAGGGTGCTAAAAATGCACAAAGTTGCATGAATTTTAGTTCAAGTCTTTGTAATATTAGTTTTACTTATTACAAGAGGCTTCTCACAGAGAAAGAATAATCTGTACATGTAATGTAAAAACAAAACATACTGATAAAACAGAAAGTATTAAAAAAGACCATTAAGACTGATAAAAATACATTGGAAAGAAATCATAAGGAACTTATCAAAGTTGAACTATTTACATGCCAATATGGAAAAACAATAATAGTGACTTATGAATCTTTTCTTAGTATGAGGGATAGGTGAAGGGAATACAAATGTATAAATATGTATAC